>SKCR01043591.1:0-376309 GCA_019454045.1 Zanthoxylum bungeanum
TGGCTTCCTTCAGTTGCATCCGTTAACTCTGAAAACCCGTATAATAGTCTGAATCCATACTTTTCCTGCGTCCTTTAACAAAACACACCCAACACACTCCAAAAGACCATTAAATTACATGGAATCTAACAAAAAATAATACGCCGAGGATACAAGAATGGGTGTGTAAATTTCACACTTATCAAACAACCCCAAATTATGATTTTGCTAGTCCCGAGCAAAAGACAAAATAAGAGCTAAATACAAATAAAAAAATAAAACTACTTAAATTAACTAAGCCACTTTCGTAGGGATCACGATTGCATTTAGCATATGAAACAAGCCTTTAAACCCTAGGCGGCCCTAGTGGACGAGTTATAGTCTCATGAGGGCTTACAGAGCGACACCCACAAACGTCATGCATTATGCTCATGGAATCATGCAATAGAAAAAAAATTTGACAAAGAAATAACATGAGTCTTAGGAAATCAGGTGTCTGATGTGTTCTCAGGAGATGCCTAATGATTGAAAACAAAGAAACCTTCAAAGTATAAGATTTAACTTAGATCCAATTTCTCGAATAAAATTATCATATCTAACTCAGACTCAGAAAGTGCGTGGGTGTTAAGGGTTGGTAACGGCTCGAATCCTAAAGAAGTTAGCTAGGTGAGTTCATCAATAAAATTTTGCATCCAAAGGGTCAAACCAACCTAGATATCTTAAAAATTTGTTCCATATTTGCCTATTGAGCTCTATATGATATGTTTTTTTTTTGAACTCACCTACCTTTTAAGGTAGCATTTCTCCTCATGGTGGTCCTAATACTCGCCCATGGGTAGCTTCACGCTTATTGATTATAAGTGGTTTTTTTTTTATTTTTTTTTTAAATAAACTTGGCATATCATATGATATAAATGATTGCAAACAGAGATGGATATCTAAGCAAACGGTCATTCATCTTCAGCTAATTTCGTCAACTAGTTACTTTGCTATCTTCCCAGGATCTTACTGTCAGAAACCACTATATTAAGTGCTTAAGAGTCTGATTTAGATATGTTACTCAAGGCATTAGATAAAAGGTGTTCACATAGTTATCTTTTACAATATCCTCATATTATGCATACAACCTCATCATTGAACTAGCAACCAGTAGTCCCAGACTTTTTTTTAAGCTTAAAGAGAAATATTTGTCATGCTTGAAAGAACGAACTCATGAAAATAAATTACATATGTGTGGGAACACAGGACCTGGGCGACGCCGTTCCTAGGCTCGCGGCCTAGTTGGGAAGTACGAAATAACATGGAGTCGCCACCCGGTGTGAACCGGGACAAAGATTTAAGGCTGCACTCACCCCTCGTAAGGGAAGACCTCAAACCGTTGGGTTCGGGATGGTCCCTTACTTATGTCACTTGTAATAAAAGGATTTATGTAATAATTTAACCCGACTTAAATAACATTCATTTCCAAGAATATCATGCTTCTAAATTCATATGCATACATCAACAAGTTCATCACAACATGCAACATCACATGGCAATCTCATGAACATATTTCAATCATATGATATGGAAAACTAAGAACAACATAATCATGCTTGAATACTATCTCATGAACCTATTAACCAAATAACATGCTAACAGTCTAATCATGCTTGAATACAAATAATATAGTTGGCTATATAACGAGAAAGATCAACCAAGAGGCAATTATACATGAATATGATAAGAAGACTCAGTTCAGTGTGTGCGCGTTCGTGTAGCGTTCGTAAAACACGTTCGAACGGAAATGAAACAGAATGCTCACGTTCGCAGTAGCGTTCGTAAACTCGTTCGAACGGAAATAAAACAGAATGTTCGCATTCGAGTAGCGTTCGTAAACGCGTTCGAACGGAAATGAAATAGAATGCTCACGTTTGTATGGCGTTTGATAGCGCGTTCGAACGGAAATGAGACCTGATGCATGATAAGGCAAAAATGCATGCGCGTTCGAGTTGCGTTCGTAAACGCGTTCGCACGGGAACAGACCTGATGCATGAAATGGGAAAATGCATATAAACATCAAAATAAAGGGGCGCGGCGAAGTACTGCCGTAAAGGTGGCCTTTTGGGGGCTCTTGATCTCTCAAAGAGAGGACCTTTAGACCAACATACTAAGCCCATGCGCGTCACATCACATCATGCAGACAAACACAAAGACAATCATATTATCCTAAGTATGTCCGATTGAACGTGTCTTGCATCCAACCGAACACACATCAACCGGCGCGGCAAAGCATCGTGGTAAAGGGCTTTAACCCCTCCCCATAGGGGATCTCACATCGCACTTACTAAGCCCATGCGCTTGGTTGAATCATGCACATGTAAACAACATATTGAATTCAAGTAAAGAAAAATAAATAAACAAAAGCAACACAAAACAAAAGAAAGATGGTGCCGTTTACCCAAGCGGTACGTGGAGTTGTGGCCCGAGTACAGATCATATTACCGTCCATTCGGAATCGGCTATGAAATTTATGTCCGGGTTTCGATCCGATATACCGCGAGAGTTGACACATCTCTCATTCATCCAATACCCACAACATATTACATCTCATAATTCATGCATATTTATCTACTCAAAGACCACAACATGCATCCATAACGACTCTCATGCGAATAGAATTCAATAATAATAAAAAAGAATATAAACAAATGAAAAGGTATCCTCAGGTCTAACCTTTTTATCACCTCTCGGATGTACGGTACACGATCGTCGGAAGGGTGGATGCTCCGCAACTCTCCCGGTTCACTGGTTCACTGTTCTCGTTCGTTGTCTTACTGTTTTGAGTCGTCGGTCTCCGTCTTTTGCTATTGTTTCCTTGTGGTTTCGCTGCCGTTTCCTCTTTATCTTTTGCTTACTGTTTTTGGGTGTCTTCTTCCTGTAATTTTTTATGTGTGTTGTGTATGAGTTGGGGAATAGCTAGTAGCTAAGGTTGAGAAGGTTGGTGAAGGGTTCTTTTTATAGGCAAGGGTTAGGTTTGACAAGGAAAGGGATTTGATTTGGTGTTGGATAAGGGAAGCAAGAGATTTGATTGGTTTGGTTAAGGGAAGTCAAAGATTTAGGGGGGACCAATCTTGGCTAGATAGGGAAGGTTGAATATTTGATTGGTTTGGATTAGGAATACAATATTTTAGATTTGGGAATAATCTTATTAGATTGGGAATATAATTGGTTGATTGATTTTAACTTGGTATGATTATATTTTGATTTAGTGTGTGATTTGTTTAATTTAGGCATGATTTTAGTTTAAGTTGGTAATTGTTTATTTTATGTTTGGTATATGTTTTATTTAATCATTTAATTAATTTAATTATTATATTATTTAGTTAATGTTTTAATTAATATTTATTTATTTAAGTTGGGATGTGTTTTATGGGCTTTGGGGGGCTAATTGGGCTGGATGTGAGGCTAGCAGCAAAACCAGATTTACCGACACCGTTCGAACGCTTCCTCGAACGCGACACGAACGCCCGCAATCCGTTTGACGTTCGAACGTAAACACGAACGTAGCACGAACGAAAACAGTGAACCTTGTTTATTCTGAATTTCCCCTTCCGACGTCCGTTTCCCGTGACCTCCGTGACTTAAAAGGTAGTTGTCTCCAAATAAGACTCCTCATCGGGTTTATGTGTAAAAATACAGTGCCTACAGTCGCCCCCACTTTGATGGGACTTGTGTAATGTGCAACAGTGACAATCCTATCAAAGTTATGTAATGCATTTCTACTTACCTGGCTCGCCAGCTGCCACTTGACTTACCATGTGTTGAGTCGATTTGGGTGGTGAGGTGCTGCGACCCCTGGTTCATTCCCGAACCGTGTTGTGATGTGGTCCATTCCCGAACCGTTGCCGTGAGGTGGTCCATTCCCGAACCGTTACTGTAAGGTGGTCCATTCCCGAACCATTACTGTGAGGTGTTCATTCCCGAACTGTTACTGTAAAGTGTTCATTCCCGGACTGTTATCGTGAGGTGGTCCATTCCCGAACCGTTACTGTGAGGTGTCCATTCTCGAATTGTAACTGTAAGGTGGTCCATTCTCGAACCGTCACTGTGAGGTGTTCATTCCCGAACTGTTACTGTAAAGTGTTCATTCCCGAACTGTTACTGTGAGGTGTTCATTCCCAAACTGTTATCGTGAGGTGGTCCATTCCCGAACCGTTACTGTGAGGTGTCCATTCTCGAACTGTTACTGTAAGGTGGTCCATTCCCGAACCGTTACTGTGAGGTGGTTCATTCCCGAACCGTGCTTCCATTTCTTGGAGTGCCATTCCCGGCTTGTTCATTCTTGAACTGTCCATTCCCGGACCATATCTCCATTCTCGGAGGTCATTTCGACTTGTTCATTCTTGAACTGTCCATTCCCGGACTATATCTCCATTCTCGGAGTGTCATTTCCGACTTGTTCATTCTTGAACTGCCCATTCCCGGACTATATCTCCATTCTCGGAGAGTGTCATTTCCGACTTGTTCATTCTTGAACTGCCCATCCCGGACTATATCTCCATTCTCGGAGTGCCATTCTCGGCAGAACTGGTCAGATGTAATATGGGCCTCGCCCCCAGAATGTCATACCCGACAATGCTGATACTGATTGTAATGTGGGCCTCGACCCTGGGACTCATTCCCAAACTATGTTTGATGTGGGTCTCGACCCTGGGACTCATCCCCAAAACTGATGTTGAAGTGGGCCTCGGCCCCAACTGCTACTGACATGGGCCTCGCCCCCAGATTGATGCTGATGTGGGCCTCGACCCTCGGGATTCATCCCAAAATGTGTTTGATGTGGGCCTCGACCCTGGGACTCATCCCCAAAACTGATTGCTGAAGTGGGCCTCGGCCCCAACTGCTACTGACATGGGCCTCGCCCCCAGATTGATGTTGATGTGGGCCTCGACCCTCGGGATTCATCCCAAAATTCTGCTGATGCGGGCCTCGGCCCTGGGATTCATTCCCAAAACTGATTGCTGAAGTGGGCCTCGGCCCCAACTGCTACTGACATGGGCCTCGCCCCCAGATTGATGCTGATGTGGGCCTCGAACCTCGGGATTCATCCCAAAATTCTGCTGATGCGGGCCTCGGCCCTGGGATTCATTCCCTGGATTCACTCCAAAATTCTGTTGATATTGTACTGTTACTACTTCTGGTTGGCTTGTATTTGACGCTTTCTCTTTTTCTCCTTTGAAACCTGTTATTACAAAACAGAACAAACACAAAAGGATGCGAATGTGTTACGTGTATGCATGCATGCATGTTCCTATCCCGTCGGGTTAGGTCTTCCATCAATCCTCTTGGTGACTGCTTAGTCTTCTTTTCCTCAGGCAAACCACTGCTTCAGTCTGTCTATGTTGATCGGCTCGGTGAACTGATTCCTTTCCAAGTCTGATAGTTTCACTGCCTCTATTTCCCAATTCTGAATGTCTATCTTATCTTTTCTGTTTGCTTATTGCGAAGGTTCCCTGTGTTCATCACTGGATTCCATAGTACCAAGGTTGAATACTTTTCTCAAATATACTCATATTGCAGAAGAGTTTCAGCGAAATGAACGTCTTTATTATTGTTGAGGAAAAGAGTTCGAACAAGTAACAAAATCAATGTCATTAAAAAACTGGATCAAATAGGCTAGGAGGAACATCTCCATCATCCGCAGCACTGCCTTCTTCCTTGGCCCATGGTTCTTCACTGTCATCCATGTAAGAAGCTTGATGGTTGAGGGCTTCTTTTCATGGTTGGGTATTTTATGGGAATCTATGAGATCTTGAATTTCATGCCTGAGGCGGGTGCAGTTGTCGGTGTCATGGCCATGTAGCTGGTGGAAGTGACAATAAAGGTTTACATTTATGTGTGGTGGTGGGGGGTGCGGAAGTGGTTTACCTTCTAAGGGTTTCAAGATTCCTTGTCCCTGTAACTTTTCAAATACCTTCGACAAAGGTCTACCAAGGTTGGAGAATTGCCGGTTCCTGATGGCAGCAACCTCGACAGTAGCGGGCTTAGTCTCGGAATACCCCCCAAAAGTCCGCCTATTCTGGCCATAAGACTTTCTGTTTTCGGCCTCCTCTTCCTCAATATCCATGACAGTTTCCCTCAACTGCCGAAAATCAGAAATCATCGAAGTCATCCTCCTCAGCTTACTATAAATAGAGGGCTTGGTGCCCTTGATGATCATTTTGATTTGGTCCTTCTCAGAGGGCCGAGTCTGCATTTTCAGAAGCTGGCTTCTCCAGCGGTCTACATACTCCTTGAAGCTTTCTTCCGGCTTCTGCTTAGTGTTCTCCAAATCACGGAGTGACAAGTCAATCTCCAAGTCTGTAACATACTGCTTCAGAAAAGCATCAGCTAGTTCCTTCCAATCTTCCTTAACCTTCTTTTCAAGGCTATGATACCAAACCACAGGTGCCCCCTCGAGTGACATCCCAAACATCTTTTGGACTTGGCGCTGTGATAGGCCCATTGAACTCATGACTGAGACATATTGCTGCAGATGGACCCTCGGTCTCCGTTCCCATTAAACTTGGCCATGTCCGGCATTTTAAACTGAGTTGGCAGCTGTTCTCCGAACGTCATTGCCTCATAATCTAACAACTCTTCATTTTTACCCCTCATTTTACGGGTAACTGTTTCAACCTGATCCCGAAGCTTCTGAAATTCTGTCTGAGACCCAATCACTCTGCCTGTTGCATATTCTGCCATGTCATCATCAAAACTGGGGACATCATCCCCTAACCCATTCGGAGGCTCCTCACGCCTTACATTCTCAGAATTTCTCCCAGCACGGGGCACAGCCATATTTGTCATGGCAGCAGTCAAGGCTTGCAACTGTTCAGTAATCTTGGCGAAGCCATTTTCCAACTGATCTATCCGGGATACCTCAGTATCTGATTCACTCATGTCTGTTCTCGGTATTTTGGTGAGTCTTCCCTTTTTTCTAACCCAACGGGAATCTATGATGGCTTTCAGAACACAAGGGTTAACATGATGTATGTATGCATGATGTGCATAAGAAGTATATAACATATATTAAATCAAATAAAATTCTCAAACAAATCGGCCTATTATCATTTTAGAAGCTTTTGGGACAACTGTCATAAGAGTGAACCCGTCCCAGTTTAAATGGCCTAACGAGTTCATGTCTTATGGCAAAGAGCCAACTAAATCCAAATGATAAATTCCGACACAATCATAAAATGGCCCATTGTTATTTAGAAGCCTTTTGGCCCAATCGTCATAAGATGTGTCCTTGTCCCAGTTTAAATGGCCCAACAAGCCCATATCCCATGATAAATGGTCCAAATGGATCCAAACAACGATGTTCCCAAACACAAGCAAGATGATGCAAACATGACATAATAATTTTTACAAAGTGGCCCAACAACATTTCAGAAGCTTTTGGCCTAATAGTCATAAGGTGCGAACTTGCCCCAGTTTAAATGGCCCAGCAAGCCCGCATTTCTGACAATAGTCCAACTGCATCCAAATGAGGATGGTCCACAAGCACATACTCAGGAAATAATTGCTACTTTAGCCAACCCGGTCTATAGGTGGGTTAGTAAGAGTATAGACAAAGACTCTCACCGGCGAAGGATGGCCCACAACTAGGTCTCCCCACTCAAGGGTTCGAGCGACCAAGTGAGCGCACCCTTTTTTATACACTAAGGTACGTGCCAATGAGCTATGGTGTGTGACGGACTGTCAAATGGATTTCCCGTTGTAGATCCCCCAGAGGGAAGGTGGAGCGAGGCTCACTTAAATACCCAAGCCTCTTAGGCTCTTATCGCTTGTTGTCAGGAATAAACAACGAGTCCTCCAAATTAGTCCATCACAATAGGCTCGAGTAGATGGCTATCTAGGTGCCTTCACAGCTTTTCCTTTTAGAAAGGTAGTGAATGAAGGAAGACACCAAACCATTACCTAGCCTAAAAATGCCTTTGATTAAACCCTCACTTTATCCATTATAGACACGTCAATTAAAACATAAATCCAATCATTACAACAATATTTCGGGGCCAATTCTCTATCCCAGTGGAGTCGCCAGACTGTGGGAACACAGGACCTGGGCGACGCCGTTCCTAGGCTCGCGGCCTAGTTGGGAAGTACGAAATAACATAGAGTCGCCACCCGGTGTGAACCGGGACAAAGATTTAAGGCCGCACTCACCCCTCGCAAGGAAGCCTCAACCGTTGGGTTCGGAATGGTCCCTTACTTATGTCACTTGTAATAAAAGGATTTATGTAATAATTAACCCGGCTTAAATACATTCATTTCCAAGAATATCATGCTTCTAATTCATATGCATACATCACAAGTTCATCACAACATGCAACATCACATGGCAATCTCATGAACATATTTCAATCATATGATATGGAAAACTAAGAACAACATAATCATGCTTGAATACTATCTCATGAACCTATTAACCAAATAACATGCTAACAGTCTAATCATGCTTGAATACAAATAATATAGTTGGCTATATAACACGAGAAAGATCAACCAAGAGGAAATTATACATGAATATGATAAGACAGACTCAGTTCACTCACCCCTCGCAAGGGAAGACCTCAAACCGTTGGGTTCGGAATGGTCCCTTACTTATGTCACTTGTAATAAAAGGATTTATGTAATAATTTAACCCGGCTTAAATAACATTCATTTCCAAGAATATCATGCTTCTAAATCATAATATGCATACATCAACAAGTTCATCACAACATGCAACATCACATGGCAATCTCATGAACATATTTCAATCATATGATATGGAAAACTAAGAACAACATAATCATGCTTGAATACTATCTCATGAACCTATTAACCAAATAACATGCTAACAGTCTAATCATGCTTGAATATAATAATATAGTTGGCTATATAACACAGAAAGATCAACCAAGAGGAATTATACATGAATATGATAAGACAGACTCAGTTCACTCACCCCTCGCAAGGGAAGACCTCAAACCGTTGGGGTCGGAATGGTCCCTTACTTATGTCACTTGTAATAAAAGGACTTATGTAATAATTTAACCCGGCTTAAATAACATTCATTTCCAAGAATATCATGCTTCTAAATTCATATGCATACATCAACAAGTTCATCACAACATGCAACATCACATGGCAATCTCATGAACATATTTCAATCCTATGATATGGAAAACTAAGAACAACATAATCATGCTTGAATACTATCTCATGAACCTATTAACCAAATAACATGCTAACAGTCTAATCATGCTTGAATACAAATAATATAGTTGGCTATATAACACGAGAAAGATCAACCAAGAGGAAATTATACATGAATATGATAAGACAGACTCAGTTCAGTGTGTGCGCGTTCATGTAGCGTTCGTAAACGAGTTCGAACGGAAATGAAACAGAATGCTCACGTTCGAGTAGCGTTCGTAAACGCGTTCGAACGGAAATGAAACAGAATGTTCGCGTTCGAGTAGCGTTCGTAAACGCGTTCGAACGGAAATGAAACAGAATGCTCACGTTCGTATGGCGTTTGATAGCGCGTTCGAACGGAAATGAGACCTGATGCATGATAAGGCAAAAATGCATGCGCGTTCGAGTTGCGTTCGTAAACGCGTTCGCACGGGAACAGACCTGATGCATGAAATGGGCAAAAATGCATAAACATCAAAATAAAGGGGCGCGGCGAAGTACTGCCGTAAAGGTGGCCTTTTGGGGGCTCTTGATCTCTCAAAGAGAGGACCTTTAGACCAACATACTAAGCCCATGCGCGTCACATCACATCATGCATACAAACACAAAGACAATCATACTATCCTAAGTATGTCCGATTGAACGTGTCTTGCATCCAACCGAACACACATCAACCGGCGCGGCAAAGCATCATGGTAAAGGGCTTTAACTCCTCCCCATAGGGGATCTCACATCGCACTTACTAAGCCCATGCGCTTGGTTGAATCATGCATATGTAAACAACATATTGAATTCAAGTAAAGAAAACTAAATAAACAGAAGCAACACAAAACAAAAGAAAGATGGTGCCGTTTACCCAAGCGGTACGTGGAGTTGTGGCCCGAGTACAGATCATATTACCGTCCATTCGGAATCGGCTATGAATTTATGTCCGGGTTTCCATCCGATATACCGCGAGAGTTGACACATCTCTCATTCATCCAATACCCACAACATATTACATCTCATAATTCATGCATATTTATCTACTCAAAGACCACAACATGCATCCATAAACGACTCTCATGCGAATAGAATTCAATAATAATAAAAAAAACGAATATAACAAATGAAAAGGTACCCTCAGGTCTAACCTTTTTATCACCTCTCGGATGTACGGTACACGATCGTCGGAAGGGTGGATGCTCCGCAACTCTCCCGTTCACTGGTTCACTGTTCTCGTTCGTTGTCTTACTATTTTGAGTCGTCGTTCTCCGTCTTTTGCTATTGTTTCCTTGTAGTTTCGCTACCGTTTCCTCTGTATCTTTTGCTTACTGTTTTTGGGTGTCTTCTTCCTGTAATTTTTTATGTGTGTTGTGTATGAGTTGGGGACTAGCTAGTAGCTAAGGTTGAGAAGGTTGGTGAAGGGTTCTTTTTATAGGAAAAGGGTTAGGTTTGACAAGGAAAGGGATTTGATTTGGTGTTGGATAAGGGAAGCAAGAGATTTGATTTGGTTTGGTTAAGGGAAGTCAAAGATTGAGGGGGGACCAATCTTGGCTAGATAGGGAAGGTTGAATATTTGATTGGCTTGGATTAGGAATACAATATTTTAGATTTGGGAATAATCTTATTAGATTGGGAATATAATTGGTTGATTGATTTTAACTGGTATGATTATATTTTGATTTAGTGTGTGATTTGTTTAATTTAGGCATGATTTTAGTTTAAGTTGGTAATTGTTTATTTTATGTTTGGTATATGTTTTATTTATCATTTAATTAATTTAATTATTATATTATTTAGTTAATGTTTTAATTAATATTTTTTATTTAAGTTGGGATGTGTTTTATGGGCTTTGGGGGGCTAATTGGGCTGGATGTGAGGCTAGCAGCAAAACCAGATTTACCGACACCGTTCGAACGCTTCCTCGAACCGACACGAACGCCCGCAATCCGTTTGACATTCGAACGTAAACACGAACGTAGCACGAACGAAAACAGTGAACCTTGTTTATTCTGAATTTCCCTTCCGACGTCCGTTTCCCGTGACCTCCGTGACTTAAAAGGTAGTTGTCTCCAAATAAGACTCCTCATCGGGTTTATGTGTAAAAATGCAGTGCCTACAATATGCATTACATATTGTGGGACACAGAAACTGGGCGACGCATGCTTTTCTAGGCTCGCGGCCTAGTTGGGAGTTCGGAGTAGCCCGTGGGGGACTAAACGGAGAATAATGGAGTCGCCACCCGGTGTGAACCGGGAAAATGAGATTTAAGGCCGCACTCACCCCTCGCAAGGGAAGACCTCAAACCGTTGGGTTCAGAATTGTCCCTTACTTATGCCACTTGTAATAAAATGATTGTGCAATAATCTAACCAAGCCTAAGCAACATATTTCCAAGGATGATTTACCCCTAAGTTCGCATGCATACATCAACAAGTTCATCTAAATTTACATGTAACACATATCCGAATTTGCATACAGCCTATTTGCATGTAATCTATGTCTCAATTTGCATACCTAAAGATAAATTAACATACGGCAAGCATACAAGTTAATAAACACATTGTACTCATACATGTGGGGAATACAGATGAACGACACATACACAATCTTGCGTAATACAGAGAAGCAATCAGGTTCATCATACGAAGGCATAGCTACTAGGGACAATTATGCACGAAATCTGATGAAAAGGACTCAGTTCAGTGGGTGCGCGTTAGTGTAACGTTCGTAAACGCGTTCGAATGGTAAACAGAAGGTTCGTGTTCGTATAGCGTTCGAGAACGCGATCAAACGGAACCAGACCTGATGCATGATGAAACTAAGAAAATGCGTGCGCATTCACGTAGTGTTCGAGAACGCGTTCGAATGGTAAACAGAATGTTCGCGTTCATATAGCGTTCGAGAATTCGTTCGAACGGAACCAGACCTGATGTATGATGAAACTAAGAAAATGCGTGCGTGTTCGCGTAGCGTTCGAGAACGCGTTCAAATGATAAACATAAGGTTCGCGTTCGTCTGGCGTTCGAGAACGCGTTCGAACGAAACCAGACCTGATGCATGCAACACATTCATAGACAAACAAATCCACAATGTAGGACCTCACGTATCCGATTGAACTCATCTCGCATCCAATCGAATATACACTATCCGGCGCGGCAAAGCATTGTGGTAAATGATTTTAACCTCTCAAAATAGAGGACCTTTAATCGCACTTACTAAGCCCATGTGCAAACAACGCAATACATATATAAAGAAGTAAAGACAACGATATTGGACTTCGTATACCCGATTGAATACATCTTACATTCAATCAAATATACTTCATCCGGCGCGGCGAAGTATCGTGGTAAAGGATTTTAACCTCTCAAAATAGAGGACCTTTAATCGCACTTACTAAGCCCATGCGCTTTATCACCAATTGCAGAAACAACCGACGTACATAAAGCAAAAGACACGATGTAAGAGGCGCGGCAAAGTGTTGGCGTAAAGGTAGCCTTTTGGCATTTTCTTCATTCAAATGGAAAACCTTTAGACCGACATACTAAGCCCATGCGCATCACATCATCAATACAAACAAATCATCATACGAAAATTAAATGGCGAGATGAAAAATGCAGATAATTAACAAACAAGAAAAAACAAAGTGAAACATGTGCCATTTGCTCGAGTGGTACGTGGAGTTGTATCCCGAGTACAGATCATACTACCGTTCATTTGGAATCGGCTATGAAATTTATGTCCGGGTTTCCATCCTATATACCACATAAAGGCGACACGTTTACATTCATTCAAAGGCCACAACACACATTAAAAAAAACGACTCTCATGCGACAGTGATGAATTAAAAAGGGATAGATGAAAATAATAGGAAAAAATACCCTCAGGTCTAACTTTTTATGTCGACTCTCGGAAGTACGGTGCACGGTCGTCGAAAAAAGGGGGAAATGCTCCGCAACTCTTCCGGTTCACAGGTTCACGCCTTTCCTCGCTATCCCACAGCTCAAGCTACTATTTTGACTCCGATGCGCTGCTGTTTCGACTCCGATTCGCTGCTGTTTTGCTACTGTATTTCTGCTGTGTTTTTTGTCACTGTTTTCTGGTGTTTCTAAAGGCTTTAAGTGCAGTTTTTAGTTATTGTTTTAGGGATTAAAAGTGTAGTTTTTGTTGGTCACTGGTTTAGGTGATTCATGGGCTGTTTTCTTAGGTATTTTGGTGATATGGGGGCTGCTGTATATGGGTTGTTTCGGTGGTGTTTCTGGTTGTAATGTTTTCGGCAATGGAGGGGTTTATGAGGCTGTGATTTTCGACTTAGGGTGTATGAGGAGAAGAGAAATATTTGCTTGCTGTATGCGTGTGAGTGAGAGAGAAGTTTTTTCTTGTCTCGATGAGCTAGGGCTCTCAAGGGTTGGAATTGGGTTTCTTTTATAGGCAAAGGGCTAGGGTTAAATCTTGCTTGAAAAGGAATGGATTTTTGTATTTATTGGAGGATATGATTTGGTGTCAAACAAGGAAAACCAAAGATTGAGGGGGGACAAAATTGTTCAAATTAGGAAGCCAATATATTTAGTTTGTGTTGTTTAGGCATAATATTTGTTAAGTTAGGAATACAATATTTTTGATTGGGAATATAATTGGTTGATTGATTTTAATTAGGCATGATTTTATTTAATGTTTTATTTAGTTTGGTATATGATTTAATCAATATTTTATTTAATTCCCCATGTCTTAAATATGTGTTTTATTAATTGGGATGTGTTTTATGGGCTTTGGTGGGCTAATTGGGATTGGGTGTGAGGCTAGCAGCAAAACCAGAAATACCGACACCGTTCGAACGCCTCTTCGAACGCTACACGAACGCCCGAAATTTGCCTGACGTTCGAACGAAGTGACGAACGCAGCACGAACGAAAACAGTGAACTTGTGAAATGAATTTGATGACATGTCTATTCTGAATTTCCCCTTCCGACGTCAGTTTCCCGTGACTTAAAAGGTAGTGCCTCCAAATGAGACTCATCATAGGGACTTATATGCAAAAATACAATGCCTACAGTCGCCCCCACTTTGATGGGACTTGTGTAATGTGTAACAGTGACAATCCTATCAAAGTTATGCAATGTATTTTCACTTACCTGGCTCGCCAGCTGCCATCTGACTTGCCTGCTGCCTCGACCTGAGTTGATGCCGCAGTGGACCTCGATCCTGGGACGCATCCCAATAGCTGCAACCGAAAACGGGGTCTCGACCCTGGGATGCATCCCGATACCGCTGACAAAAATTGGGTCTCGACCCTGGGACGCATCCCAACACTAACGATGCAGGGGGCCAACGACCCTGGGACGCATCCCGATAACTGCAACCGATAACGGGGGCCTCAACCCTAGGACGCATCCTGATAACATTGCCAAAAGGTGGGCCTCGACCCTGGGACGCATCCATGAAACTGCTGGTGATATGGGTTATAACCCTGGGACGCATCCCAAAACTGCTGATGACGTGGGTTACAACCATGGGACGCATCCCCGAAGTTGCTGACGTGGGTTACAACCCTGGGACGCATCCCAAAACTACTGATGTGGACCTCGCCCGCTGGGACTCACCCCCAAAGTTGCTGACGTGGGTTACAACCCTGGGACGCATCCCAAAACTGCTGATGTGGGCCTCGCCCCCCTGGGACTCATCCCCAAATCTGAAACTGCGCTGACGTTGCTTTTGATTGGCTCATTTCTACCGCTTCCTCTTTTCTTCTTCGAACCTGCGAACACAAAACAAAACAAACACGAAGAGAATGCAAGGTATGTTACGTGTATGCATGCATGCATGGGTTTCTTATCCCGTCGGGTTAGGCCTTCTGCCGAGTCTTCTCTTCCTTAGGCAAAATACTGTTTCAATCTGTCTACGTTGATCGGCTCGGTCAACTCATTTCCTTCCAAGTCTGACAGTCTCACTGCTCCATTTCCCATTACTTTCTGCACTATATAAGGTCATTCCCAGTTAGGTCTGAACTTTCCTCTCGGATATGTCGTCGACGACCTCGACTGCTTAAGTACAAAATCACCATTTCTGATCTTAATGGGACGTACTTTCTTGTTGAATGCTCGGGCCAGTCTCTTCTGATACAACTGCATATGATACAAGGACTTCGTTCTCTTCTCATCCAGCAGTACTAACTGATCAAAACTCTGTGCAGCATATTCTTGTTCCGGTAACTCTGCCTCTGCTAATACCCTCATAGACTGTATTTCCACTTCCACTGGCAATACAGCTTCCATTCCGTAGACTAGAGAGAAAGGTGTGGCCCTTGTTGCTGTTCTCACTGATGTTTTGTACCCCCATAAAGCATATGGTAGTTTGTCGGCCCAATCTCTGCAATTTTCTGTCATCTTGGCTAAAATCGTCTTTATAGTCTTGTTGGCTGCCTCAACTGCCCCATTTGCCTGCGGCCTATACGGTGATGACTTGTGATGGCCTATCCCATATTTCTGTAGCATTGCCTTTGTTTCTCCTTGAAACTGAACTCTGTTGTCCGTCACTACATGGTGCGGCATACCGTACCGACAAATGAGATTCCGAGCTATAAAATTTGCCATCTGCTTTGCTGTAACATTGCAGAATGATTCGGCTTCCACCCATTTCGAGAAGTAGTCTACTGCCACTACTTTAAAGCGATGCCCATTCGATGCATTTGGTCGAATCTCTCCAATCATATCAATTCCCCATGCTGAGAAAGGCCACGACTCTGACAACCCGTGCAACTCTGTGTGTGGCAAATGATTCAAATTGCCGTGAGCCTGACAATTATGACAATGCTTTACCATCTTCGCACAATCCGTCTCCATGGTTGACCAGTAAAAACCTTGTCTCACTATCTTGCGGGACAGATTCAACCCGTTCATGTGCGGACCACATACCCCGGCGTGTACTTCTTCCATTACCTGCTGAGCCACTTCTTTTCTCACACATTTCAATTGAATACCGTTTGCTTCCCTATTGTACAGTTCCCCTTTCAAAATCACATACTGGGAAGCTAACTTCTGAATGGCTATTCTGTTTTTTCTGCCTGCTCCCTCTGGGAGTTCCCTATGTTCCAGATACCTCTGAATGTCATGATACCAAGGTCTACCGTCATCAACCTCTATTTCCAGAATTCTCTCTATCTCATAAACAGGTCTTCTGGCTGTCGTCAGTATCAACGGTCTCATCACTAATTTTTCTGGATTTTCCCAAGTCGCTGCAAGTGTAGCTAATGCATCTGCCATCTGATTCTTTTCTCTCGGCAAGTGCTGAAACTTACAATTGGGGATAACCTGTGCCAACTTTCTGAGGTGAAGAATGTAAGGTTTCAACCGTTCTTCCTTCAATTCCCATTCTTCTCGCATCTGCTGGACTACCAACATAGAATCTCCATAGACTTCCACACTCCCGGCTTTCAAGGCTATTAATGCAGTCAACCAAAAGCACATGCTTCATACTCGGCCATGTTGTTTGTTACTCTGAATGTCAACCTTTTGGCCAAAGGCAAGGTTTCTCCTTCGGGGGTCACTATCACAATCCCAATTCCGGCTCCCTTGTAATTCACTGCTCCATCAAAATACATTTTCCATCTCTGAACTGTTATTGCTTGGATCTCTTCATCTGGAAATTCAAACTTATACTGATCCATTATCCTCAAATTACCCATTCAGTATGTAATCTTCTGGCGAAAACGATAGGCATTGAGATTTCTACTCTCCCGTGGCCTAAAACTAGCAATTCTCTTAGCAGGATTTTGAGCATCTCCATTGGGGCTTCTCACCCCTTCAACAGGTTGCAATGCCAGAAACTCTGCTCGCCCTTTGACCACTTTGGTGGTGAGATACTCAATGTCAAACTCTGTCAGCAATACTAACCATCTGCCCAATTTCCCCACTAGCGAGGGCACTGAATGCAGATATTTCAGAGGATTCTTCTTTGCCTACCTGCATCTTGTAAGACTGAAAATAATGCCGCAATTTTCTGGAAGCCCATACCACTGCTAGACAGATCTATTCTACTTCTTGATAACGAGCCTCATACGAGAGCATCTTCTTACTCAGATAGTAAACTGCATGTTCTACCCCTGTCTCATCTGCGTGTACCATCATTGCCCCCAGTGCTTCTGATTCTATGGCCAAATACAATATCAAAGGTCTGCCCAATCTCGGAGGTTTCAACACATGAGGCTTTACCAAGTACTCTCTGATCTTGTCGAAGGCTGATTGACACTGCTCATTCCACTTTACCGGCTGATCTTTTCTAAACAGTTTGAAGATAGGCTCACACACTGACGTCAACTTGGCGATGAACCGACTGATGTACTGAATCTTCCCCAGGAATGCTCTGACTTCTTTCTCAGTCTTCGGTGCTGGCATTTCTGTGATTGCTTTGATCTTTTCGGATTCTACCTCAATTCCTCCCATTCCCACTGTATGCCCCAGCAGCTTTCCTGATGTTACCCCAAACACACATTTCTTGGGGTTCAGCCGCAGGTTGTACTTGTCAACTCTCTGAAGGAACCTCTCCAGTGCTTCTATATGCCCAATTCTTGTCTCTGATTTCACCATCATGTCATCCACAAACACTTCAATCTCTTTGTGCATCAAGTCATCAAATAAGGTAGTGGCAATCCGTTGATATGTAGCTCCCGCATTCTTGAGCCCAAACGACATTACCCTGTAACAATAAGTACCCCACTCGGTAACAAAGGCAGTGTTGTGCTTATCTTCCTCAGCCATGAGCACCTGATTGTAACCTGAAAACCTGTCTGCAAATGAATACATATCAGATAGAGCCGCACTATCAACCAGAACATCTATATGCGGGTGTTAACAGGACATATGTATGCATGAGATGAATGAGATGTATGCGATACAAGGAATATATCATTTCATTAAAATTTTCACACAAATCGGCCCATCATCATTATAGACTCTTTTGGGCTAACTGTCATAGGAGTGAACTTGCCCCAGTTTAAATGGCCCAACAAGTTCACATCTCATGGCAAGAAGTACAACCGTATCCAAATGATAATGTTCCTAAACATAAACATATAATGGCCCATTGGCGTTTTAGGAGCTTTTGGCCCAATCGTCATAAGATACGTTCTTGTCCCAGTTTAAATGGCCCGACAAGCCCATACCTCATGACAAAAGGTCCGAGCGAATCCAAACGACAATGTTCCCAAAACACAAGCATACATAATTAATTTCTACGGAGTGACCCATCAACATTTCAGAAGCTTTTGGCCCAATTGTCATAGGATACGAACTCGTCCCAATTTAAATGGCCCAACAAGTTCGCATTTCTGACAAGAAATCCAACTACATCTAAATGAGAATGGTCCACAAGCACAAGGAAATAGTTGCTATAGGCCATATGACCCCGATCTACTTGTGGGGTTGCGGGAGTGTAGACAAAGACTCTCGCTGGCGAAGGATTTCCCACAACTAGGTCTCCCCACTCAAGGGTTCGAGCGACCAAATGAGCGCACCTTTTTTATACCTTACAGTACGTGCCAACGAGTTATGGTGTGCGACTGACTGTCAAATGGATTTCCCATTGTAGATTCCCCAAATGGAGGGTGGAGCGAGGCTCTCTTAAGTACCCTACCCTCTTAGGCTCTTATCGCTTGGTGACAGGAATAAACAACGAGTCTTCCAAATTAGTCCAACACAATAGGCCACAAGTAAGTGATTGTCTTTGTGCCTTCACAGCTTTTCCTTATAGAAAGGTAGTGAATGAGGGAAGACACCAAACCATTACCTAGCCTTAAAAGTGCATTTGATTAAACCCCTTTAACCCACAGTAAACACAGTTAATTAAAGCACAAATCATAATATTACAAGACATTATTTCGGGGCCGATTCTCTAACCATAGTGGAGTCGCCAGACTGTGGGACACAGAAACTGGGCGACGCATGTTGTTCTAGGCTCGCGGCCTAGTTGGGAGTACGGAGTAACCCGCGGGGGACTAAACCGGAGAATAATGGAGTCGCCACCCGGTGTGAACCGGGAAAATGAGATTTAAGGCCGCACTCACCCCTCGCAAGGGAAGACCTCAAACCGTTGGGTTCAGAATTGTCCCTTACTTATGCCACTTGTAATAAAATGATTTGTGCAATAATCTAACCAAGCCTAAGCAACATATTTCCAAGGATGATTTACCCCTAAGTTCGCATGCATACATCAACAAGTTCATCTAAATTTACATGTAACACATATCCGAATTTGCATACAGCCTATTTGCATGTAATCTATGTCTCAATTTGCATACCTAAAGATAAATTAACATACGGCAAGCATACAAGTTAATAAACACATTGTACTCATACATGTGGGGAATACAGATGAACGACACATACACAATCTTGCGTAATACAGAGAAGCAATCAGGTTCATCATACGAAGGCATAGCTACTAGGGACAATTATGCACGAAATCTGATGAAAAGGACTCAGTTCAGTGGGTGCGCGTTAGTGTAACGTTCGTAAACGCGTTCGAATGGTAAACAGAAGGTTCGTGTTCGTATAGCGTTCGAGAACGCGATCAAACGGAACTAGACCTGATGCATGATGAAACTAAGAAAATGCGTGCGCGTTCGTGTAGCATTCGTAAACGCGTTTGAACGATAAACAAAAGGTTCATGTTCGTATAGCGTTCGAGAACACGTTCGAACGGAACCAGACCTGATGTATGATGAAACTAAGAAAATGTGTGCGCGTTCGCGTAGCGTTCGAGAACGCGTTTGAACAGTAAACAGAAGGTTCACGTTCGTATAGCGTTCGAGAACGCGTTCGAACGGAACCCGACTTGATGTATGATGAAACTAAGAAAATACGTGCGCGTTCGCGTAGCGTTCGAGAACTCATTCGAACGGTAAATAGAAGGTTCCCGTTCGTGTGGCGTTCGAGAACGCGTTCGAAAGGAACCAGACCTGATGCATGCAACACATTCATAGACAAACAAATCCACAATGTAGGACCTCACATATCCGATTGAACTCATCTCGCATCCAATCGAATATACACTATCCGGTGCGGTAAAGCATCGTGGTAAAGGATTTTAACCTCTCAAAATAGAGGACCTTTAATCGCACTTACTAAGCCCATGCGTAAACAACACAATGCATATATAAAGAAGTAAAGACAACGATATCGGACTTCGTATACTCGATTGAACACATCTTACATTCAATCAAATATACGTCATCCGGTGCGGCGAAGTATGGTGGTAAAGGATTTTAACCTCTCAAAATAGAGGACCTTTAATCGCATTTACTAAGCCCATGCGTTTTATCACCAATTGCATAAACAACCGACGTACATAAAGCAAAAGACACGATGTAAGAGGCGCGGCAAAGTGTTGGCGTAAAGGTAGCCTTTTGGCATTTTCTTCCTTCAAATGGCAAACCTTTAGACTGATATACTAAGCCCATGCCCATCACATCATCAATATAAACAAATCATCATACGAAAATTAAATGGTGAGATGAGAAATGCAGATAATAAACAAACAAGACAAAACAAAGCGAAACATGTGCCATTTGCTCGAGTGGTACGTGAAGTTGTATCCGAGTACAGATCATACTACCGTCCATTCGGAATCGGCTATGAAATTTATGTCCGGGTTTCCATCCTATATACCACAAGAGGCGACACATTTTCATTCATTCAAAGGCCACAACACACATTATAAAAAAAAACGACTCACATGCGACAGTGATGAATTAAAAAGTGATAGATGAAAATAATAGGAAAAAATACCCTCAGGTCTAACCTTTTATGTCGACTCTCGGAATTACGGTGCACGGTCGTCGAAAAATGGGGGAAATGCTCTGCAACTCCTACGGTTCACAGGTTCACGCCTTTCTTCGCTATTCCACTGCTCAAGCTACTGTTTTGACTCCGATGCGTTGTTGTTTCGACTCTGATTCGCTGTTGTTTTGCTACTGTATTTTGGTCACTGTTTTCTGGTGTTTTTAAAGGCTTTAAGTGCAGTTTTTAGTTATTGTTTTAGGGATTAAAAGTGCAGTTTTTATTGGTCACTGGTTTAGGTGATTCAGATGCTGTTTTCTTAGGTATTTCGGTGATATGGGGGCTGCTGTATAGGGGTTGTTTCAGTGGTGTTTCGGGTTGTAATGTTTTCGGCAATGGAGAGGTTTATGGGCTGTGATTTTCGGCTAAGGGTGTATGAGGAGAAGAGAAATATTTGCTTGCTGTATGCGTGTGAGTGAGAGAGAAGTTTTTTTCTTGTCTCGATGAGCTAGGGCTCTCAAGGGTTGGAATTGGGTTTCTTTTATAGGGAAAGGGCTAAGGTTAAATCTTGCTTGACAAGGAAGGGATTTGTGTATTTAATGGAGGATATGACTTGGTGTCAAACAAGGAAAATCAAAGATTGAGGGGGGACAAAATTAGTTCAAATTAGGAAGCCAATATATTTAGTTTGTGTTGTTTAGGCATAATATTTGTTAAGTTAGGAATACAATATTTTTGATTGGGAATATAATTGGTTGATTGATTTTAATTAGACATGATTTTATTTAATGTTTTATTTAGTTTGGTATATGATTTAATTAATATTTTATTTAATTCCCCATGTGTTAAATATGTGTTTTATTAATTGGGATGTGTTTTATGGGCTTTGGTGGGCTAATTGGGCTTGGATGTGAGGCTAGCAGCAAAACCAAAAATACCGACACCGTTCGAATGCCTATTCGAACGCTACACAAACGCCCGCAATCTGTCTGACGTTCGAACGAAGTAACGAACGCAGCACGAACGAAAACAGTGAACTTGTGAAATGAATTTGATGACATGTCTATTCTGAATTTCCCCTTCCGACGTCCGTTTCCCGTGACTTCCGTGACTTAAAAGGTAGTGCCTCCAAATGAGACTCATCATATGGACTTATATGCAAAAATGCAGTGCCTACACATATATAAGTTGATAATAACACCCCCAAACTGAAAACGTGCAGTGTCCTCATTGCACAAAATAAAGGAGTGAAAAGTGCAAGGCACGTACCTGAGATAGTAGCCATCAATCTGCATTCTCCTCAGATGGTTCAGCTGGATAAGGAGGGAACATAGGTGGTGAAGGAAAACGGATGGCATTAGCTCCAGAATTCAGTCCACAGTTCGCGAATATTTCAACCAAGGCAGTGTTGAAGTCAACAGAATAGGCCATATAATTGTCCACTCGCTCCCGGAAAACTTGATCTACCTGATAGTTGCGTTGGGTCTCTGTCTCTGGTAAAGATAGTCGGATTTCAAAATTTAAAGGAAGTGTGGGTGGCGGGATTGGTTGTGGTTGAATGGAGTTGGTACCATGTGAGGAGCTAGTTATTTGAGACGGATCAGACTCGTGTGTGGCATCATCGTCCCTGGTCTGGTAACGGGCCAGAATACTCGTATCGATCGGGGTTTGAGCAGTAAGTATTTCTTCACCCTTTTCCCAGATAACGCCCGCTTTATGGTACAGGTCGGTAATCAGAGATGGGTGAGGTAGCCCACGTGTGGTAGCTCCCCGCACCGTAGCAAGAATGGAGTCATGAATAATCCGGCCAACGTTAATGGATTTTTCTGTGATAATGGCGTACGTTAATGCGGCGCGGTCCATGGTGACATGGGATGTGTGACTGGTTGGCAAAAGTTTCGCAGACTCGAAGAAGAACCAAGCCTTAGCATACTTTTCTAAATTACTTTTGTTGAAGTGCATAACATTGCCTTGATTAGTTTTCCAACTGGCTCCAACGTCACATAAGGTGGTAATTATCGCGTCATAGTCAAGAGCATTGGCTAGATAAGCCGTGTACTCGTCATCCTTAATGTCGGGCAGGTTATAGAATGCATTTATGGTGTGTTGATCAAATGAGACCATTTTCCCTCGAACTAGCACCGTCATGTTCTCGTGGCGCACCTTGATATTGGCATAGAATTCGCGCACTATGGGTATCACGGCAGCAGCAAGGGCTTGAGTGAATGCTTCCCATCCCCGATTATGAATGATATCGGCCATGTCATGATCATGTGCAACAGAGACCCGTATGCCTCGTTCGCGAATGAGATTCTTCGAAAGAAGTGCAGTATAATTGAGGAACGCCTCGTCATTCCAAAAGTGAGTAGGATTATAAGAAAGCATGGGGCGGACCTTTGTCTCTTCTCAGGGGCCATGAAAGTACTTGTGACATTCTACCACGGTTGGGGAGCACTCTACCCTGCAGTAAACTGAGAAATCTTATTTAGGGAAATTCACCGAGCAGGTGGTGGGCAAGGTTGAATTAGGTTGGGAATGCCCATAGTTTGTGCTTCAATACTATCCACAACTTACAATAAGAGGAATATCAATCCAACACTCAAGATATGTGAAACAAATCAAGAACCAAGATGGTGGGTTTCTCGTAGAGATTGGTTTTGGTGTGATGTACATGGACTATGAACGTGTGGGAGATGTGCCTTTTGAAATTATGATGGGCGTGGAATTGGTGTGATGGGCGAATGAGGGAGTTGCGCTACAGCGCCTAATAAGATATAAGGGAGAGGCGCCACAGCGCCAAAGTATCGGGTTTTTGTATGAGAAGCCAATATGGTGTCCAGACGGGCTTCACACATTTTTTTTGAAGACAGATGGATTGGGTTGCCTCCCAATAAGTGCTTGATTTATTGTCTTCAGCCAGACATCATGCCATTATTACTTCGGGTCAGTGATGATAATGTGATCATTCAGTCGCGCCTTAGTGCCGTGATAATGCTTCAAACGTTGACCATTGACTTTGAACACAGACCCATCTTTACACTGCACTTCAATCGCTCCATAGGGGAACACTTCTTTTATTGTGAACGGGCTAGACCATCGCGATTTCAATTTTCTAGGAAACAGTTTCAGCCGCGAATTGAATAACAATACTTGATGGCTAGGGTGGAATTCTCGTTGAAGTATTTGTTTATCATGCCACTGTTTTGTTCGGGCTTTGTAGATCTTGGCATTCTCGTAAGCATCATTACAGAATTCCGTCATTTCATTTAGTTGAAGGAGGCGTTGTTCCCCCACTGCTTTTAGATCGAAATTCAACTTATTCATAGCCCAGAAGGTGCGGTGTTCCAATTCAATTGGCAAGTGACACGCTTTGCCAAACACCAATCGGTATGAGGACATCCCAATGGGCGTTTTGAACGCAGTTTGGTAGGCCCATAAGGCATCATCGAGTTCCATCACCCAATCCTTTCGGTTTGTGTTTACTATTTTCTCCAGGATCTGTTTGATCTCCCGATTTGATATTTTAGCTTGGCTATTTGTTTGTGGGTGATACCCTAACGCAACTTTATACCTCACACCATATTTGGCAATAAGATCGTTGAAAATTCTATTATAGAAGTGTGTGCCTTCATCACTCAAAATGGCTCTTGGGGTGCCAAACCTGGTAAAAATATTTTTTGGACAAACTTGATGACAACTCTCGTATCATTGGTAGCTGTGGAAATGGCCTCCACCTATTTGGATACACAGTCAACTGCTAAAAGAATATATGTTTGGCCAAAAGAAGGGGGAAATGGCCCTATGAAGTCAATCCCCCAGGCATCAAAGAGCTCAACCTCTAAAATGTTATTCAAATGTAATTCATGACGCCTGGAAATGTTCCACAGGCGTTGGCAATGATCACACGTTTTGACTAACTGATAACTATCCCGGAATAATGTAGGCCAATAAAATCCAGATTGGAGTACCTTGGCATCAGTTCTTATTGCTCCAAAGTGTCATCCATAAGGTGCAGCATGAGATTGACCGAGGATTTCGTGAGTTTCCTCATCGGGAACACATCTGTAAATTATCTGATTAGGGCATCTTTTGAAAAGTAGGGGTTCATCTCAGTTGTAAAATTTCACATCATGTTGGAATTTCTTCCTTTGCTGGTAAGTGATATCTGGTGGTAACTCTCTGTAATCTAAGTAATTTGCATAATCAGCAAACCAAAGAACTCTTGCAAACACCTCGAAAAGTTGTTCATCTGGGAAAACCTCTTGAATAACTCCATCCCTAGGTTCTTCATATTCGATTCGAGATAAATGATAAGCCACCAAATTCTCGCTCCCCTTCTTGTCTCGTATTTCAAGATCAAATTCTTGCAGTAAAAGTACCCATCGTATCAAGCGAGGTTTGTCATCTTTCTTTGTAAAAAGGTAACGAATGGCTGCATGGTCAGTAGAGACAATTACCTTGTCCCAATTAGATATGGTCGAAATTTGTCAAATGCAAACACGACCGCCAACATTTATTTTTCAGTGGTGGTGTAATTTTGCTGAGCACCATCTAATGTTCTGCTTGCGTAGTATATTGCTCTGAAACGTTTGTCACGCTTCTGGCCCAGGACTGCACCGATTGCATGGTCGCTGGCATCGCACATCACTTCAAACGGCTCATTCCAATTTGGGGTTATCATAATTGGAGCAGAGATCAATGCTTGTTTAATCTTGTTGAAGGCTTGTAAGCAGTCATCGTCTATAACAAAAAGAGAATCTTTTTCTAAGAGATTGCAAAATATTTTAGTAATTTTAGAAAAGTTCATTATGAATCGGCGATAAAAGCCATCATGACCAAGGAAACTGACCCCATTAACATTTATTGGTGGCGGAAGCTTTTCAATTACTGTTATTTTGGCTCTATCAACTTCCACCCCTTTTGATGATATCTTGTGACCTAATACGATACCTTCATGAACCATAAAATGATACTTTTCCCAATTTAACACCAAGCTCATCTCCTCACATCTTTGTAGAACTAAGGATAGATTGTGCAAACAATAATCGAAAGTAGAGCCAAATACTGAAAAATCATCCATAAAAATTTCTAAAATCGTTTCCACCATGTCTGAGAAAATGGCCATCATACATCGCTGAAAGGTTGCTAGAGCATTACACAGTTCAAATGACATTCGTCGAAAGGCATAAGTACCATAAGGGCAAGTAAAGGTTGTCTTTTCTTGATCCTCTGGTGCTATGGCAATTTGGTTGTACCCCAAATAACCATCCAAGAAACAATAATACTCGAAACCGACTAATCGATCTAACATTTGGTCGATGAATGAAGGGGAAAATGGTCTTTTCTGGTGGCTTTGTTGAGTTTTCTGTAGTCTATGCAAACACGCCATCCAGTGACTGTTCTCGTGGAAATGAGCTCATTATTATCATTCTTGACCACAGTCAATCCTCCATTTTTAGGTACCACTTGAACTGGTGATACCCATGAGCTGTCAGAGATGGCATAGATGATTCCAGCTTTTAGCCATTTCAGCACTTCAACTCTTACAACCTCCTCTGGTGTTCAATAAAAGGTTTATATGTGTCCTCCATCAAAATTCTATGCATGCATACAGACAGATTAATTCCCTTTATGTCTGTTATCGACCACCCCAGAGCAGATTTATATTTTCTTAGGATTCTCAAGAATTTCTCTTCTTCCACTGTAGATAGTGTTGAAGAGATGATCACATGAAATGTTGAATTCTCGCCCAGAAATGCATAGCGGAGATGCTCTGGTAGTGCTTTCAATTCTGATGTATCCTTTTTAACCTCCATGGATGGTGGATCTTGTAATGTTTCAAAGTGAGCTATCGCTACTGTTTCTCTTGGTAAGCTTTCGAGTGCTAAGGTTATCTGCTTAAGGTTTCGATCATCAAATAGTGTCTCTTTGTCGATATCTGAATTTATCAGACATCGTTCTAACGGATCAGTTGGCTCGTTTTCCAGGTGCGTCTCTTATACGCATTTGTCTGTGACATCCACTCGGTTACATGTACTTGTTTCTTCAGGATAATTCAGAGTTTGGTAAATGTTAAATGTCACATCTTCATCACATACTCTCAACGTTAATCTCCATTGTTGTACATCAATTAAAGCCTCCAGTTGCCAAGAATGGGCGTCCCAAAATCAAAGGAATCTTTTGATCTTCCTCCATATCCAAGACCATGAAATCTGCGGGAAAGATAAACTTATCCACTTTTACTAACACATCTTTGATGACTCATTTAGGGTACGTTAGAGATCTATCTGCCAGTTGCAGTGTGATAGTTGTTGGCTTTGCATCACCAAGGCCTAATTTTTGGAAAATCGAAATAGGCATCAAATTAATACTTGATCCCAGATCACATAAAGCTTTAGTGAATGTAGAGCCTCCAATGTTACATGGTATGGTGAAACTCCCTGGGTCTTTGAGCTTTTGAGGCAATTTCTTTTGGATTATTGCAATGCATTCTTCTGTGAGATTCACAGTTTCAAAATCCTCCAACTTTTGCTTCTTGGACATGATCTCCTTCATGAACTTTACATAGTGGGGCATTTGTGCCAAAGCATCAGTGAAAGGGATATTAATATGGATCTTTTTGAAAATATCCAGAAATTTAGCGAATTGCGCATCCAACTTCTTCTTCTGGAATCGATGTGGATACGGAAGAGAGGGCTTTGGAATTTGAGGTTTCACAACTACCGAAGGGGTGTGCTCTGGTCCTTTGTTATAACCGGCTCCTCTTGTATCTCTACTTCCGTGTCTGGGCTGCTTTGATCATAGGTATTCTCGACTTGTCTTCCATTCCTAAGAGTGATAGCTTGACACTGTTCCTTAGGGTTTATCTTGGTGTTGCTAGGGAATGCCCATTTTGTGGTTGTCTAATCGAAGAGGCAAGCTGACCGATTTGGACCTCTAATGATTTCATCGTCGCCCCCATATTTCCCATGTGGGTTTCAATATTGCTTAGTCGTGACTCATTCTTTTCAAACCTCTCAGTGGATTTGGTGACAAATGTGCTCACAAGGTCTTCTAGTGATGGCTTCGGCTCTGACATTTGGTTGTTGAAACCAGGTGGAGGCATCAGAGCATTCTTTGTGTTAGCATAAGAGAAGTTCTCATGATGATAGAGTCCTAGATGATAGTGGTTTGATGAAGGATTTCCCCTATAATTGTTGAAATTCATGTTTTTCACATACTGGACTTGCTCAAAGCTCGGGTTTCCTTCCACTAACTTCATATTTGCAGCCGCTGCAGATTCAATGGATGGTTGCACTCGTTGATTTGTTAGAGCTGCTACATGAGTTGATAGGGTTGAAATTTGAGCTGTTAGTGCAACTAGCAGGTCTACTTCATGTATACCCGCCACTTTGGTCATTATAGTTCGTTCAGTTGGCCATTGGAAGTGGTTAACGGCCATCTCGTTCAGTAATTTATAGGCTTCCTCCGCGGACTTATTGAACAGAGCGCCTCTTACAGCTGTATCGACCATGGTTCTATTTGTGACATTTAGCCCATTATAGAACAGCTGGATTTGTACCCAATCCACAAAATTATGTTGTGGGCATCTTCGGAGTAGGTCCTTAAAGCACTCACATGCTTCATACAAATTCTCTGTCTCTAGCTGCTTAAATATGCAGATTTTCGTTCGCAACTGGGCAGATTTAGCAGGGAGAAAGAATTTTTCAAAAAATTGTATAGCCATATCTTCCCAAGTGAGGATGTTCCCCACAAGTATGGATTGCATCCAACCCCTTGCTTGGTCTCTCAAGGAAAATGAGAATAATCGCAACCTAATTGTCTATTTGGGTACACCATTCATCTTAATGGTGTCAGCTATCTCTAATAACATCCTTAAATGAATGTTAGGATCTGTTAGGGATATTCCCTATACCCAACTTGTGGATGGGCTATATGTACATGTATTTGTAATATTTTCATTAATTAATAAAATAGAAATCGTTATTATACGTGTCTTACATAACTTATATAAATCATCAAACACTGTAATAAAGCCCTTGGAGTAATAAGATGATGGCTTCCCTGCCTTATGAGAATCATTACTCTTAAACGTTCATAGTCATAGTTTTGTGAATAATTTGGGCGTTCACAAAGCGGAGAGACTAGCATGATGATATGATCCGCCCTTAAGTGGGGTAGCCGATCTCATAGGCTACTAGCGGAGATCCATCCGCTTGGTGTATCACATGGATGCATGAGTTGCTCGTGTCCATAGAACTGACCGTCGAAAGTTTTCACATGTAGTGTTTATCCCATGTGTCTGTGAGAACTTTCATGTATCAATTGTATGACTAGTCCTTAGACGTGAGAACTTTACAATCTTATGTGTGGATCAAATAACTTTGACATTCTCCTTCCCCGGTTCAAAAGATTCGGTCATAAGTGTATGATTGGGTCATTTGTTGAAACACATGAAGTTTGTAAAGATACAACAGAGAATCGCCACTCTCTCGGATAATATTTTCTTATAAGAGTAGTATTCCAGTTCGCGGGTTGATATGTGTGATCAGTGCTTGAGACTGTGGCCGCAGCGGAAGAATCATGTGAGATTCTTGGGTTAGCACGACTCATGACACTATCAACATCATACTTTTGACTATATGGGTGGACACTTTCCATATCCTAGGTCAAACAGTGGGGATACAGTGAGGCGAGAGACCGTATCATATATAAATCGCATAAATAATGGTTATATATATCTTTCCTTCTCATTTGAGGGCCTTGACATGTTGCTAGATGTCAACCTTGGTCATTGAAATCGAACGACCATCTGATCGGAGGATAATTTATGTTCGATTAAATTATCACGATTCATTTCATGTCCAACTTGAGGGGAACCCAAAAGGTCACACACAACAAAGTCGAAATCAATGGTTAACATTGCACATTACAAATTTAACAGCATATATGATTGCTGTAGGAATTGTTCATAAATGGTTCAATGTGTTTAATTATTGAACATATCATTTATGAGGTTCCATAGTGGCTTAGGGATTGGTGAATGACGATAAGGGTACTTTGGGAATTGGAATAAATAAATAAATAAATAAAAACGTGAATTGTAACGTGAATTGTAAATTTTTTTTGTTATTTGTTTTGAATTTCAATTCGGCCCAAACTCTTATTAGGGTTTTATAATCTCATTAAACCACTAAATTAAGATCCAATGGCTAAGATTAAATTAGCATTTATCCCACATCGGATTCTTAATTAATTTTGTTGTCTTTGAAGCACCTATATAAACCCAAAGATTCTTTACAAATTTTTGCACCAAACCTTTCATATCTTGGGTTTATATAAGTGAGCAACTCTAAAGTTTAAGAGTAAGCCACTGATTTTGAGGATCCTTAAGTCTAATTGACTAGAGGAACCTCGAGTTAAAAGTTTTGAGGTATTTGCCTAGGCTAGCACCAAGGGAAAAATACTCGTGCACTCAAGGCGTAGTCTTGCCGTTGAGTTTTGGCTTTGGTGTGTGCACCTTTGGAGGCCACATACTTGGGTGGTTCTTTGGAACGTGGAAGAGCTTGCTGAGTTTGAGAAAAGCTTGTAGATTGGAGGGATGACTGGAGGAGTCTTCGGTTCAAGTAAGTCTTTTTCTTTCTTTATTTTAATTAGAGTACTTATGATAGTTAGCATGTTTAAGTTTATGTTCTTTGCATGTTTTATGAGTTTTTATGCTTAGAATATATAGTAACATGCCAAGGCTTGTAGAATAATCAAAACAAATGGGTCTTGGGCAAAGGGATAACGGCATCATAATTTTTAATTTTCCACTGCGCACTCACGGCCGCTTCCCAACAGAATCCTCTACAGCTGATCCCCATATTAGTTTTGTTGGACCATGTTAATAAGGGCAGGTTTCAATTCAAAATTATTGGCATCAATTGGTTGATATGCAATTCCCAAATAATTATCATCAATGACAGGTTTAAAATGGTCACAGATTGGTACCTGTAGCGGGATAATTTCTCTATTTCGACTGCAACTGCTACTTGGCGCTGGTTGTTCCCTCTTTTTGCCTCCGCCATTGTTGTTTTTTCATTATTTGTCTCCTTTCTGAGTCTTCTTGCTGTGCGTTCTATTTCAGGATCAAACAATAGTGAATCAAGACTTCCAGATCGTCTCATTCACTACCAAGTACCAAAGTTAATAACACAATAAGATCCAAATAAATGCAATAAAAAAGGGAAAAAATTCTAAATTAACGCTAAGATAATTTGATAATAGTATTAATGTAATTTAAACAAACAATCCCCGGCAACGGCGCCAAAAACTTGTTGTGATATTTTGTATTGTACTGCAAGTGCACGGTGTCAAGTTTTAGTATGAATGAGTTTAGAGTGTCGAACCCTCAGGGATTGAAATCTAAATTACACTAAGTACTATAATTATTAACCTTAACTTTTTTTAGACACAAGGATAATAAGAAATAAACGAATTGAATGTCTACGGTAATATTAATGAGAGAATGAATCCTAGAGTCTGATTTCACTTAGCCTCCCACTATGTAATTACGAAGCCAATTAACTCATTTCAATGTCTAAGTTTATAAGCCAAGAATCATAGATTTCTCTCGAACCCTATAAACTTCATTGATTATATTTCCCAATTCCTACTCAAAATCCCCTTTCTCAAGTGAATGATTTCAAATATATTATCATCATATTTGTGGCCAGCAAATATAAAGCATTAAACATAGAGAAAACATAAATAAACTTGAAGAGAAATAATATAAGAGTTGTTTGATAGTTAATACATAGTTTTAGGCATTAGGCTACATCAAACTCTAGAATAGGAGAATTAGTTCATGGTCAATTCAAAACACAACAACAAATTTGTTAAACACATAATAATAATAAGAAAAGATCTAGGAAGAAAATAAAAGAATGGAACCCGAAGCAGATTCCTTGTATTTCCGGACTTCGATTTCTTGTCTTCTTTCTTATGTTTTTGATCTCTTCTTCTTGACTGTCTTGTTCTTAGTCTGGTGTGTTTTTATGGTTTTGTTGCTGTCGAAGAGGTTCCTCTCGAGTTGGACGTAGTGGCTTATTTATAATCAAAAACTTCCAGCTCCCCGCAAGGAAACCCTAATATTTCTTCTCTTCGCAGCGCCGCGGCGCCTGCATGTTGGCGCTGCGGCGCTGCAGTCTCGGCATTATGTATGACCACGCCTGGCTGCAGCGCGATAGGTAGGTAGCCCCTCAGCGCCTCTTGCATGTCTTCATCTGGTGCTGCGCCGCTAGTGATTGGCGCCACAACGCCTTCATCTCGGGTTTATGTATGGCGAGCTTGGCGTCTCAACGCAAGTGGGTAGGCGCTTCAACGCCTTTGTCTCGGTATTCTGTATAGGGAGCTTGTGGCACCGCGATGCCTGTGAGTTGGCGATGCGGTGCTAACTTTGACTTCTGGATGTACTTGTTTTTGCTTCCTTCAGTGATTCAGTTGCATTCGTTAACTCTAAAAACCCGTATAATAGTTTGAATCCATGCTTTTCCTGCGTCTTATTAACAAAACACCAAACAACTCCAAAAGACCATTAAATTACATGGAATCTAACCAAATAATAAGTTGAGGATACAAGAATAGGTGTGTAAATTTCACACTTATCAATACCATTTTTTAAATTTATGTGTACAAGAAGTTCTTTGAGTTCGTATTTTACACCAATTAAACAAGCACTTGATTTAATATGGACATACAGTAACTGTAGAAGAGAATGAGATAAGTTTTGTAAACTCAACGGTGTTTGACCCAAAAAAATTTCGCATGATGTTCTAACACGTTGGAATTCAACGTATTTTCTACTTAATGAAAGTTTTGAAAATAAAGATTTACTGTGTATATTTATATCTCAATATCATACCCAAATTCTTTTGTATCATAGTAATTGGGATATTTGTGCTAAAATTTTGAATATCTTAATTTTTTTTAACAATGCAACTAATAATTTAAGCGGTGTTTAATCTACCACCAACGGTCATTTTGAAATTGCTAAATATGTAACCACACCTTTTGATTTCCCCCTAAAAGTCTAGCAGGTTCATAATTTCTAATCATCGACTAGTGGCGTCGATATGAAAAATTATTTCCACTCCTTTCTGTTATAACCAATGAGCTATTTACAGCACCGGTGTCAACTGTAGTAGTGGAGCAAGCCTTCAGCTCATACGGCAATATCATAGACACCGGAAGATCTACTTTGCATTTTCATCTTTAAAAGCCCAAGTTTGTCTTGATGATTAGTCAAGAGCCGAACTACGACAACAAGAACATGTTCCAGATTCTTTTGAAGATTTGTGTGACCACACCGATACTGGAACTGAAGGCTCAATGACGATGAGCCTACCTTCCCCCGAAGAAGAAGAATAATAATAATAAAATGTAACTTGTAAAATTTTAGATTTTAATCATGTAAAACAAATGAGGTCACTAATTAGAAAAATTATATCAGAACTACATGAGATTTGATTCATCTCTATACTTCAGAAGGATACGTAGATAACTTAATCATGTAAAAACTAAGTGCAAGCTCTTTGTAATAAAATATTTTAACATTTATTTACAATCAATTTTTATTTTATAATTATTTTTCTAAATTAAAAAATCAGATTAACCGTAACCGAACCGTACAATTACGATAAATCATACGGTTATTGTTCACCCCAAAAATTACGGTTATGGTTTGGCCTCCTGGGCATACAACTCTTATATTGAATAACTTGGATATGAGTATTTATATTGGAATTGTTCAATTTTAACTACTATATAAAAAGAAAAATAAGTAAAAAAGTTTTTTTTTTTTAATGATAAACCAATTAATTTTTATTTTAACGGACAAAGGTACCTTCGGTATTATGGCATATGCTAGTATCACTTTTAATGTAATTTTTTTTACAAAAACAATTATTTTATCCAAAATTTTTATTAAATAAATTAAAATGATATTGTTTTAATTTTATCAATTTTAACAAGATTTTTAGAATTTTGAAGCATTTTAACTAATTTAATAAGAATTTTAGAATTTTGGAGTATGTTGCAACTGGAGCATGATGTAAAACTAAGACTGATGTGGTTCCCAGCTGGATCTGGACTGTCCTGGACTCTTCTCTCTCTCCCCATCTCACATGTCCCATCAACTTTATTTTCTTTGCAATTTTTTTTTGTAATTTTTCAATTAAAATTTGCCCTATGATAATTGGCACAATGACCCTTCATAATTTTTTAAGAAATGTGATTTTTCTTTTTTCTTTTTTAATTATTATTATTATTATTTTTTATGTTTAAGGTGAGTTTATGTCATTTGTGAGATGAGCAAAATGGGACAAAAGTTTAGGGGTTTGTTATGTTTGTGTCAAGTTTGAATATAATTTATACATATATTGATTAAACGGATTAAATATGAGTATTGATATTTTTATCATGATAAAATTAAAAATCCTCTTGTGAAAAATAATCCGTGGAGATTAAATATCTTAAGACGGGATATAAATATAATCTTTGTACTCATCAATGGATCATGTCAATATAATTATTGATATCCATATATCATATCTGATCCTTTGCCCTCATGGATTTACAATTTATTTTCACAAATTTTAAATTTTTTGGTTATGTTAGTGTCAAGTACGAATATAATTTTTATATACGTCGGTTAAATGAATTAGATATGAATATTAATATTTTTATGATAATAAAAATAAAAATCCTCCTATGAATAAGAATCCGTGGAGATTCTATATCTTAAGAACAGATAAAAATATAATATTGATATTATTACTGACATCATATCATATTCTGCCCATTGGCATCTTGCATTTTCCTTTCACAATTTTTTAATTTTTTTTTTATCAACTTGTTCTTCCCATTTTCTATTCTATAAATCCCTTCCCCCTCCTTTCTCTAAATCCCCTTCCTCTTTTCCCTTTTCTTCCTCACCAATCTTTAATACTTTTCCCTTTGGAGTTTCATAGCTTCAATCTGAAGCCACTCTGTTCTTATTGCCCCTCTCTCTCTCTCTCTCTCTCATATACACCACCTATTTATTTTATCACTTTCAAAGTTCAAACCAAACCCTTTTGCTTCAAAACTCCAAAACCCACTTCCAAAAATCCAATCTTTCCTCTTATTTCCCTCAAAATTTCAATCTTTTTGATATTGGGTTTGTGTTCTTGACCAAAATTCCACAAACCCCCAATTTTTTTTTTTTTGCTCCAAATCAAAGTATTTTTTTTCCTTATAATTTGAGAACTAATGCTCAACATATTGTTCTTGATGTTTGAGATTCATGTCTCCAATTCTTGAACTTCTTTTTTCTGAGTGTATGAGCTATTCTACATTCAGGCGCAGGACCCAACTTGTTCAATCTTTCTCAGTTGTTTTCCTCTACTGGCTCTATTATGTTTCATGATTTTGTAGCTTCATTTTAGATATAAATTAGTCTATAATCTTTATTATTATTATTATTATTATTAATATTTGCTTAATTTTCAGTTTTATTTTCATCTGGGTCCTTCTAAATCTCTCTCTCTCTCTCTTGTTGAAAAATAAAAATCTGTTATTTGGATGGCATCTTCAAGTGGGATATCATCATCATCAACAGGGTGTGAGGAGAATTCAAAAGCAATGATAATGGATCAAAGGAAGAGGAAAAGAATGATATCAAATAGAGAATCAGCAAGAAGATCAAGGATGAGGAAGCAAAAGCATGTGGATGATCTGATGACTCAGCTTACTAAGCTGAGAAATGAGAATCATCAGATCATTACTAGCATCAACATCACAACACAACATTACTTGAACATTGAGTCTGAAAACTCTGTGTTGAGAGCTCAATTTGATGAGCTTAGCCACAGGCTTCACTCACTCAATGAAATTATCACCTTCTTGAATTCAAACAACAACTACAACAACAACAACATGATGATGATGATGATGAATGAACCTGTTCTTGATATTTTCATGAACCCATTGAATTTGTCTTGTCTCAATCAGCAGCCCATCATGGCTTCTGCAGACATGTTTCAGTACTAGGCAGAGAGAGATTTGTCTTTATCTTACAGGCTATGGTTCAGAGACTAAGTATGGTTTAAATCTGATTTAGTCTCCTTATTGGTTTAAGAAATTAAGGTTAGTGTGAAGCCTTAGTATGGAATAAGATGTTACTTGGCCTATGGTTTGTGATCTTTGGAATTGGGATCTTTGTTATGGTTCACAAGACCCTACTAAATGTAATTGGTTTCTAGTTTTTATCAAATATGCTTATTAGTTAAATGATATCGCGTTATTCATGCTTCCGTTGTATCATAAAATTAATTATCTTTGGCGCAGTCACATGGAGTAACCGAATTCGTTTAATCTGAAAATTTATTAAAATATATCTTATAAGTTAATAAAAAAAAATTGATTTATTGATGAGATAATTTTATTTAGTCCACATTCAAATGAAAAATATTTAACATTTTTAGTGAAAATTTACTCATAAGGTTGACAATTTGTATGGGAAACTTGAAAAAATTGATATGAGTTTGATGCATTTTATTTAAATAAGCACATTGAATTCAAAGGATACACACAATGTTATAATCAATTATTCAAATGAGATAATCACATTTGAAATCCAATTTTTTATTTTTTGTTTTGTTTTGTTTTTGGACACAGCACAATTTTTTTGACTAAATGCTTCAAATGCAATTATTTTTGGTGCGATTAAGAGTGTTTTATGTAAAAAAAAAATCAATATTAATAACATAATTGGCATGTCTTTATCAAATTCGATTTGAAAAATAAATATAATGAACAATAAAGGAAGAAATAATGATCAGTGAAAAAAAATTCAACTCAAACTAGTTCCAAGTTAGCTTCACAAATGACCTTAGCCCACCATTAATTACTTCATATGCATTTATAATTTATTAATTCTATAAAAAAAAAAAAAAGGAAATGCAATTAGAAATGTTAAAAAATTCTCAATACTAAATAGGATTCGGAATTCGGACTTTTTTGGTTCAAAATTTAAAATGAAAAATTAATATAAAATTTGAGATTATTTTTGACACCACTTTGAGCACAACAAGGTAATAAAACAAATGAAAGACAGTCCTCTAACATTGGAACTATAACAATAATTAAAGAAATAAAAGATATGAAATCAAAAGTAAAATGAAAGTAAAGCAGAAACAAAAAGTTAAAATGACACATGGTTTCATAGATCATAGCAGCTTTGCCTTTGGTGGTACGAATCCCATGTGCAGGGAGCATGGATTTCAGTAATTCTACTCTTAAAACACATGATGCTTCAAGAACGGGCGGCTAATGTATGTTTTAAGTTGAGATTCCAATCACTAGTGATTGGTTTGGATTTATTAATTTTGATTTCTACTTAAATTTTATATCGATTTTTGAATAGAGATAAGAAAATAATAATAAATATTAATTAGAACTGTTTAGAATTTAAAATTTCAACCGAAATTTAAATTTTTTAAAGATAAAATTATGATTTGAAATAAAAAAATCATCTAAATCTCATATTAAATAATAAAAGATGACAAATCCTGATAAAAATTCGAGATTTTCCGCCGTCTATAATTTTAATTTTTGATATTTGCAAGATCACATGTGAGATAATCAATAAAGAAATAAAACTGAAAGAGTTTGCTTGGATTGAGTGTTGTTGGCTCCAATTTCTTGTTTGATTTAGACAATCATAAATTACAAAAAAAAAAAAATAATAATAAAAAAAAAAGAGAGAGAGAGAGAGAGGAAAAAAAGGAGAGAGAAAGAGAGTAGTGCATTCTTCAGTAATTACCTAATTTAAAAAGACATTTTAAATGCTATGGCATTTAGGAATAAGAATAGAATTGGAACTATAAAGTTGAGGAAATCTTGAGGTATTGACTTGGCCAGTAGAAATTTTGATTTTTATTAATGAAGTAAAATAAAATTATTTTATTTATTAATTTATAAAATATATTTTAATAAATTTTTGGATTTAACGAATGAGATTGTCTCAACTCGTTTCTCAGTTGCTCCACTAGTGTTTGAGGAGCTAACCTTAAAGTTAAATGGTAATAATTTAATAGTAAGGTATGAATATGAAATATAAATCGTGATTTTTTTCATCTTTAATTGTTTGATTATATTCAACCCACCAAATGATCTATTGAAAATATCAATCCACCTCATTTACTATTGAGAAGACAACATATTTGATAGTCAATACGACTCCATTTACCCTAATATATTAATTTAATGGTAAATTATGGTGGCTTGAGATTTTTGTAGTAAATTCTTCGATTATTCATTGTTTGGATGGAGAAGGGACATGTCCATTGGATGATATCCCGTAGGGACATGTCATCCAAATGATAATAACATGTCAAAGACTTCCAAGGGATGCATGAGAGGGGTATAACCCACTAAAGGGTTGTACTCCAACCCAAAGGGTGCCCTTTAGGTACCATTCCATGCCTTTATAAGGAGGCATTCATGTTGATTTTAAAAGATAACAGAAACATCCGAATTTAGAGTCAAATCTCATAGTGAATTGCATGTGTAGTTAAGAAAATTTCTGGAAAAATATTGTTTGTGCATGAAAAATACGTAGGGCGTTCGAACGCCTGACGAACGCAAAGGAAAAAATCTGAAATTTCGTAAGAACGTTCGAACGCTTATTCAAACGCAAATCGAATGCAGACCTTCTGACTGAGTTCGTTCGCACGCGTCCTAAACGCAACTTGAATGCAAACTCTCTGGAATTATTCTGTTCGAACGCGTTCTCGAACGCTATACGAACGTGAACTCTCTGGAATTATTCCATTCGAACGTGTTCTCGAACACTACACGAACGTGAACTCTCTGGAACACTTCGTTCAAACGCGTTCTCGAACGCAACACGAACGTACACACACTGGACAGTCTCGTTCGAATGTAGATATGAACGCGACACTAATGAATCTGTCCTGGAATTGTTAATAAACTGCAAAGACTTAGATTAACCTAATATTAACTTAGTAATTCATATACTGAATCACATTAATCTTGGTAGTATAGATTATGTTATTATTAGGGTGTTCAATTATCACAAGCATACACTTAGTGATAAAGTTGAAACTTAATTGCGTGTTGCATAATTGGTTGAGAATTTAAAGTGTGATCATACACAAGTAATTCCATCCAATCTTGATTGACACATACACATATATCTACACATATCGAATATTGTATTGTAAATCAAAAGTGTAATACTGAGTTTGAATTGCTAAGAGATCATATTGAAAAAGTGTTTAAAGGATATTCTGTCAAAAATGCGATAAGAGCCTAAGTGATCATGGATTTAAGTGGTTACTCCGGACCCCCCTCGTCCTCTGGGAATATTCATTTATTTACTTTTCTTAAGAATCTTTAGTTGAAATCCAATGACTTGTGTTTATTGGAACCACCGTCCAATATAACAACAAGCGGTTACTTAGTATATCATTTTGAACAAGATCATTTGTTGATCGTTGTGCAATTTGTCTTTTGTAGACTAATTGACCCTTGTTGGTTTTTCCAGTTACAAATGGCTAGCGGAAACATCACAGTACCGGTCTCCCATGGAGAAAAGTCGGAGAAGTTGGTGGGGCAAACTTTAAACAATGGCAGAGTAAAATGATGTTCTACCTGACAACTTTGCAGTTGGCTAAATACCTCAAAGATCCTCCGGATCCTGTGGAGGGTGAATCGAAAATAGCCAAGTAATTGCGGGAAGAGACATGGTCGTATGACGACTTCTTGTGCAAGAACTACCTTTTGGGTGGACTTGACAATACTCTGTACAATGTGTACCAAGACATGGTTTCTGCGAAGGTTCTCTGGGAATCTCTCGACAAGAAATATAAACCCGATGATGCCGGATAAAAGAAATTTGTCGTGGGTAGGTTCCTGGACTACAAGATGGTAGATTCAAGAACAGTAATGTCTCAGTTGGGTGAACTGCAGTTGATCATTCATGAAATACTGGATGAAGGTATGAAACTCTGTGAGACGTTTCAGGTTGCCACTAGTATTGAAAATTACCTCCATCATGGAAGGACTTTAAGAGCTATCTGAAACACAAGAAGAAGCAGATGAGCCTTGAAGACCTTAGTGTTCGATTGAGAATCGAGGAGGACAACATGATGTCCGAGAAGGCCAGCTACAAGACTATGGAGTCTAAGACCAACATCATTGAGGGTGTAAAGGGTAGCATAGAGAAAGAACAATGGAGCTGACTCTTCCCAAGCTTACAAGAAGTTCAAAGGAAAATGCTGCAACTGTGGAAAGGGCGGTCATATGGCAATGGACTGCAGAAATAAGAAGACTCGGGTCAAGGGCAAGAAAAAGAAAAATGAGGCCCATGTCACTAAAGGTGAGCAGCTAACTGATGAGATCTCAGAGATGGACCTATCAGCAATGGTAACCGAAGCCAACATAGTTGGGAATCCGAGAGAATGGTGGGTAGACACTGGGACTACTCGTCATATCAATGCAGATATCAAGATGTTTTCCTTGTATCAGAAGGTCGATGACGGTGATCATCTGACAATGGGAAATTTATCTACCTCTTAGGGGGTTGGACAAGGTACAATGGTTCTGAAGATGACTGTGGGAACACAGAAACTGGGCGACACATGCTGTTCCGGGCTCGCGGCCCGGTTGGGTGTACGGAGTAGCCCGCGGGGGACTAAACCGGAGAATAATGGAGTCGCCACCCGGTGTGAACCGAGACAAAGATTTAAGGCCGCACTCACCCCTCGTAAGGTAAGACCTCAAACCGTTGGGTTCGGAATGGTCCATTACTTATGCCACTTGTAATGAAATGATTTGTGCAATAATTTAACCAAGCCTAAGCAACATATTTCTAAGAGTATTCTACTTTTAGGTTCATATGCATGAAAGTAATCATCATAACGGCGAACATGCAATAGCACACAACAATCTCATGAACATACTTCGATCATATAATGCGGAAAACAAAGAACAAACTAAACATAATTCAAATTCCAAACGCAAAATAAATGACTAATCATGCTTGAAAATGAACAACTAAATAGGCTAAATCATGCTTAAGAACCAAGTAACATACTAACGCCCTAATAATGCTTGAATACCATCTCATGAACACATCAAATAGATAAATACATGGATACAAATAGTATGATTGATTACATGATACAAGAGAAATCACCTCAGAAACAATTATGCATGACATGTGATGAAAAGGAATCAGTTCAGTGTATGCGCGTTCGTGTAGCGTTTGAAAACGCGTTCGAACGGTAAACAGAAGGTTCGATTTCGTATAACGTTGGAGAACGTGTTCGAACGGGACGTGACCTGATGAAATAAAACACATTCGCGTTCGAGTAGCGTTCGTAAACGCGTTCGAATGGTAAACAGAAGGTTCGCGTTCGTATAACATTTGAGAATGCATTCGAATGGGACCAGACCTGATGCATGATAAAACAAAGGAAATACGTGCACGTTCGAGTAGCGTTAGTAAACGTGTTCGAACGGTAAACAGAAGGTTCGCGTTCGTGTAGCATTTGAGAACACGTTTGAATGAGACCAGACCAGATGCATGAGAGACGACACAACACATACATAAATAAGAAAATCCACAATGTAGGACCCCGTGTGCCCGATTGAACTCGTTCCCATTCAATCGGGTGTATTTTGTCTAGCGTGGAAAAACATCGTGGTAAATGTAGCCTTCATGCATTTTCCCTCGAATAGATGACCTTTAATCCACCCTAGTTAACCCATGCGCATTAGAATGCAATACATGCATGAATAGAACAATGATATGCATAAAGTCAATGACATAACAAAAAGCGCGACAAAACATCGTGGTAAGGTAGCCTTCATGCATTTTCCCTCGAATAGAGGACTTTTAATCCACCCTAGTTAGTCCATGCGCATTAGAATGCAATACATGCATAAATAGAGCAATGATATGTATAAAGTCAATGACATAAAAAAAAGCGCGGCAAAACATCGTGGTAAGGTAGCCTTCAGGCATTTTCCCTCGAATAAAGGACCTTTAATCCACCCTATTTAGCCCATGCGCGTTACATCACAATGCATAGAAAGTAAAGACAACGATATAGGACTTTGTATGCTTGGTTGAACATATCTCACATCCAACCAAACATACTTTGTTCGGCGCAGCAAAGTATTGGCGTAAAGATAGCCTTTTGCCATTTTCTTCCCTCAAATGGAAAACCTTTAGACCAATATGCTAAGCCCTTGCGCATCATATCATCAACATACAAACAAACAACATACAGAAAGTAAAATGGCGAAATATAATATGCGGATAATAAACAATCAAGATAAAATAAAGGGAGATATGTGCCGTTTACTCAAGTGGTACGTGGAGTTGTATCCTAAATACAGACCGCACTACCGTCCATTCAGATTCGGCTACAGAATTTACGTCTGGGTTTCCATCCTATATACCACAAGAGATGACACATTTTCCCTTTCATTCGAAGGCCACAACATGCATCCACAAACAACTCTCATGCGAAAAAAAAATTAAAAAACGAATGACAATAAATAGAAAAAGTGCCCTCATGTCTAACCTTTTATATCACCTCTCGGATGTACGGTACACGATCTTCGGAAGGGCAAACGCTCCGCAACTCCTCCGGTTCACTGGTTCACTGCTCTCGTTCGTTGTCTCACTGTTTTGAGTCGTCGTTCTCCATATTTTGCTGTTGTTTTTACTGTATTTCGCTGCTCTTTCGGTGACATTTTCTAGTCAATATTTCAAGTATTTTAGGCCACTGTTTTGGGGTATTTGGGGCTGCTATTTTGGTGATGTTAAGGGCTGCTGTTTAGGGGTGAGTTTCGGTAGTTTTTGGGGGATGTTCCAGGGGAAATTTTTCTGTCAAACAGTGAATGTTTTAGGGGCTTTGATTTTCGGCTATGGAGGGAAAATGAGGAGAGAAAATTCTTTGTTGCTTCTTGAGTGTATTAGGCGTGAATGGAGAGGCTTTTTCTTTGTTGTATATGCGTGAGATTTGGAGAAGAGGAAATGTCTTGGCAATGTGTTTCTTTTATAGACAAAGGGGATGTGTGAATCATTGTTTGACAAGGAAGGGATTTGTACATTAAATGAGGATATGATTTGGTGTTATGTAAGGAAAACACAAGATTGATTGGAGACAAGATTATGCTTAATTAGGAAGTTCATATATTTTATTGAGGGACATGTCTTGGCTAGATTAGGAATATGATATATTTAATTTGTTTTGTTTAGGCATGATATTTGTTTTATTATGAAGGGATATATTTGATTGATTTTAATTAGGCATGATTTTATTTTAATTGGTATGTGATTTTTAGATTTTATTTAATTTTTTCATGTGTTAAATATGTATTTAATTAATTTGGATGTGTGTTTATGGGCTTTGGTGGGCTAATTGGGCTTGGGTGTGAGGCTACCAGCAAAACCAGAAATACCGATACCGTTCGAACGCCGATTCGAACGCTACACGAACGCCCGTAATCTGTTTGACATTCGAACGTGGTTGCGAACGCAGCACGAACGAAAATAGTGAACTTGTGAAATGAATCTGATGACATATTTATTCTGAATTCCCCATTCCGACGTCCGTTTCCCGCGACTTCCGTGACTTAAAAGGTAGTGTCTCCAAATGAGACTCATTATAGGGACTTATATGCAAAAATGCAGTGCCTACAATGACATCCGGAAAGGAGCTTACATTGAAGAATGTACTGCATGTTCTAGATATTCTAAAGAATTTGGTCTTGGGCTCTCTCATTAGTAAGCCTGGTTTTAAGCTTGTTTTTGTTTCTGATAAATTTGTAATGACTAAGAATTATATATATGTAGGAAAATGATACCTCCCTGAGGGCCTTTTCAAACTAAATGTAATGACTTTCAATCGTGCTATTTTGTATAGTTTCTTGAGTTTTGTGAATATTTTGATGTGTTTTGTGTTATTTTGTATATAAATAAAGTTTCAGGACATTCTGGAGGTGATTTGGGACCAAAACAGTGAAAATTGGACAAAAAGGCATTTTGGTAATTTTGACGCGTCGCGACGCCTAACATGCACAAAGACTTGCTAACGTGCGCCGGGTCCACAAGTCAGAATCTGAGAAGTTTGAATTTGCCAAAGTGCGTTGTGCCACGTGTCACCATCACAGTCGATCTGCTAACGTGCGCCGTGCCACGTGTCATCATCCTACGGTGCCGACAGTCGCCACGTGTCACTCCACGTCATAGTCCACATCACCAGTTGACCGAGTCAACGTGCCACATCACTGCCACATCATCATCAGCTAATCACAGCGTGCCACGTGTCATCATTCTATGGTGCCGACAGTCACTTTCGCCATGTCAGCATAATCATTGAGTTGTCAGCCGCCTTGCCACGTGTCACCTTATCATCTTATCCGAAATGCCACGTGTGAGATAAGAATCTAAAGCCGATGAACTAGAAGTCGACATGTGTCGTGTCGCGACACGTAAAGCCTTGCGAGTGGCGACGCCCGAAGCCTACCGACGCCTATAAATTCAGCTCGATTTCAGAATTCAAATCATGCCTTCCTTGAGCTTTGTAAGGACTTTAAGGATTGCATCTTGTGTGTTTAAGTTTTTGTAATTAAATTAATCATTTTTACTTATAGTATTTTTAATTATGCACTTTTACTTTTTGTAATAAAATTTTATTTTATTTTATTTTTGTTCTTTTATGTTCAATAGTTAATTTACTGTTGGGGTAAATGTGAAGCTTTTTACCTTTATAATTTAGATTAATCTCTCTTAATTATAATATATAAATTATTTAAAACCTGACTTAATAAAGATACCGCTATATTGGTCGGTTGGTAATTATTTATAAATTGGTTAACCTGACTTAATGAGGATACCGCCTGGTTGGTCGGTTGGTAATGAATTATTAATTTGACTTAATCAGGATACCGCCTATATGGCTGGTTGGTAATATCACGTAGATTTATATATTATAATAAGAGAGATTTCTAAATTAGATTTAGTAAAGGTAGATTAATCTCACTTCAATTATAATATGGAAATTGTGATTTAATAATAGGAATTAAATGTTGATTCAGCCTTAATGACTGGTCTTTAGGTGACAGATAATTACCGCATATATGAATGGTTTATGGATAAATAATAACACCGCTTTTATGGCTGGTTCAACTTAATTGGATAATACTGGCAATTTCCATATTATAATAATTTGAGATTTCTAAAAGTGGATCCCATAACCCCAACATTTTATTTTTATTCTAAGGAAGTGATGAAACACAATATTATTAGACTTAATAATTGATTTAATTATTTATTGGGTAATTTTTTAGTTTGTTTATTGAGTCTTAAGCTTAATGCTTCTTGTTGTCTGATCACCAATAAGATTGATGTGGTAAACTTAAAATGAACTAGACATAGAGATTTTAGGTTTCAGCCTTAGATTCAATAGCCCACGATCTTCCTTGAGGATAGATAACCCTTTATTAGATTTCCTTCCAGGATAGACATATACCTGTCGGGCGGGGGTAGCCACAATTGGAACTTGATCTTAATGAATCCAGGTAATTTGGTTGACATAGACATATGGTTCAATTGGGTTATATTGGGTATTTACGTCTGACCATCGACATAGGCTTTTGTATATTTTCGTGTTCCAGGTTAGCAAACTGATTTATTACACATATGTAAGAGAATCAATTCATCTTTAGAATAATATTGTGTGGAGTCACGACCCTAGATCTTTGAGTCTTTTCTTTTATTTTCCTTAGTATTTTCTTTTGAGTCTGTTTTTATTTTAATTAGCAAATCCACATTCAACCAACCAAAATCAATCAATTCCATTCTCCTTATAATTAGATACATGTAAATAAATAGTATCAATAATTAATAACAGCAGTAGGAATTAAGTTCTCGTGGGATTGATATTTTTATACTACTTGAACGATACGTGCGCTTGCGTTATACGTGTGTGTTTACGCCGGTCAGTTTTTGGCGTCGTTTCCGGGGACTTATTTTTCTTGAGTTATTAATTTTGAAGCTATCTAATTTACTTGTATCTAATTTTCTTTATTTTTATCTGTAATTTTTATTTCTTCCTTTTGTTTTCAGGTGATTGAAAAATGGAACATTATTGGGAGATTGAAAGATTACGAGCTTTACTAGAAGATGATACACCCCAAATCTGGGAGCAACAGTCTGGTTTTCTGAGGCCTGTTGTTCAGCCCAACAATTATCACTGGATGTCAGAATCAAGCAATACTACATTTGCTTATCAGAATGAAATGGGGAGATGTGTGATATGTGATGGTAACCACCCGAGCAATCAATGTATATACCTTTCAGAGTTGCAGAATTTTCGGAATCATTCAAGGTATGAAGAATCATCACATTTTCCATCTTATCCATCATCCATCTACAATCTTCATCAAGAATCAGAACCATCAGAGGAATATTAGTTGATTGACATGCTCAAAGATTGGCTCGAGGAATAGGAAGCTCAATTTGATGCACAAATTCATAGTCAAGCGACGTCTATACAGAGGATGACAGATCAAGTTAGACAATTAACAGATAACCTGAATCACATATCTCACAGAGCAAATTCAAATAATACTGAAGAAGCCTTCGAATATCCCGAAATTCATCATGACATCATAACAGAGGACGCGACTGAGCAGTATCAAGAATCAGAGGTATCGGTTCAGGAGCCTGAACCAACAAAGTCTCAATTTGATTTTTATTATTCTTCTGACTCTGACGAGGATGAAGAAGTTGAGATATTTGTACTAACTGCACCAACAAAGGAGGATGAAACTTTCTATCCTACAAATGAAGATCTTAGAGCTTCCATTGCACAAATGTTTGAAGAATATCTACCTGAGCCAATCATTTCACTCAGATCAGAGGATGAAGACCTAAAAACAGACATAACTTTACATCCTCGGATTGACACTTATGTAGTATGCATTTCACAGATGACGGATGAAGAATTGAATACGGAAATTTTAAAATTCATATGTGAAGAAAAGGTGGAGGAAGAAGCAGAGCAAATGAATGAGCAAATGTCTAAACTTATTAAAGATCCAGAGCATTCAGGTGAAACATCACTGTTTTGAGGAGTACAAATCAAAGATATCACCCAGAAGCTTGACAGAATGGAACTCCCATTCCAAGTCAAGCACCATACAAGACCTCATGATTTTCTTTCTTTCTTTTCAGGAATTACTAGAGAAAAAAGATCAAAAAGTTGGCACGAGCACTGAATGAGACAAAACTCTTTTTACCACCTTACCATTGGAAGAGACCCTTCAAAAGCATCGCACATGGGAATGTCTTTATTAGGACATCCAAAACGATGTTGAAACCTCATTGACAGATAGATTTCAGTCACGTCTGGCTGAAGACGAAAAATTTAGCGCTAGCAGGGAGGCAACCCATGCACTTTGTTGTAATTTCTATTTTAATATTTTGTGTATACATGTTGTAGATTTTTTAATTTTGTGTGTTATTTTTGCAGGGGAAAGCTCAACCAAAGCATAAGATAGAAGGAATGGTGTTTGGCAAAGATAAGAGATAATTCATTAGCGATGGCTGAATAAGGAATGGATTCTTAGGAATGGATTCTTAGGAATGGATTCTTAGACGCATCATAATGAATTTATACTAAGCGAATAACGTATTGTGTACACAATTCCGTTGCCTTAATTATTGCTTTGATTTGCTTTTCTGTTGTAATTATCTTTATTTTTATAGACAGAATCCAGACTTTTTGACCTTTCACGATTTCTTTTATTGTTTAGCTAACAATAGTCATTTGGAAGATACTAGTGCTATTATTACTCACCATTTTCAGGTTCTATAAATTCAGTCTGTCATTGCACTTTTGAAGACATCTAGAGTAAAACATGAAAGCCACTTCAAGAAGACGAGTTGAAAACATATGTGTGTTTTGCGGTACTAGTGTTGCTACTAAGCCACAATACGTAGAAGCAGCACATGAATTGGGTCGAATCTTAACTGCAAGGAATATGCACTTAGTATATGGCGGAGGCAATCTTGGATTAATGGGGATCGTTTCAAAGGCCGTATAGGAAGGATGCAGTCACGTTTTGGGAATCATCCCAAAACCCTTGGCAGAGGCAAATCTTATTGCACCATCAAACGGAGAGGAACTGATCGTGCTAGGTATGTCTGAACGATTGGTAGAACTGATTAACCGTGTTGATGCTTTTATTGCTTTGCTAGGTGGCTTGGGCACATTGGAGGAAAATTTTATAGTGCTATCTTGGGCGAACTTGAACATATACTAGAAACCAATTGGGCTGTTTAACGTTGATGGATTTTATGATTTTCTTTGTGTGTTTCTTGATGATGCCCAGAGAAATAGGTTCGTGTCAAAACCTTTAAAAGAACTTCTCTTCACTGCCAGAACTTCTCCGGATTTAATTGACCAAATTTTAGCTTATGAACCACAAATTGACCCTATCATTTCAAAGATAAATTGGTGTGGGACACAGAAACTGAGCGACGCCGTTCCTAGGCTCGCGGCCTAGTTGGGAAGGATTACATAACATGGAGTCGCCACCCGGTGTGAACCGGGACAAAGATTTAAGGCCGCACTCACCCCTCGCAAGGGAAGACCTCAAACCGTTGGGTTCGGAATGGTCCCTTACTTATGTCATTTGTAATGAAAGGATTCACGTAATAATTTAACTAAGCTTAAGTAACACTTATTTCCAATAGTATCATGCTTCTAAATTCTCATATGCAAAATAAAACTTATGTGTACGCTTTTACATATATCTCATATTTAAAATTGCATGCTTAACATATATCAAGATAGCAACGAACATACAAATTTACATATCACATTCAGGAAAACGCAAGCACACATATCGACCCTACAAGCACACATATGGGCACTTTTCCAAGCGGTACGTGGAATTGTAGCCCAAGTACAGACCGCACTACCGTCCATTCGGAATCGGCTACGGAATTTACGTCTGGGTTTCCATCCGATATACCGCAAGAAATAATACTCAAATGTTATCATGACATAAGCATACGAATTGTGACACATTTGCATAAGGAAGATCAACCAATAGGCAATTATGCATGAATAATAAGACAGACTCAGTTCAGTGTGTGCACGTTCGTGTAGCGTTCGTAAACGCGTTCGAACGGAAATGAAACAGAATGCTCACGTTCGAGTAGCGTTCGTAACGCGTTCGAACGAAATGAAACAGAATGCTCACGTTCGAGTAGCGTTCGTAAACGCGTTCGAACGAAAATGAGACAGAATGCTCACGTTCGAGTAGCGTTCGAAACGAGTTCGAACGGAAATGAAACAGAATGCTCACGTTCGAGTAGCGTTCGTAAACGCGTTCGAAAACGGAAATGAGACAGAAAGCTCACGTTCGTATGGCGTTTGTTAACGCGTTCGAACGGATACGAGACCTGAACATAATAAGGCAAAAACACATGCGCGTTCGAGTTGCGTTCGTGAACGCGTTCGAACGGACACGGACCTGATGCATGAAATAGGATGCAATACATAAACAAAGAAAATAAAAGGGCGCGACGAAGCACTGCCGTAAAGGTGACCTTTTGGGGCTCTTGATCTCTCAAAGAGAGGACCTTTAGACCAACATGCTAAGCCCATGCGCGTCACATCACACATACAAGAATAGAACCAATCATATCAACCAAGTATGCCCGATTGAACACATCTTACATCACATCCATCCGAACACACATCAACCGGCGCGGCAAAGCATCGTGGTAAAGGGCTTTTAGCCCCTCCCCATAGGGGATCTCACAACACACTTACTAAGCCCATGCGCTCGATTGACTTATACATACGAAAATAAAGATAACAATATCAAACTAAGTATGCCCGATTGAACGTATCTCGCGTCCAACCGAACATACATCAACCGGCGCGGCGAAGTAGTGTCAGTACGAAGGTAGCCTTTTCGGCTCTTTATCTCTAAATGGAGGACCTTTGGACTAACTCACTAAGCCCATGCGCTTGGTTGAATCATGCATAACTAACGACATACATAATTTAATGACGAGGAATAAATAAATGAAAGCAACACAAAACAAGAGAATGTGCCGTTTACTCAAGTGGTACGTGGAGTTGTGGCCCGAGTACAGATCATATTACCGTCCATTCGGAATCGGCTATGAAATTTATGTCCGGGTTTCCATCCGATATACCGCGAGAGTTGACACATCTCTCATTCATCCAATACCCACAACATATTACATCTCATAATTCATGCATATTTATCTACTCAAAGACCACAACATGCATTCATAGACGACTCTCATGCGAATAGAATTCAATAAACAATGAATATAAACTAATGAAAAGGTACCCTCAGGTCTAACCTTTAAATCACCTCTCGGATGTATGGTACACGATCGTCGGAAGGGTGGATGCTCCGCAACTCTCCCGGTTCACTGGTTCACTGTTCTCGTTCGTTGTCTTTACTGATTTGCTTGCGGCTCCAACTCCGTTCTGCTCCTATTTCCTCTTTATCTTTTGCTTACTGTTTTTGGGTGTCTTCTTCTGTAGTTTTTTATGTGTGTTGTGTATGAGTTAGAGACTAGCTAGCTAGGGTTGAGAAGGTTGGTGAAGGGTTCTTTTATAGGCAAAGGTTAGGTTTGACAAGGAAAGGAATTTGATTTGGTTGGTTAAGGGAAGTCAAGAGATTTGATTTGGTTTGGTTAAGGGAAGTCAAAGATTGAGGGGGGACAAATCTTGGTTAGATATGAAGGTTGGATATTTGATTGGCTTGGATTAGGAATACAATATTTTAAGTTTGGGAATAATTTTATTAGATTGGGAATATAATTGGTTGATTGATTTAATTAGGCATGATTATATTTTGATTTAGTGTGTGATTTGTTTAATTTAGGCATGATTTTAGTTTAAGTTGGTAATTGTTTATTTTATGTTTGGTATATGTTTTATTTAATCATTTAATTATTTAATTATTATATTATTTAGTTAATATTTTAATTAATATTTATTTATTTAATTGGGATGTGTTTTATGGGGCTTTGGGGGGCTAATTGGGCTGGATGTGAGGCTAGCAGCAAAACCAGAATTACCGACACCGTTCGAACGCTTCCTCGAACGCGGCACGAACGCCCGCAATCCGTTTGACGTTCGAACGTAAACACGAACGTAGCATGAACGAAAACAGTGAACCTTGTTTATTCTGAATTTCCCCTTCCGATGTCCGTTTCCCGTGACCTCCGTGACTTAAAAGGTAGTGTCTCCAAAATGAGACTCATCATAGGGACTCATGTGTAAAAATGCAGTGCCTACAGTCGCCCCCACTTTGATGGGACTTGTGTAATGTGCAACAGTGACAATCCTATCAAAGTTATGCAATGCATTCTACTTACCTGGCTCGCCAGCTGCCACTTGACTTACCATGTGTTGAGTTGCTTTGATTTGGTGGTGAGGTGCTGCGACCCACCCTTGGTTCATTCCCGAACCGTGCTTCCATTCTTGAGTGCCATTCTCGGCCTGTTCCTTCCTGAACTGTATTGAGATGAGGCTTTATTCCTCCCGAGCTTTATTCCCGAACGGTTGAGATGAGGCTCTATTCCTCCCGAGCTTTATTCCCGAACTGTATGACATGAGGCTTTCTTCCCCTTGAGCTTTGTTCTCAAACTATACTGATATAAGGCTTCTTTTCCCTGGGCTTTGTTCCCGAACTGTTGCGATGAGGCTTTATTCCTCCCGAGCTTTATTCTCGAACTGTTGAGATGAGGCTTTATTCCTCCCGAGCTTTATTCCCGAACGGTTGAGATGAGGCTCTATTCCTCCCGAGCTTTATTCCCGAACTGTATGACATGAGGCTTTCTTCCCCTTGAGCTTTGTTCTCAAACTATACTGATATAAGGCTTTCTTCCCCTGGGCTTTGTTCCCGAACTGTGTTGATATGAGGCTTTATTCCCCTGGGCTTCGTTCCCTGATTGTGTTAACTGTGGGCTTTGTCCCCGAACTGTACTGAATGTGGGCTTTCTTCCTGAATGATACTGATATGGGCTTCGCCCTCAGACTGATACTGATAGGGGCTTCGCCCTCAGACTGATACTGATATGGGCCTTCGCCCCCAGACTGATACTGATATGGCCTCTCCCTCAGACTGATACTGATATGGGCCCGCGCCCCCAGACTGATACTGATGGGGCCTCGCCCCAGACTGATACTGATATGGGCCTCGCCCTGGAATCATTACCTGAATCTGATACTGTGCTTTTTACCGTTTCTGATTAGCTTGTTCTTTGCCGCTTTTCTTATTCTTTAAAACCTGTGAACACAAAACAAACAAAAGGATGCAAAATGTGTTACGTGTATGCATGCATGAATGTTCCTATCCCGTCGGTTAGGTCTTCTGCCAATTCTCTGGTGACTGAGCTTAGCTTGTTCTTTGCCGCTTTTCTTATTCTTTAAAACCTGTGAACACAAAACAAACACAAAAGGATGCAAAATGTGTTACGTGTATGCATGCATGAATGTTCCTATCCCGTCGGGTTAGGTCTTCTGCCAATTCTCTTGGTGACTGCTCAGTCTTCCTTTCCTCAGGCAAGCCACCGCTTTAATCTGTCTATGCTGATCGGCTTGGTGAACTAATTCCCTTCCAAGTCTGATGCTCTCACTGCCCCCCCTGCTTATTTATTCGAGGATTCCCCGTGTTATGAGTATCATATTACCAAGATTGAACACACTCATGTTGCAAGTTTGAAAGTAATAGTCTTAGGCAGATAAATGAAATGATCGCCTTTATTAATGTTGAGGAAACGTTCGAACAAAATCAATGTCTTTATTAAAAGTGCAAGATAAACTAGGAGAAACAACAGTGCCTTCTTCTTCAGCCCATGGTTCTTCACCATTGTTATCCCTTATTCCTATGAAGCTGAGTGGTTGAGAGTTTGGAGGACAAGGGTTTCGGGTAGGCCAGAGTTGATCATGTAGTTGGGCAGGGGATTTCTGTGTGCGTTGGGTTGTTCTTTTTCTGGGTCGGGTATTGTATGGGCATCGATGAGGTTTTGGATTTCATGCCTGAGGCGGGCGCAGTTGTCGGTGTCATGGCCTTTTTCTTGGTGGAAGTGACAGTATAAGTTTAAGTTCATGTGAGGTGGCACAGGATTTGGAATGGGCCTAGGTTCCAAAGGTTTTAAGAGTCCATGTGCCTTCAGCTTTTCGAATACCTTTGAAAGAGGCTTACCAAGGTTAGAAAATCGTCTGTTCTTAATGGCAGTGACTTCAGCAGTAGCAGGCATAGTCCCTGAATGTCCCCCAATGGGCTTCCTGTTTAGACCATAGAATTTTCTATTCTCGGCCTCTTCTTCCTCAATATCCATGACAGTTTCCCTCAACTGCCGAAAGTCTGCAATCATGGAGGTCATTCTCCTCAGTTTGCCATAAATAGAGGGCTTGGTGCCCTTGATGATCATTTTGATCTGGTCCTTTTCTGAGGGCCGGGTCTGCATCTTCAGAAGCTGGCTCCTCCAGCGGTCCACATACTCTTTGAAGCTCTCCTCCGGCTTCTGCTTAGTGTTCTCCAAATCTCGAAGTGACAAATCAATCTCCAAGTCTGTAACATACTGCTTCAGAAAAGCATCAGCTAGTTCCTTCCAATCTTCCTTAACCTTCTTCTCAAGGCTATGATACCAAACCACGGGTGCCCCCTCGAGTGACATCCCAAACATCTTTTGGACTTGGCGCTGAGACAGGCCAACTGAACTCATAACAGACACATACTGACGGAGATGCACCCTCGGATCTCCATTCCCATTGAACTTAGCCAAATCCGGCATCTTAAACTGCGCTGGCAACTGCTCCTCAAACTTCATTGTCTCATAGTCTAGCAAATCTTCATTCTTACCCCTCATCTTGCGGGTAACGGATTCAACCTGATCCCTGAGTTTCTGTATCTCGGCCTGAGACCCAATCACTCTGTCTGTTGCATACTCTGCATTATCATCATCAAAAGCGGGGATATCATCCCCCAACCCATTCGGAGGCTTCTCGCGCCTTACATTCTCTGAATTCTCCCCAGCACGGGGCACAGCCATATTTGTCATGGCAGCAGTCAAGGCTTGCAACTGTTCAGTAATCTTGGCGAAGCCACTTTCCAACTGATCTATCCGGGATACCTCAGTATCTGATTCACTCATGTCTGTTCTCGGTATTTTGGTGAGTCTTCCCTTTTTTCTAACCCAACGGGAATCTATGATGGCTTTCAGAACACAAGGGTTAACATGATGTATGTATGCATGATGTGCATAAGAAGTATATAACATATATTAAATCAAATAAAATTCTCAAACAAATCGGCCTATTATCATTTTAGAAGTTTTTGGGACAACTGTCATAAGAGTGAACCCGTCCCAGTTTAAATGGCCTAACGAGTTCATGTCTTATGGCAAAGAGCCCAACTAAATCCAAATGATAAAATTCCGAACACAATCATAAAATGGCCCATTGTTATTTAGAAACCTTTTGGCCCAATCGTCATAAGATGTGTTCTTGTCCCAGTTTAAATGGCCCAACAAGCCCATATCCCATGATAAGTGGTCCAAATGGATCCAAACAACGATGTTCTCAAACACAAGCAAGATGATGCAAACATGACATAATAATTTTTACAAAGTGGCCCATCAATATTTCAGAAGCTTTTGGCCTAATAGTCATACGGTGCGAACTTGCCCCAGTTTAAATGGCCCAGCAAGCCCGCATTTCTGACAATAGTCCAACTGCATCCAAATGAGGATGGTCCACAAGCACATACTCAAGGAAATAATTGCTACTTTAGCCAACTCGGTCTATAGGTGGGTTAGTAAGAGTATAGACAAAGGCTCTCACCGGCGAAGGATGGCCCACAACTAGGTCTCCCCACTCAAGGGTTCGAGCAACCAAGTGAGCGCACCCTTTTTTATACACTAAGGTACGTGCCAATGAGCTATGGTGTGTGACAGACTGTCAAATGGATTTCCCGTTGTAGATCCCCCAGAGGGAAGGTGGAGCGAGGCTCATTTAAATACCCAGGCCTCTTAGGCTCTTATCGCTTGTTGTCAGGAATAAACAACGAGTCATCCAAATTAGTCCATCACAATAGGCTACGAGTTGATGGCTATATAGGTGCCTTCACAGCTTTTCCTTCTAGAAAGGTAGTGAATGAAGGAAGACACCAAACCATTACCTAGCCTAAAAATGCCTTTGATTAAACCCTCACTTTATCCACTATAGACACGGTCAATTAAAAATAAATCCAATCATTACAAGACAATATTCGGGGCCGATTCTCTATCCCCAGTGGAGTCGCCAGACTGTGGGACACAGAAACTGAGCGACGCCGTTCCTAGGCTCGCGGCCTAGTTGGGAAGGATTACATAACATGGAGTCGCCACCCGGTGTGAACCGGGACAAAGATTTAAGGCCGCACTCACCCCTCGCAAGGGAAGACCTCAAACCGTTGGGTTCGGAATGGTCCCTTACTTATGTCACTTGTAATGAAAGGATTCATGTAATAATTTAACTAAGCTTAAGTAACACTTATTTCCAATAGTATCATGCTTCTAAATTCTCATATGCAAAATAAAACTTATGTGTACGCTTTTACATATATCTCATATTTAAAATTGCATGCTTAACATATATCAAGATAGCAACAAACATACAAATTTACATATCACATTCAGGAAAACGCAAGCACACATATTGACCCTACAAGCACACATATGGGCACTTTTCCAAGCGGTACGTGGAATTGTAGCCCAAGTACAGACCGCACTACCGTCCATTCGGAATCGGCTACGGAATTTACGTCTGGGTTTCCATCCGATATACCGCAAGAAATAATACTCAAATGTTATCATGACATAAGCATACGAATTGTGACACATTTGCATAAGAAAGATCAACCAATAGGCAATTATGCATGAATATAATAAGACAGACTCAGTTCAGTGTGTGCACGTTCGTGTAGCGTTCGTAAACGCGTTCGAACGGAAATGAAACAGAATGCTCACGTTCGAGTAGCGTTCGTAAACGCGTTCGAACGGAAATGAACAGAATGCTCACGTTCGAGTAGCGTTCGTAAACGCGTTCGAACGGAAATGAAACAGAATGCTCACGTTCGAGTAGCGTTCGAAACGCGTTCGAACGGAAATGAGACAGAATGCTCAGTTCGAGTAGCGTTCGTAAACGCGTTCGAACGGAATGAGACAGAAAGCTCACGTTCGTATGGCGTTTGTTAACGCGTTCGAACGGATACGAGACCTGACACATAATAAGGCAAAAACACATGCGCGTTCGAGTGCGTTCGTGAACGCGTTCGAACGGACACGGACCTGATGCATGAAATAGGATGCAATACATAACAGAAAATAAAAGGGCGCGGCGAAGCACTGCCGTAAAGGTGACCTTTTGGGGCTCTTGATCTCTCAAAGAGAGGACCTTTAGACCAACATGCTAAGCCCATGCGCGTCACATCACACATACAAGAATAGAACCAATCATATCAACCAAGTATGCCCGATTGAACACATCTTACATCCAATCCGAACACACATCAACCGGCGCGGCAAAGCATCGTGGTAAAGGGCTTTTAGCCCCTCCCCATAGGGGATCTCACAACACACTTACTAAGCCCATGCGCTCGATTGACTTATACATACGAAAATAAAGATAACAATATCAAACTAAGCATGCCCGATTGAACGTATCTCGCGTCCAACCGAACATACATCAACCGGCGCGGCGAAGTAGTGTCACGAAGTTGGCCTTTTCGGCTCTTTATCTCCTAAATGGAGGACCTTTGGACTAACTCACTAAGCCCATGCGCTTGGTTGAATCATGCATAACTAACGACATACATAATTAAATGACGAGGAATAAATAAATGAAAGCAACACAAAACAAGAAATGTGCCGTTTACTCAAGTGGTACGTGGAGTTGTGGCCCGAGTACAGATCATATTACCGTCCATTCGGAATCGGCTATGAAATTTATGTCCGGGTTTCCATCCGATATACCGCGAGAGTTGACACATCTCTCATTCATCCAATACCCACAACATATTACATCTCATAATTCATGCATATTTATCTACTCAAAGACCACAACATGCATTCATAGACGACTCTCATGCGAATAGAATTCAATAAACAATGAATATAACTAATGAAAAGGTACCCTCAGGTCTAACCTTTTAAATCACCTCTCGGATGTATGGTACACGATCGTCGGAAGGGTGGATGCTCCGCAACTCTCCCGGTTCACTGGTTCACTGTTCTCGTTCGTTGTCTTTACTGATTTGCTTGCGGCTCCAACTCCGTTCTGCTCCTATTTCCTCTTTATCTTTTGCTTACTGTTTTTGGGTGTCTTCTTCCTGTAGTTTTTATGTGTGTTGTGTATGAGTTAGAGACTAGCTAGCTAGGGTTGAGAAGGTTGGTGAAGGGTTCTTTTATAGGCAAAGGGTTAGGTTTGACAAGGAAAGGATTTGATTTGGTTTGGTTAAGGGAAGTCAAGAGATTTGATTTGGTTTGGTTAAGGGAAGTCAAAGATTGAGGGGGGACAAATCTTGGCTAGATAGGGAAGGTTGGATATTTGATTGGCTTGGATTAGGAATACAATATTTTAAGTTTGGGAATAATCTTATTAGATTGGGAATATATTGGTTGATTGATTTTAATTAGGCATGATTATATTTTGATTTAGTGTGTGATTTGTTTAATTTAGGCATGATTTTAGTTTAAGTTGGTAATTGTTTATTTTGTTTGGTATATGTTTTATTTAATCATTTAATTAATTAATTATTATATTATTTAGTTAATGTTTTAATTAATATATTTATTTAAATTGGGATGTGTTTTATGGGCTTTGGGGGGCTAATTGGGCTGGATGTGAGGCTAGCAGCAAAACCAGAATTACCGACACCGTTCGAACGCTTCCTCGAACGCGGCACGAACGCCCGCAATCCGTTTGACGTTCGAACGTAAACACGAACGTAGCACGAACGAAAACAGTGAACCTTGTTTATTCTGAATTTCCCCTTCCGATGTCCGTTTCCCGTGACCTCCGTGACTTAAAAGGCAGTGTCTCCAAAATGAGACTCATCATAGGGACTCATGTGTAAAAATGCAGTGCCTACAATTGGTCCGAGACGATCGTGGTAAGAGCTTTGGATTAATCTGGATCTTAACATTTAATATCATGTAAATTTCAGGCTAAGCATATGTAATCTTTTAACCGTCTTCTATTGTTTAAGAAGCATGGGGACAATGTCTCATTTAGGTTGGGGAGAGAAGTAGTTGATCAGTACCTTGTTTTAGTTTGGTGTGTTGTTTTTATTTTTATCCAAAATTTTTCGAAAAATACAAAAAAATTTGAATTTTTTTTTAAAAAATACAAAATATTTTGCGTTTTTGTTTTTATTTTGACTAAAAAGGTGAAATTGGTAAGAGATATTTGTAAGAATTTCCACTTCTGGACGTATCTCAAACCATTTTTGAAACAAGTTAATTTTTTTTTATTTCATTTTAAATTATTTTTGTAAATTCTCCATAAAACTGATTAAAAGGGATCTTCATATCCTCAGTTGACAGGTATTAACAATATGCATGGTAACATATGGACATGAGCTATAATTGAAAAGTTTGTAATATTCAGTGCTCTAATTTAATTGGAGAAAACATCTCAAAAAGTGATGGAGTAAAAAAAACGCCGGAGATCCGAATTATTAAGTCTGTAGGGTGTTTTAACACCTAGTTCCATAAAGCCAACTAGTTTGGGAGTGACTGGCCAAAGCTCGCTACATGGATCAAAGATTCTGCAAAATATATATATCTGAAGTCTGAGTAATTAAGTCTGTAGGGGTGCTTAACACCTGGTGCCATAAAGCCAACTGGTTTGGGAGCCACCGACCCAACACTCGCTACATAGACGAAAGATATGTATATAAATAAAAAAATCAAAGAAAAAAATCAGAAAAATTATTCCATTGCTACAAAAATGTGTGAATTCTGATAAAACTTAGGACAAAAAATTACTCTCTTATCAACTGCACTTATTACTGTTGTGGGCAAAAATGAGTTGATTAATATTTTGATGGCTGTGTATATGGAGAATGGTAATATAATCGGAGAATTTACTTATTCAGTAATATAGAAAGAAACAAAACAACTAGTAACTTGGAGTAGAAGTTTCACCTGATTAGTCACTAACTTCTTTATTCTATTTTCTCTGTCTTTTTGCTTTTGTGTGCATTAGTTTCACTACCTTTTTACTTTTGTAAAATGTTTGTGGGTATCATTGCTGTAAACCCTCACGAGACTACAACTCGTCCACTAGGGACACCTAGGGGTTTAAAGGCTCGTTGCATATGCTAAATACAACCGTGATCCCTACGAAGAGGCTTAGTTAAATTTTATTTTAAAGATGTTTATGTTATTTTATTCTCTGTTTTGCTCGAGGACTAGCAAAATGTTAGGTTTGGGGGTGTGATGAGTGGTATATGTATCAATATTTCTCACTTATTTAACCTAATATTTTGTATAATTTCTTGAGTTTTGTGAATATTTTGATGTGTTTTGTGTTATTTTATAGATAAATAAAGTTTCAGGACATTCTGGAGGTGATTTGGGACCAAAACAGTGAAAATTAGACAAAAGGGTATTTTGGTAATTTTGGCGTGTCGCGCGCACGCGCAAGACTTTGGCGTCGCGATGCCTAACAAGCACCAAGACTTGCTAACGTGCACCGGGTCCACAAGTCAGAATCTGAGAAGTTTGACTTTGCTAAAATGCGCCGTGCCACGTGTCACCATCACAGCCGATTTGCTAACGTGCGTAGTGCCACGTGTCATCATCCTACGGTGCCGACAGTCGCCACGTGCTGCCACGTGTCACTCCATGTCATCTTCCACATCACCATTTGACCGAGTCAACATGCCATGTCACCGCCACGTCATCATCACCCAATCACAGCGTGCCACGAGTCATCATTCTATGGTGCCGACAGTCACTTTCGCCACGTCAACGCCACGTCAGCATAATCATTAAGTTGCCAGCTGCCTTGCCATGTGTCACATTATCATCTTATCCGAAGTGCCACATGTCAGATAAAAATCTGAAGCCGATGAACCAGAAGTCGACACGTGTTGCGTCACGACGTGCAAAGCCTTGCGCGTCGCGACGCTCGAAGCCTACTGACGCCTATAAATTCAGCTCGATTTTAGAATTCAAATCATGCCTTCCTTGAGTTTTGTAAGGACTTTAAGGATTGCATTTTGTGTGTTTAAGTTTTTGTAATTTAAATTAAGCATTTTTACTTTTAGTATTTTTAATTATGCACTTTTACTTTTTGGAAAAAAAAATTATTTTATTTTATTTTTGTTTTTTTATGTTCAGTAGTTAATTTACTGTTGGGGTAAAGGTGAAGCTTTTTACTTTTATAATTTATATTAATCTCCCTTAATTATAATATATAAATTATTAAAACCTGACTTAATAAAGATACCACTATATTGGTCGGTTGGTAATTTTTTATAAATTGGTTTTAACCTGACTGAATAAGGATACCGCCTGGTTGGTCGATTGGTAATTAATTATTAATTTGACTTAATCACGATACCGCCTATATGGATGGTTGGTAAATATCACGCAGATTTATATATTATAATAAGAGAGATTTCTAAATTAGATTTAGTAAATGTAGATTAATCTCACTACAATTATAATATGGAAATTGTGATTTATTAATATGAATTAAAAGTTGATTCCGCCTTAATAGCTGGTTTTAATTATGTAACATAATGTGACACCGCCTATATGGCTGGTCTTTAGGTGACAGATAATCACCGCCTATATGAATGATTTATGGATAAATAATAACACCGCATTTATGGCTGGTTCAACTTAATTGGATAATACTGGCAATTTCCATATTATAATAATTTGAGATTTCTGAAAGTGGATCCCCTAAAGCCAGCATTTTATTTTTATTCTAGGGATGTGATGAAACACAATATTACTAGACTTAATAATTGATTTAATTATTTATTGGGTAATTCTTTAGTTTGTTTATTGAGTCTTAAGCTTAATGCTTCTTGTTGTCTGATCACCAATAAGATTGATATGGTAAACTTAAAATGAACTAGACATAGGGATTTTAGGTTTCAACCTTAGATTCAATAGCCCACGATCTTCCTTGAGGATAGATAACCCTTTAATAGATTTCCTTACAGGATAGACATATACATATCGGACGGGGTAGCCACAATTGGAACTTGATCTTAATGAATCCAGGTAATTTGGTTGACATAGACATATGGTTCAATTGAGTTATACTGGGTATTTGCGTCTGACTATCGACATAGGCTTTTGTATATTTTCGTGTTCCAGGTTAGCAAACTGATTTATTACACATATGTAAGAAAATCAATTCATCTTTAGAATAATATTGTGTGGAGTCACGACCCTAGATCTTTGAGTATTTTCTTTTATTTTCTTTAGTATTTTCTTTGAGTCTGTTTTTATTTTAATTAGCAAATCCACATTCAACCAACCAAAAGCAACCAATTCTCTTCTCCCTATAATTAGATACCTGTAAATAAATAGTATCAATAATTAATAACAACAGTAGGAATTAAGTCCTCGTGGGATTGATATTTTTATACTACTTGAACGATATGTGCGCTTGCGTTATCGACCCCCTAAATTTGGTTATCATATTTTTATTAAATCAGTGATTGATGCAGTATTTGCATATGCATTATCAAATCCAATTGTTAAAATTTTACCTAATAAACCATATTCATCAAAAATTACTTTCATCATTCTATAAATATTTTGTGCAGTATGTTGTTCATCAAAAATTTTAAATGCAATAAGTCATTTTTGCAAGTGCCATGATGCATCAATCCAATGACAAGTCACACACATGTATGAGTGTGTTCGCCAATGGTCACTCTCAATATCAGCACAAATAGAAAGACAACCTTTAATATCTCTAAATGTTTCATTCAAAATAATTTTGATATTTTGTTGTATTTCGAGTCATTCTACAAGCAGCATGATTTAAAGCATTTTGAACTTAATTAGTAAAAGTAAGTTTTCACCAAAACTTAAAGAAAGATGTGTCATACAGTTAATTTAGAAAATTCTTCTCTATTTTTAGCATCAGAATATTTAAATAAATCTGAAGAACTCATACCTCATTTAGATGATGCGTACCTGGCCATTTGAGTTTGCTTCGTATCAAGTCCAAGCTCAACGACATGATGTATTTCCAGATGCTTGTGCATATTATCGTATCCACCATTAAATTTGTAAGAAACCCCACAATGGTTGCATACTGCTCTTGGACCTTCATTTGCAGTATCGATTAAATGAAAATGAATTTTGAAAACATCCGAGGAACGAGACTTAACTTCTATTCTCCGTGAACCGATATTAGGGTCGCTCTCTTGGATTGGCATATTTGACATTGTGTTCTGAGATGAGCTTTCCATTTGTTGTTTAAGAAATTTTAAAGAATTATAGAATTGAGAATGATAAATTATAATTGTAGATGAGAGAAATTGAGAATGAGAGAATTGTAGAAATTGAGAGAATTGAGAATTGAGAATTCAGAAATTGGTGTGTTAAAATAATTACAAATGACCCATATTTATACATTTTAAGAATATTTTTATGATACCTAAAATGCCCCTAAAATTAGTCGTTTTATTAATGTTATTATGGGTAATTTGGGAAATCAATTTTTTTTTTAATTTTTTTACGTTGGGCAGGGAGCCCAACGACTACTAGTCGTTGGGGATGGTTGGAACCCTAGGGTTCCAACCCGGTTCCAACCGGAACCAAACGGTTCCGATTGGAATCGTAGGAACCACTGGAACCGTTCGGTTTCAACAGTTCTTACCGATTCGATTGGGGTAAGAACCCTAACCGAAATGGTTAAAATCGGTTTCGATTTCGGAACCAGAACCTATTGGAACCGAAACCGTTTAGTTCCAACTGGTTCAGTTCCGGTTCGAAACCGAAACCTTGGCCGAGTCTATCCAGGAGAGGAATATTACAAAGATGGTATCAGAGCAGTGTCTAGGGTGTCAGTAAGTACATCGAACACAGTGTTTGGGTCTTGTATATGTAGTATGCTCGGAGTACTAGTATACGAGGTACTACCTCCACGGTATCTGATCCTCGAGTATGTCCTCAAGTCCTATAGACATGTTAGTAAGAAATTCCCAAACGTTTCGAATATTCTTCCTTATAATAGTAACCATACTCTTTGTCCAAGTTGAGAAACCTTATGTAGTTATGTTGGTGGATCCTCGGAAACTCAAGATAAGCTACTAGAATAGACAGTAAAGTTCTAAGGATACCCACCCAGAAAAGTAGAAAGAGAAAGAGAAAGCTTAAAAGAAAAGTAAAAGATAAAATACATATGCTTTAGAAACCAGAGGAAGTAAGAGTTAGAGATACAGAATCAAATAAATAAGATTGTCTCAAAACCTTTAGTAATAAAAATAATAGAATAAGCCTGAACAAGAGTAAAATGTCGAGTAGACTTAGATAAAGTTCATTCCCTTCAAGCAAGATTCCTTTTCTCATCAGAAAATTCATTCAGATAGATCCAATAGCCCTAGAGTACCTCGTATGGATAGAAAGTTCCTAAATAGTAAGAAATAGTCAGGATGATATAAAAAAAGCAAGAAATCTGATTTGGTTATGGAAGTCCCAATAGACATGAGATACCAAAAAGGACGTAGATATTCTAGACACCCAAACCCATATTTCAATCTCTCGGTGATACATGTTAAGGAAATTGTCTTGACAAAGTCTATCTCATACCTATTCTACATTAGTAATAGACTCTACCAGGACATAAGGTATCAGAATAAGGATGCCGACATCCATTGAGATGTAGATTCCCGTTTCATCCTTTACTAACTTTGGTAAAGTTAACCGTAAAGAAAGTCTAGTACTCATGATACTATATTTTGAGACAGTGACAACAGACTCGAGAGGTGGTTTACCCAAAAAGTAACCAAGGAGGTTCCTAAGGATAGAAGAGAAAAAACATTGACATAAGTCAAGATGGCAAGTTTGCAGTACTAGAAAGAAATCCATAAATCAGACCGATGTCGGTAGGAATCCGCCTGAGTTTAAACAGACAGGCCTATGAGGTTGGAGACACTCATGAGTAACAAGAGTATCAGCACATACAGTAAGATTAAATGGTATAGATGTAGCCTATAGAAAGGATAGAGAGCGGAAGTTTACAAGTAGCCCTTAAGAAGGAGTTGCCAATAGAATTGGCAGTATTTCCTAGAGCCAAGAGATAGAATATGGATATAATTAAGAAGAATGCAGGAAGTGACAAGAAAGTTCAGTACATTCAGACACATGATAACGTAGTATGAAGGCAGTAGCTTAAATGGAAACCTCAGCATGGTTGATAAAAGTTGTGGAGTCCTAAGCCATGAAGTAGTCGATACAGATCCCAACACAACGTATGATAATTTTCTTTTTAGCAGCCCTACTTTAATAAGTACATGGACACTTAACCAGACATTATCGAGCTTAAGTAAATAACAGTAGTGTGTATTCACACATCTCCGTGGAATGAATGTATTCACCCCTCAACGTAGAGCACAGTAAAGAGAAGAACAGACAGAGATGAGTATCTGATGGAATAGATAAATCACGAGACGGCTAAATAGCCGAACCAATGAGTTCAACGTAACCTAGATAAGAATCATGAGATGGTAATATTTTATACGAGATACAATGAATTCAATTCATGGTATGTCTAGCCAGATCTAAAAGAAATAAACCACCCTATCGTAGAACGGTCAGCCTTCGAGAAAGTAAAAGCTCAAGTAGTAAGGAGCCAGAGTGAGAATTGCAGAGAACGACCTCTGGAGTTAGAGATGCGATTTGTAAAGAGCCCTCGTTTTACTAGAATTGAAGGACTAGTAAGAGAATATCACCTGAACCAAAAGTATTATTGGCGATACCCCGACCTGTCAAAGATGATGTAGAGCTTCTAGGGGAGAAAATGAATCAGGAGTAAAGTCGAAAAAGGAAATTCAGATAGTACCTACCTAAAATACCTTATTGTGTGAGCCAACACCAAATATGTAAGCTGTCTAGATGAAACGATGAATAGACAAAGTATTAGTTAAACAATGACAGGAATACAAAAGAACCACGTTAGGAATGACTAAGGATATGTAAAATATGATATTCTTCAGATAATGAGACAGATACTTAGACCACAGAAGTTTCAGGTATAGAATATAACAGGAAAGAAGACATAAAAGACAACAAGTAAAATATTTAGAGGTGGAACTGTCGAGATAAGATGACAATAGAAAAGATACTAGATAAACAATGGCAGAGGTACATAAGTACTAAAATAAACTTTCGATGTTCAGTAGTACTACAGAACAACAAGCTTTCTCAGCATCGAGATAAGACTGAAATTCCATTAGATAGGAAATGGAAGGAAGGTAGCGAGTATAACCCATAAATTCCCATGTAATATACCTTCTTAAGAAACAAGGCGAAGTACGACCTGAAAAAGATTTATTGAGGTATAACATAGAAACGGCCTAGAAATCTAAGTACACGAATATTGTTGAGATGAGGACAACATCTGACAGAATAAAACTAGGAGAATAACTGAAAATAGGATATTCTTGAGTGCAATCAAGCAAAGAGAACAAGCCAATGTAAATGATAGTTAACCAAATTCATAATAGCAACAAACTTAAAGATACAAAAGAGTGTGAATACTAACCAGAATCGAGTCGCCAACGTCGACGTTAATAGTAAGCTAGAAGTACATGAAGGAATTGACCATGAGCTTTGAGATCATATGCCCCATAAATAGGTAGAGATAGAAGAATTTGAATAACGAAGATGTTAAGAAATTGTGGCTTAGTAAAAAAAAGAAATAAAGTCAAATAGAGAAATTAAGAGGAATAATGCTAAGATCAAATCAAGCGTATGAAGCTGATGAAGTATCAAGTACGATCGGTTTATATAGCGTTAAGGACTGCCTTGCATACAATTACCCCCGACTTAAAACAAAACGTGAAAGAACCTAGCTATAGGAGACACAAACATCCTTAAAGACGTGGGAGCACTATTTACGAAGGATTCAGATTCATATTCAGTAAAGACACATGATATCAGTATGATTTGGTATGATTATACTTCTTAGTGATCAGATTGGAGATTGATGATTCAATTAGAGTTGTTGTGGGTACAACCGTGTTAGCAGTTATGCATTAAATTCAGTCAAGACCTTCCAAGTTAAGTGTGTTGAGGTAAAAGAAATAATAATAAGATGAGTGACTGTCTGGGAGATCCTAAGAAGTAATAACTCATTAGAGAAAAAGAATGAGAAGAGGTGAAATACAGTCAACCATAAGAGATGAAATACTCATAGTATATTTTTTCGAACATCACGAATGTGTAGAATGAAAGATAGATGAATTATGAATGATAAGTTTCGTGAAGGATTACATCTTTATATAGATAAGATATAATGTATGGTTCTTGTTTCCACACGAGAAAGAAGGTTTCCAAAAGAACTTCCAAAGATTAAGCTTTTAGTTACAAGAATCGAATAGAGTATACCAGGATAAGAGATTTCCAGAAGTCGTGAGTTCTTGAGTAGAATAGCAGAAAGTAAGTAAATGAAGATAATAGTAGCAGAGATAAGATATCTTCAAATTAAGACGAGCCTAAAAAGTTCAACCTCAGAAGGGATTCGTGGACGAATCCTATTTAAGGGGGAGAACTTGTAACACCACAGTAATCTTGATGACTATTACGTTATAGGAAGCATGATACATGATATAAATCATATTCGAATACGTATACACTCATGAAATGACTTTTTGGACATTCGATAAATCTCTTGCGATTTCGATACATAATTTATTCCAAGATTCAATTCGGATAGCCCGTGGTATTTTAGGTATAATTTTTTTAAAATGATCTTCGATTTTTATGAATTTTATATTATCGGAAAGCTAAGACTGAGTCCGAAAAATTTCATGTTGAAAAGTGTCTCTAATTCAAATCAGAAGCATGTCAAAAATAATAATTTCCATAAATACTATAGTAATTTCGGGAATAGACTAGAATTGGGTAATGTGGCCTCACCCTAGCCACTCATTTGCAAACAAAAAATCAATCTTATGCACTATAAATAGATTAATAATCATCCATCTCCTTCTCAAGCCAAGAAACGTGAAATGCTTCCCCATCTCTTAAAAAACAAGTCATTTTCTTCCTTCACTTCTTCATCATTTTGAAGTAACAAGTGATGGTGCCAAGATTCCTCTCATGCAAAGTATGCTTTCTATCCTCTTTCCCTCCTCTAATTTCAGTTTTGAGCTTGAAATATAGAAGCCCCAAATTCGTATCTTGTGAACCCTAGGATTTGGAATTGCTTAATTAGCTTTGATTAAGTTGCTAGCATACACGATTGTGCATTTCATGTGAAGGGGTGGCCGGATGTGTCATTATTTTTAGAGGATGAGTTGTGTTGCTTTGATGGAAATTAATGATGAAGTATGCTAGGAATGGTGTGTGTTATGAGAAGAATTTGATTTAGTGTTGGAACTTTTAATGCTCTAATATGTACATTTTAATCTTATAGTATATGAGAGGTTGGGGATTTAATTTGACTATTGTATATGGATATTGAAGTTTAGAGATTGTCTATGTAAATGTGTTAGTGTGATGGTGGGGATTACATTGAGCATTTTTATTGGAAGAGTTGGAGTTAGGCCCTAAAATTGGGCTAGTGTTGCGACACTAGACCCCCAACGTCGCGACACGTAACAAATAAAAAAAATCTGCTTCGATTCTGTTTGAGTGGGCATTGCGACGCTCAGCACCCAGCATCGCGACGCAGAACAAACAGAGACTCTGCCACGGGTCTGATCAGGTGGGCGTCGTGACGCTTGGAGTCTAGCGTTGCGACGCGAAACAGAACATGCTCTTTGCCTGGGTCTGCTTGCATGGGCGTCGCGGCGTGAGACATAAACAATTTCATAACATCTAAGTTTCAACTTATGATGTTAGAGGCCACCCTAAGGGTTTCGTATCGACACTTATACATGTATTATGACATGTCTCAAGCATTATACATCATGTGGTGATTATAGATTAGTTGAATGGAGAAACTTAGAACAATTCCGAAATATATTCACGACTTATATTCTAACCAAATTTACCGATTATAGATTATCGGTAGGACGAGCTCGAGAGGATGGATACCGATGACAGTCACTAGAGGATTCGAGTCCACCAGATCGAGTCACAGTACAGTCGTAGTCAAGTAAAGTCTTGTATTGGATACATGTATAGTTGTGCGTATATGTCGAGAAACGATTTGAACGCCCTCTATGGGTCGATGATATGCTTCACATCCAATTTTCTTATAAATTGGCAAATATGGTCTTTTAAAGTCAAATTTACGAGACTATAATTTAACGAGGTATTTTTTTTTTAACAAAATACACAAAATCACAAATAACATAAAAGATTTTAAAAAATACACAAAAGTGAAAAAAATATATAATGTTTAATTGTTACTCTATCTATTAAATTTTATTCCCCGACAAATGAGCCAAAAACTTAACACACTCACAAAGTGATTTTTTACTCCGAAGTATAAGAGTGTCGAAGTAATAAAATAACCCGGTAAGTTCGGGGTCGATCCACATGGAATAAATTTAATAGGATGATATAATAATTTAACTAATAAAATAACAAAATAAAATAAAATACTAGGTTTAGGGGATCCACTCTTGATATATCAAATATAAATAATATTTACTTTTTATAAAATATAAATTATAATTATTTCCCGATCAATTTTTTTCATAATTATAAGGTATTAGTTATGCCAACACATGTAATCGTCTTGTCGATAATTAGTCATGCCAAGGTACTAAATATGCCAAAATATATAAAATCAGCCATAAAGGCGGTGAAAACATTTGTCTATAAAAAGTCCAGTTAGGTACTCAATTATGCCAAATATATAAAACTAGCCATATAGGCGGAACCATATTGTCTATAATTAATTCAGATCTTTAATAGTCAACTCTTTCTCATTTATGAGATTCAAGTATCATATGTGACAATCAGGGATTGTCTACAGCTAGTCAAGAGTCCTCAATAAATTGGAAATAGTATGAATTTTATTTGGAAAATTATCACAATTTATAAAATATAACAAAAATAAAAATCACATATATTTTCATATCATTAACTTTACCATTTACCCCATCATGATACAAATTAGCACAACAAGATATAAATAAAAACACTCATAATTTTATTAATAAAAGAAAAATAAATTACAAAATAAATTGTCATTTTCTATTTGTTTTTTTTATTATTTTGTCTTTTTGCTTTTATTTTATTTTATATATTTATATAAAATACATGTGTAGTTAGATACATCATAAGCTCATTTTGTCGCCAATTTAAACACGGTGAATAATTTCCAAGTCCAATTTGAATCTAGTTGTCACGCCCTTTTAGGTTTATGGGTATTAGAATTCATATTTCATGTCCATTTTCCTGTTGAGTATCCGAAGCAGTATTTTACCTACACAACAAATAAAAACCACAATAAAAATATAAAACATAAATTTAATTATTAATTCACAAATTTGATAAATTAAGGGGATTAATGAAACTACAAGTGTAAAATGATTAATTTTCCTTTTAATAAATGTACATTTTTTAGTATTCATCAAAGAACACGAACGACCTTTCTGAACTATGCAAGTCGAGGTCATCATATATGTTTAACAAAAATTCCTCTGTCGTAGGCTATCGAGTTGTGCTTAGGAAACATAGATTATACCATCAAGTTTCCAAGGCACACATCTCATATTGTCGACGTGTCCACGATTCTTAACAACTAATTAGAACACTATTTCTGATATATGAGATCAACCCTAGGTGATCGGCTTTGGCCAAAGTCTTAAGAATCATGACTCACTAATATTGATACCTTAACCCCTTATGGTACACATACGGACAGACATATACTATCTTGATACACACTTGATTAACGAGTGCATCGGTCCACATCTAACGAACATCTAACGGTCAGACCATGAAAGATCTCTAACATATATGGCATCAACGTGTGTAGGATCACACACAAAATCAATGTTATCCTATTGTCAAAGGATTACATATGCTACATGACTCGATGAGATTCCTATTGGCAGTGGTGTGTACTTCCAACTATTAGTAATCACTTGTGAGACATTCCGTATTCACTCCAACAAATACCCATATGTCTAAACGAGCTTCTCTTGCTCATGGTCCATTGGGTTAGACCATTGGAACTCCAATTCCAATATACTACATGTGCTAATCTTCTGGGTTATAGGAATTCGATCGTATTCCAAAACCGACGACTAAGAATATTTACTTTAAGAATAGTTTATAATAGTAATATTATCCCAATGTCGGACCACACAGTATCCAGTATTACTACATGACCATTCTAAGGTTGATGTCATTTTCAACATATTTATATATCAAACTTATATGCATTGTGACATAATAATTACAATTAACAAGATTCAAATTAAAATGTAGTTATTTTATTAATAAATAATAAAATATAATTTACAATACATTTTCAGGATTGACGCTCCAAGCACCAACTCCAACAAGAATAACTCGAAGACATATTGGAAAGGAAAAGTGTCCACACACATAACAGATGCATCACACAAAACACATATTTATCCATCTTAAATCACAAGAAGCTCACAGGTCGGGCAGATCACACAATACATTTCAATATTATAAAACATTGACACGCTTCTCTTATAATGAAACACATAGTAATCATATCGCATACACATCATTGGCATACTTTTAACTTACTGTTTGTGTATGTATATATATATATGTCCACAATGTACGATTATGCGCCGTTGAACCAAACCACTCATACCCGTGGCTTCAACCATCCCAAACTCGTGCTTTCCATTTCTATATAGATACATATACTTATACACACACATATCCACATACATATATTTATGTTAGGGCGGTTGTGGGACCATTCGGGTCGGATCGGTACCCCGCATAAAATAAATGGGTCTAACTCGTGGTAATTGAGCATGAGTATATTTTAAAATTTTAATAGAATATTATATTACATTACGTATGCATAGGGAAAAATCAGGGATGAATCGGAGTCCGGAAAAACCAAAACAGGAGAAACTTCGGGTCTTGCGGGTGGTGCGCGCGTAGCGCACTCTTGCGTAGCTTGCTTGTGCAAGCATGAGCAGCTGCTTGTGCTACGTTGCAGCGTAATATGCTGCACTATAACGCAACAACCTCAGGTATTCAATCTTTTTTTTTTAAGTTTAAAAAAACTTATTGTAACGACCGAAAATCCAGACTACTGTTACATTATGGGACGAGTGTTACATAATATATATTATGTTTGGACACATATACTCTCATGAAATGACTTCGGGAACGATCAGAGAATTTTTTGAGATTCTGATACTAGATGATACGATGTTCCACTCCGGATAGTTCATGGTATTTGGGCCGTAACTTTCTCATACGAACTCCGATTTTTATGAATTTTATATCGTCGGAAGTCTGAGATCGAGACCTATAACTTCCGCGTTGAATAGTTTTCCAAATTCGAACCAAAATTAGGTCAAAAACACAGATGAAAAACATGGATGAACAGTTCCCGGGGTGAATCTAGAAAATTCTTAAACTCTCTCAAATTTTCTGATTTTTCTCATGAAATAATTTTAAAAATAACCAAATAAGTCCAAGTATAAATAAGGGACACTATTTATGCATAAAAAATATTTGAGAAAGAGGTGAAAAACGTGAAGAGATGGAGATGGGAAAATAAGAAGAAGAAGAAGAGAGTGAAGGAAAGTTGGCCCCTCACCAAAATTAAAGAAGAACAAGTGCAAATCAAATCACCACCAACTAGAAGGAAGGAAAACCAAGCCAAGAAGACTTGAATGTTGAAGGATGGTAAATGAGAAAAGGTAAATAAATTTTAACCCAAGTTTTAGATGTTGATGTTTTGATGATTTATTGGTTAATGTATATTGCTGAGTTATGATTATTGATGTTTATATGGTTTTGGTGTTAAGAAAATAGGTGATTGTGGGAAACCCCCAACTTGCTAAATTTTGGGTATGAAATTAAGTAAAGGTTATAGACTGGACATGAGTTAATATTGAGAATGATATTGATAATATTTTGGATATTTATTGAGGTTATTTGCTTGTGTGGAAGTATGGGAAGAGTGTTGAGCAAATTGAATATGAAAGTATGAAGTTAAAACCAGAAATTGGCCTAGCGTCGTGATGCATAACTCTCCGTGTCGCGACGCAAACTGGGAATTTTTCCAGATATATTTCTGGATTGATGCATGTCACGACGCACAAGGCCCTGCATCACGACGCATACTGGGAATTTTCCCAGGTATGTTTCTAGAATGATGCACGTCGCGACGCAAAATGACCTGCGTCATGACGCGTGATCAAAATATTTCCGAAATCAGTTTTAAATCATTCCAACTTCACCCCAGCGTGTTAGAGGCCACCCTAAGAGTCTCGTATCAGTTTGTGTATACACCTAACATCATGATATAAGTACGATATGCCTTGAAATAATAATAATAAGTGTTTGGGTGGATAAACTTAGTTAATTCAGAATATGTTCTCCAGCTCATTTTCTAATCAAGTTATCAATTATAGATCATCGCAGGAACCAGAGTTTTCTTCAACAAGTGAGTAATGCCAGCCAGATTCCAAATCTGTGAGTGGACACTTTCCTTTTAAGTTGACTTTCATTACGTTGTTGTTCATATCAGACTTACTTTTTGCTTTTAGGGCGTTAGCCAAGTTCACTATCAGTTATATTTTGTTTAGCATGTTTTGAGAAATGATTTAGAAAAGAAATATTTTCAAAACATGATTTTTATGTTTTCGAGGCATGGGGGAAAAACCCACCTCAATATATAACTTGATTTAGATAAAGAAATGACAGATAACACATGTACATATGTAGAGGACTAAGGGACGGTGATACGTAACGCCCCCAAATCCTAGTTCAGGATTAACGATGACAGATCCTTGAAGGATATCATAGATCCACACCCCCAGTTCTAGTTCAGTGGCTTGGGGGACAGCAATACGTAACGCCCCAAGACCACTAGTTTTAGGGACATTAGTGGCATGCTTTGGGGGACGGCAATACGTAACGCCTCAATGTCATGGATTTTCACTCCTGGCTCTAGTTAGGCGTATGGGGGGACGGCGATTGTAGACACTGCATTTTTGCATATCATGCCCAATGATGAGCCTCGTAAGGAGGCACTACCTTTTCATGTCGTGGAAGTCGCGAGGGAAACGGACGTTGGAAGGGTAAAGTTGGAAATCGGAATTATTGTCGGATTTAACTTGGTTATCTAGCTTCGATTTGCTCGTTGGATTTCTGCTTACGCTCGGCCCAAGAATCCATAAGCCAAACCCAAATACCCAAGCCCACCAAAAAGAGCCAACCCAAATACCCAAGCCCACCAAAAAGAGCCAAACCCAAATACCCAAGCCCACCAAAAAGGACCAAACCCATGCCCAACACAAACCCACGCCCAAAGCCTCCCCCAAATGACAAAACAAATACACACCATACCCCACATCATCTTTTTCTTCCATCATTCACGTGCCCTACAAACCAAAGAGCCAAATCCCTCACATGCCAAGCCAATCTTCCATAAAAGAATCAAACAACAATACCCCACACCCATGCCATCCTCCATTATCTCCCTCACTCATTGCAAATAAACAATGAAACTCATATCATATACCAACCCCCCCCACTTGAATGACAAAACAAGTACAAAGCAACAAAATCCACCTAAGCCACATTCACACCCATCATCCACCCAAGCCATTCACGCCCAAGGCCACCCAAAAGCAACAAAATCCACCAAGCCAACTCACTTCCCACTAAACACTCTCCACCAAATTCTCCACTAAGAGGAATCTCCTTAAATCAAGCATGTGGTGAGCCACCAAGGACTCTCCACCTTTGCCTATAAAAGAAGCCTAAAACCAACCAAAAAGAGCTAGCACATATTGAGCAACACTTAGCACTTCAATAGCACACAAAGTCCTCTCCTCTCAAGCCCTCAAGCACGCCACTGCAGCCCACCAAAAGACCCCTTGTTCACGCCAAAACAAGTCCAAACAGCTCCCCCATAACAGCTCCCTAACACGCAAACCAGCCCCTTCACACAGCAGCCCATTGCTTACGCCAAAACAGCCCTATACAGCAACCCACTGCTCACGCCATTCACACCCATACAACAGCCCCTTCACAGCCTTAAATCCATGTTGAAACAGCCCCTTCATAGCCCCTAAGTCACGCCAAACAGCCCCCTCCACCACTGCCCACTGCACGACCAAAACAGAACCATAAAATGCACACTGCACTGCTCACAAACTGCCGCATTCTGCCCTACTGACCTGATCAAGTTTGCCACGACTTTAACCCTCAAAATAGCCCTGAAAATACCATAAAACCTGCACTATTTTACACCCCTTAACCACCGAAAATCGCACCTAAAACAGCAGCCCAAAATACCCCAAAACAGTAACTAAAACACCTAAAACAGTGAACAAAAACTGCACTTTGAAACCCCTCAAAAAACCGAACAAACAGCAGCCCCAACCCCCTTAAAAACGCACAAAACAGTTGCTAAAACAACCAGAACGGTGGCCTGAGAGACAGCAGTAACACTGCAGCAACACAGCAGCCAAGCGGAGGGAAAACAACGAGCAAATCAGTAGGACAACGAAGGAAAAGGGGAATCAGCGAACCAGAAAAGTTGCGGGACATTAACCCTTCCGACGGCCGTGAAACGTGCTTCCAAAAGACGACGCAAAAAGGTTAGACCTGAGGGCATACGATACTTATCTTCTTCGCATGAATTAATAATTTAGAAAGCATGTTAGTTATGATATTAAGTATGCATGGCTAGTTGGTTGTGTTTGAGTATGATTTAATTGTTTAGTATGATATTTATTTTCTTATGCATGATTAGGATGTTTAGCATGCTATAGTTTTATGCATGACTAGTTGGTTGTGTTTGAGTATGAATGAATTAGTTTAGCATGTCACATATGATACTTTGGGTGAATTAGTTTAGCATGTTATCTATGGTACTTTGCATGAATACAATATGCCAATGAAGTTGTATGTTCGTCGCTCCTTTGATGTACTTCTAGCATGTACTCTTAGATGTGAAATGTATGTAAATTTAGGTGAAAGTTTTATCTTGAACATGTGAATATAGAAGCATGATATCCTCGGAAATAAATATTACTCAAGCATGATTAAGTTATTACATAAATCCTTTCATTACAAGTGACATAAGTAAGGGACCATTCCGAACCAACGGTTTGAGGTCTTCCCTTGCGAGGGGTGAGTGCGGCCTTAAATCTTATTTTCCCGGTTCACACCGGTGGCGACTCCATCATTCTCCGGTTTAGTCCCCGTGGCTACTCCGTACTCCCAACTAGTGCCGCGAGCCTAGAACAGCATGCGTCGTCCAGTTTCTGTGTCCTACAGCGATACATAATGCCCCCATGCGTCAGGCTTTTCAGAGACAGATACCAGATTTTTAGAAAATAGTTTTCGAGGATCAGTTTGCAGATACATATTTCAGAAATAGTTTTCAGATAAAAGTTTTCTAGAAATGAAAGTTTTCAGAAACAGTAGCTTTATAATAGACTTTCAGAAAAGATTTTCACAAAGGTTTCTAGAAAAAAGAACTGCTTTCAGAAAAGAAAAGTTTTTAGAAAAGATCCGAGTTGATTTCTAAAACATGAGTTTTTATAAAGTATTTCAGTTTTCATTTTAAAACTGTCCACTCACTTAGATCGTTCAAACGGTCTAACCCCCCACTCTCAGTCTCTCTATTTTTCAGGTATTCACGGAGGACGAGCTCGAGAGGATGGATACTGATAGCAGTCACTAGAGGGTTTGGTCCACCACGTCGAGTCAGATTTCAGTTCAGACAGTGTCAGAGAATGTCATGTAGCATATAGTTTGTTTAGTAAAGAATATACATGTAAAAGAGTTATAAGTGTTCATCACTAAAGTTATGATGTATAGTGAATTTGAGTATTTAGTTTGAAAAGCATTATACATTCATGATGATGAGTTGAGCATCGGTCCCGTGCATAAGTATATACATGAAATGAGTTTAACATTGTTAGAAAGTCAGAGGCTCAGGGGGATAATACAGCATATTCCATGTCGGTAGCATCTCAGAGATTGAGGATGTTACAAAGATGGTATCAAAGCATGGTCTAGGGAGTCATTGACTGCAGTGGGCAGAGTGCTGGGATTTTATATACGCAGTATGTCCGACATACCCGTATAAGAGACACTACCTCTCCAGTATATGATCCTTGAGTACGTCCTCAAGCCCTATAGACATGTTAATAATCTTTCCCAGACTATTCGAACAATATTTCCTTATGAAAACAACTATACTTTAGATCCAAGTTGAGAATTCTCCTATAATTATCCTAGTTTATCACTAGGAATACAGGCAAGTTATGAGATTAGATAGTAAAGTTTTGAGTATATTCACCCAAGGGAGTGATAAGCGAAATCTATAAAGAAAGTAAAAGAATAAGGTACAAATGTCCTAAGTAATTAGAGGTAGTAAAGAGATAGAGGTATAGAAGGAACTGATAAAGAAAACACCAGAACTTATAGTAGTGAAGAGCATATAGTAAGTTTGAACAAGAGTAAAATGTTGAGTAAATCTGAGTAAGATTACTTCCTTTCTACTAAGGTTCATTTCCTCATCAGTAAAATCATTCAGGTAGACCCAATAGCCATAAATATCTCTTATATATAGCGAAACTTTCCCCCGAATAGCAAAAATAGTCAGAAAAAGAAGAGAAGTAAAAGATCAAGATTAGTCAATGGAGTTTTTAGTAAACCCAAGCTATTATAAAAGATGTAGAATATAGTTATGTAAACCCAAGCTATAATCACCAGGTCGAGTCAAAGTTCAGTTCAGACAGTGCCAGAGAATGTCATGTAGCATATAGACGTAAAAGAGTTATAAGTGTTCATCACTAAAGTTATGATGTATAGTGAATTTGAGTATTTAGTTTGAAAAGCATTATACATTCATGATGATGAGTTGGGCATCGGTCTCATGTATAAGTTTATACATGAAATGAGTTTAATATTGTTAGAAAGTCAGAGGCTTAGGGGGATAGTACGGCCTATTCCCTGCCGATAGCATCTCCCGAATTGAGGATGTTACAATACTATATTTCAAGTATGGGTGTAATTTTAAATAATTTAATAAAATATTATATTTCATTACGAGTGTATAGGAAAAAACTGGGACTGAATCGTAGTCTGTAAACTCTTGAACGGGATGAAACAAAATTGAGCGCCCGTAGCGTGAAGCGTGTGATGTGCGCTACAATGTGCGCACGCACTGTACACGCTACAGTGCACGCGGGCACTGTAGCGCCCAGCTCTCTTCATTTTTTTGTTTCTTTGGTTGTTATTTTAATTTCCTTCAGCTCACTGGAAAGTGAGCTGAAGGAATTAAAGTCTATTACCCTAATTTCTTTCGGTATTCCCTAAACACTTCAAAAATACCCAAAATTAATTTTTAATATCAAAACCAAAATCAACACATATTATAGAATAAAAGATAAGTTTTTCAAAATATCAAATATTTTTACAAAAATATAAATTTATTCTAAATACGCACTTGCGTAAATTTTGAATCCAATACACAAACCAAATTAGAATCCCAATAAAAAATATCTCGTAAATAATTCTAGGTCACCCAAAGGTGCTCAAGTGATTATAGAATGGTAGCCATAGCTCTAAGCTTTAATCTATAGTTCCAAACTCTAATTTTATGTTTATGTAACATAAATATTTTGACCCAATTACAAGTATATTGTGTTTAGACTTTTAAAGCGTCCTCACTCAATTTATTAGCCTTATTTCAACATTAAGCTATGTAATCATGTATCCAATACATAAAATAGCATAACTTGAAAGAAGTTAAAAGTTAAAACTTACCTAGCAAGTTTGATGCAAAGATCCAATCCCATTCTCTTATTGAAATGGTAGGAGAACCTCCAAGGTTTGCATGCTTCACTATAAGATCCAGTCTTGATTCCAATATTAGCAAGCTTCAATGCAAGATCCAATCTTGATTTCTCATAGATGAAATGTTGTAGAGACCTTACAAGCGTCTCTAAACACTTCTCTAACTTAGGCTAATTTCTCTAAGAATTTACATGTATTTAGCTTTCTCAAGCTTTTGCTTTGCTTAACTAAAATCTTTTTAAAGCTTGCTATTTATAGCAAAACTTATGTAATTTTTAATTAATAAAAGTTGTAATCAACTTTTATGTGGCTTAATCCAATTTTTCCAAATATGTATAATTAGGTGTGACTAATCTCCATTGTCTACCACTTTGATTTAATCCAATTAAATCAAGACAAGTATTAGGAAATTGATTAGTTAAATGTTTGCCACTTTGATTTAATTCAATGAAATCAAGCAAAAACCAACTATTATTACATACTTACAATTACCATAATATCCTCAAATAGTAGAGATAATTATGATTTTATAATTAAGCCATTGTGTAATTATTGAATTAATCCAATTAATCAATTAGGTCAAAGTAAATAATCAATGTTATCTGATAACACTTGATTATCTTAGTTGATAATTATAATATCGAATATTATCTTTTAACAAAATTAATCGGCTACCCAAGTGCTCAACAGGTACACTTCAATTGGGTCTCTCTAAGTTCAGGCACGTTCGTCATATAAGTCTAGCTAATATGTACGCAAATCAGCCACCTCCGAATTCTTGAAGAACACGAATGACCTTTCTGAACTATACAAGTCGAGGTCATTACATATATTTAATAATCCCTTTGTCGTAGGCTATCCGAGTTGTGCTTAGGAAATATAGAATGCACCGTCAAGTTTCCGAGACACACTTCTCATGTCGACATGTCCACGATTCTTCATAACCGATGTGATCCACCCAAGGTGATCAAATTTAGCCAAAGCATTAAGAATCGTGACTTTAATCACAATTATACCTAAACCCCTTATGGTACACATACGGGTCGATGGATCATATCTTGCTTTGCACTTGATTACTGAGTGCATCGGTCCACACCCAACGAATATCTAGAGGCCAGACCATGATTGATTTATGATATACATGGCATTAAAGTGTGGAGGATCTCACATAAAATCAATGATATCCTATAGTCAAAGGATTACATATGCTACTTGACTTGAGGATATTCATATTGATGGTGGTGTGTACTTCCGATTATTAGGAATCATCTGTGAGTCATTCAGTATTCGGTCCAACCAATATGCACAGGTCTATACGAGTTTCCAAAATTCATGGTACATCGAGTTAAACCATTGGAACTCCAATTCCAATACACGATATGTGATAGTCTTCTAGGTTATAGAAATTCGACCGTATTACAAAACCAACTATGAATATTTACTTTAAGAATAGTTTATAATAGTAATACTATCCTAACATTGGACCACCTAGTGTCCAATATTACTACAAGACTATTCTAAGGTCGATGTCATTCTTAACATATCTATATATCAATCTAATATGCATAATGACAATACCATTAGTAAGGTATGAAATGAAAAAATAGTTATTTTATTAATAAATAATAAAATGTATAATTCAGATTGGTACTCCAAGCACCAACTCTAACATCATGATCCTCCCAAAACTAGTCAAATATATTTATTACATCATAGCATCTCATATCAGGACCATCAGATAACTTAAATTTTCAAATTACGCATTTTTTAAACTTTCGTTAATGCTGCAGAAGGATCTTGGGCCCTCTGAAACTTTTCAGATTCAACCAAACATTATCATATCATCATATTTAACTGACATCTATCATTTCGTTCATCAAAGCAGAGACAAACACGAGATCCGATACCGAAAACTCGCTAATCCTACCAGATTGATCTAATACATTTCGATTTCTCCCGGATTATACCAATAGTACAATTTCAATACATTCTAACTTATTCAATTTAATACAAGTCAATTCATTGCTCTATGACACTACAAGAAGCATCTGAATATAAATTAACTTAATTAAAATAATGAGATTTTTACCGGGAGGTCTTACAAAGATTCTGAGGGTCTCTGTGGGCTCCCAAACGCTCCAACGAAAGAGTAGGAGTCGATGGAATTCGAATCGGAGCACCCAGGTGAAATGGTGTCATTATTCATCACATATTTTTGCCTAGTTTAGTGTGCAACCGAGCATGGATCGGATAAACCGTCACCACCATCTTGTATTACTTTTCGAGGGCTTCGATTTGGTAAGTTGCTCGACCCGTGGATCGAAGTGATTGGCCACGATTGAGAAATGAGGTGGCGCACGTTCTTTCTTCATTTTCGCTGAATTCTGGCGAGTTTTTTGTCGGCCACCGGCCACGCTGGACAGAGGATGATCTGGCACACCGGCTGGTGTCAGCCTGTCGGTCGGTGGTGGTCGACGTGGCCACCCACAGTGAACGTGCGAGAGGGGAGAAAGGGGTCGTGTGGGAGCTGAGTCATTTTTTTGTCATTTTCGTGATTATGAGAAACTATGGGCTTTTTGACTGGTGTGTAATCACAAGCGTATTGATGAGTGGTAATTATATCACTATTTCCCACTCATTTGACCTAATATTTTGTATAGTTTCTTGAGTTTTGTGAATATTTTGACGTGTTTTGTGTTATTTTCTAGATAAATAAAGTTTCAGAACATTCTGGAGGTGATTTGGGGCCAAAACAGGGAAAATTAGACAAGAGGGCAATTTTGTCATTTGGCGCGTCACGACGCACAAGCCTTTGGCGTCACGACGCCTAACATGCACCAATACTTGCTAACGTGCGTCGGGTCCACAAGTCAGAATCTGAGAAGTTTGACTTTGCTAACGTGCGCCGTGCCACGTGTCACCATCACAGTCGATCTGCTAACGTGCGCCGTGCCACATGTCATCATCTTGCAGTGCCGACAGTCACCATCGCCACGTGCCGCCACGTCATCGTCCACATCACCGGTTGACCGAGTCAAAATGTCACGTCATCGCCATGTCATCATCAACCAATCACAGCGTGCCACGTGTCATCATTCTATGGTGCCGACAGTCACTTTCGCCACGTGTCGCCACGTCAGTGCCACGTCAGCTAAATCATTCAGCTCCCAGCCGCCTTGTCATGTGTCACCTTATCACCTTATCCAGAATCTGAAGCCGACGAACCAGAAGCTGCCACGTCGACAATCACTCGCATCGCGACGCGGACACCCCACTGACGCCTATAAATTCAGCTCGATTTCATAATTCAAATCATGCATTCCTTGAGTTTTGTAAGGAATTTAAGGATTGCATCTTGTGTGTTTAAGTTTTTGTAATTTAAATTAAGCATTTTTACTTTTAGTATTTTTAATTATGTACTTTTACTTTTTGTCATAAAATTTTATTTTATTTTATTTTTGTTCTTTTATGTTCAGTAGTTAATTTACTGCTGGGGTAAAGGTGAAGCTTTTTACTTTTATAATTTAGATTAATCTCCCTTAATTATAATATATAAATTATTTAAAACCTGACTTAATAAGGATACCGCTATATTGGTCGGTTGGTAATTATTTTTAAACTGGTTTTAACCTGACTTAATGAGGATACCGCCTGGTTGGTCGGTTGGTAATTAATTATTAATTTGACTTAATCAGGATACCGCCTATATGGCTGGTTGGTAAATATCACACAGATTTATATATTATAATAAGAGAGATTTCTAAATTAGAAATAGTAAAGGTAGATTAATCTCACTTCAATTATAATATGGAAATTTTGATTTAATAATATGAATTAAAAGTTGATTCCGCCTTAATGGCTGGTTTTAATTATGTAACATAATGTGACACCGCCTATATGGCTGGTTTTTAGGTGACAGATAATTACCGCATATATGGCTGGTTTATGGATAAATAATAACACTGTCTTTATGGCTGGTTCAACTTAATTGGATAATACTGGCAATTTCCATATTATAATAATTTGAGATTTCTAAAAGTGGATCCCCTAACCCCAGTATTTTATTTTTATTCTAGGGAAATGATGAAACTCAATATTACTAGGCTTAATAATTGATTTTCTTTTTATGGGTAATTATTTAGTTTGTTTATTGAGTCTTAAGCTTAATGATTCTTGTTGTCTGATCACCAATAAGATTGATGTGGTAAACTTAAAATGAACCAGACATATGGATTTTAGGTTTCAGCTTTAGATTCAATAGCCCACGATCTTCCTTGAGGATAGATAACCCTTTAATAGATTTCCTTACAGGATAGACATATACATGTCGGGCGGGGGTAGCCATAATTGGAACTTAATCTTAATGAATCCAGGTAATTTGGTTGACATAGACATATGGTTCAATTGGGTTATACTGGGTATTTGCGTCTGACCATCGACAGAGGCTTTTGCATATTTTCGTGTTCCAGGTTAGCAAACTGATTTATTACACATATGTAAGAGAATCAATTCATCTTTAGAATAATATTGTGTGGAGTCACGACCCTATATCTTTGAGTCTTTTCTTTTATTTTCCTTAGTATTTTCTTTTGAGTCTGTTTTTATTTTAATTAGCAAATCCACATTCAACCAACCAAAAGCAATCAATTTCCTTCTCCCTATAATTAGATATTTTTAAATAAATAGTATCAATAATTAATAACAATAGTAGGAATTAAGTCATCGTGGGATCGATATTTTTATACTACTTGAACGATACGTGTGCTTGCGTTATACGTGTGTGTTTATGTCGGTCACGTATAACGTAAGCGCACGTATGGTTCAAGTAGTATAATAAGTATCGATCCCACGAGGACTTAATACCTAATCTATTAATTTAAAGAGGTCAAATGATTACTAGTATCTAACAATTTGATTGATTGATTTGAAATGGTGATGATTCTAAATTTAAAAACAAGTGAATAAAATTACGCAAAAATAGGTTAAGGAAAATTCAAATTTATAAAACTATCCAGAATTGTGATTTCTTCCAATATCTAATTAAAAATGAAGTGGTTATTTTATGTTTGTGTAATATATCGGTTTACTAACCTAGAACACGAAATTATGCAAAAGCCTCTGTCGATGTTCAGACGCAAATACCCAGTTTAACCCAATTGAACCATATGTCTATGTCAACCAAATTACCTGGATTCATTAAGTTTAAGTTCCAATTATGGCTACCCCCGCCCGACAGGTATATGCTTATCATGTAAGGAAATCTATTAAATGGTTATCTATTCTCAAGGAAGATCGTGGGCTATTAAGTCTAAGGCTAAAACCTAAAATTCCTTTGTCAAGTTTATTTTAGATTTACCAGATCAATCTTATTAGTGGCCAATTAACAAGACGCATTAAGCTTAAGACTTAATAAGTAAACCTTTAAATTACCCAAACTATAAAATAACCCCTTATAAACCGGTGATATTAGAATTCATCACAACCCTAGATAACTAACTTAGTTACGACACATAACTAGGGCTAGTAAAAACTTAAAAGTAAACGACATAAAATAAAATGCTGAAAAGTAAATGAAGAAAATTACAATAAAAGAAAATGATAGGGTTAGAGGATCTACTTTTATCACTACTATTTTAGATATCTCCCTTAATATAATATATTAACTTGTGTGATATTACCAACTAGCCATATAGGCGGTAACCTGATTAAGTCAAATTAAGTCCATAAACCAGCCATATAGGCGGAAATTACCAACCGACCAACCAGGCGGTATCCATGCTTAGTCAGATTAAAACCAGTTTATAATTGATTACCAACCGGCGAATATAGCGGTATCCTTGTTAAGTCAAATTTTAAATAGTGAATATATTATAATTAAGGGAGATTAATCTAAATAGCAGTAATAAAAGTTTTACCTTTCACCCTAGCAGTGAGAAGTTACCTCCTCATGTTGAATAGTAAAAACTGAAAAGTAAAGAAAGTAATTATAAATACAAAACGTAATTAAAATTAATTACAAAACTGAAATTAAAAGAAACTAGAAATAAAACTCCTTATTTACATCAGAGAATTCAGAGAGGAAGGTACATCTGAAACTGAAACCTTGACTTGAATTTATAGGCGTCGGTAAGGTGTGCGCGTCGCGACGCGCCACGTGTCGCGCTCTGGTTGGCTGCTTCAGATTCTTATCTGATGACGTGGCGGTGTGGATAATTGACTCAATAATTATGCTGACGTGGCGATGACGTGGCAACACGTGGCGAAAGTGATTGTCGGCACCGTAGGATTGTGACACGTGGCACGCTGACATGGTGAGTTGACTCGGTCTACTGCTGATGTGGATGATGACGTGGAGTGACACGTGGCGATGGCGATTGTCGGCACCATAGAATGATGACACGTGGCACGACGCACGTTAGTAGATCGGCTGTGATGTTGACACGTGGCATGGCGCACGTTAGCAAGTCAAACTTTTCAGATTCTGACACGTGTCCCCCGACGCACGTTAGTAGCTCATGGCGCATGTTAGGCGTTGCGACGCGCAAAATTTCCAAATTGTCATTTTGTCCGTTTTTCACTATTTTGGCCCCAAATCACCTCCAGAGAGTCCTGAAACTTTATTTATCTACAAAATAACACAAAACACATCAAAATATTCACAAAACTTAAGAATCTATACAAAATATTAAGTTAAATGAGTGGGAAATTTATAATTTTGAGGCCCTTTTCATGTAAATTTCAAAAAAATGTTCAACATGAATGTTGTTCTTCTCGGAAAATTATGTCTGATGGTTCAAGAATCACATCAATTGAAGTTTTTTTGCTATTCCTATAGTCAAAGCATCAAAACTTACTAAAAGACCATTTAGAATTACACGATTTCCAAAGCTCTAAAACTTCTCTTCAAGAATTCTGACATATTGTTCAACACTCAAACTCGTATAATCTAATAATATTTCGTTCTGAGATCTAAACTTTGATTCAGGATTCATCCAGAACTGTTCTGAAAATTAGAGATATTACATTCTCTCATCCTTATAAAAATTTCGTCCTCGAAATTTTCATGTCCTTATATCTAATCAACCGGAGCTAAGCACACATATCAAAACCATCATATCCATGTTCAAACATTATCTTTTTCTATACGTCATCAAGAGTCACGCATTCAATGTCAAAACGTAATGTATCACATTGTATCAAACTTGAGTCAAAACGTAACGGATCAAATCAATCATTTCATTTCAAATCAAATCGATATATCACTGAAACCAAATCAGAGCTCGTACTCCCGAAGGATTTCGATCGTACCATAATAGAATTCTATTAGTCAGAAATTTTTTCGATTCATAATCGAATCAAACTATATCGAATCGGAACATATCAATTCAAGTTACGTCAATTCACACGAAATCATTCAATTCATAACAAACTTATTCATATCATATCAAATCACATCAAACCATATCACATCAAATCATATATAATTCATTATGTCTGTATCGAGTCCAAGCTATAACATATCATGCTGGGTCATATAAATTTAAGAGACCTTACCCATATCAATTTCAAATCATAAAACATCATGATATATACCAAATAAATCAAGTCAAGTTACAAGATAAGACTTATATGGTCTATACAAAACAGGAAACTTACTCAGATGATCGGATAACCTAAGGCTGCAGTCATCGATATCTAAATATTTTACTATGATACCACTTCTGTATCATCCTGCCAGAAGTAGGATACTACCGGTAGGAGATATAAATGACATATCTCCTTGAGCCTCAGATCTAATGGAAAACGGACATGGTGTGCCCTAAAATTGGACAACCTGGAACACAGTCCAACAGCAAAACGATATGTCACATAAAATTAAATATGCAATAAGGACCTGTGATCCATCCAAAACATACCAAATCATCAACATCAATACACCAGGGCTCCGTGCCCACAATAATACGTACAAATCAAAATTTTTATTTTAATATATATAAAACAACATGGACAACAGAACAAAGGACATAACCATAATAACTACTAGATTTCTATGGCCTTTCCCAGGGCTCTAGAGTAGGTGATTGCAACGTGGGCGACCCATCGTCTCGAGTATAAGCATCCAAAGCTTGATGGCTGAACGATTAGGTTGTCAACCTGTAAAACTAACAAACTGAAGTGGTGTGAGTTTTAAAACTCAGTAAGTAGCTACACATATCGTGATAAACAAGAATAACTTTCAAATAAAGTGTATTTAGCATACACACACTCTCATATACAGCTGATTATCCGTACAGTTCTTTACACTCTTTAAACACAACTTTCCGATTACACTTACATAAACTAACCCATAAACTGAGTTCATAAAGCGTACCTAGTGCGAATCAGAAAAAATGTATATATACATTCTAAAAAACATAACTTATACAGGTTTCTAAATCTTTTTTCTAACAAACATACTATAACAAAAGCCGGAATCCATTACATATACTTACAGATATTGAAATAGAAGCTGGAGGTCTCATATAAAATAGAAACATAATTTAATAGCCTATGACGTGACTGAATCTATGACTGAATATAAAAACGAAAACTTATAGATGAAACCAGAACACTATACATAGCAGAATATGGAAGCAGAATCTGAAAACCTATAACGTGATAGAATATTATGGCAGAGTACATAGACAATTACCTATAATAGAATGCAGAGATAGAAATCCTCTGACGGCATACGTAAACATGAACCTAAATAAGAACCCGAGACATGACACATAACAGAGTACAGAGTTAGAAACTTATAACAAAATACGAAAATAGAAATCCATAACAGATTACAGAAACAAAATCCTATGACATAATTCCTTAATAGAGAACCAGACTGAGAACTACATAACGTCGATAAAAATTGACTTATCAGAAAATATGTAAACATAATCACATATCGTAATTAAAAAAACATATATCATGTAATATGAAATCATATTATGAAAACATAACTGAAATATGAAACATAATTGTATATGTATCATATTGTTAAAAACCATACATGACGTTCATTATCGATCACGCGCATTGATCGGACAAAATTCGAAACATGACCATATCGACAGAGGGTAGCAAGCTGCCTTTTTCTAATGGTCAGAACCCCAGAATAAATCAGAATCAAAATAAACAGGACGTTCATTACCGATCACGCTCGGTCAATGTTTGTAACAAGACTATGTCGATAGATGGTAGCAGGTTGCCATTTTCCGATGGTTAGGATCCCATAACAAAATCAAGCTCCACGTAGGATCAAAATTAAAAACATCATCAGACTTCGCAACAGAAATATTTTATTAAACGTCTCGACGGATAACCGAGTATAAAAACATGAAACAAATATCAAGACGGATTTTATCATATCATATCAAATCCAAAATAAGTTTTCTGAAATCTTTTTCTTTCAAAATACTTTAATATATATCCGAAATTGAAAACTAGAAATTACGTCAGGACTTAGAGAATGTCAACAGAAAATACATATGCTGAACACACATAAACCTATAATAGAAACATAAACGAAAACAGAATGTACTACAGAACTTCTAATGGAAATATATGCGGATGGAAACGAAAATCAGGATCACGTGACATATAAACATAATTTGAGAACATATACGGACAACATAGCAGGAGACATAAAAGGAAACACATATACGGAAAACATAATTCAAACATATGTCGAATACAGAGACTGGCTACGATAACCAAATACAGAAATTGATAGCTTATATAGAAACTTAAGACGGAATACAGAAGTTACATTATACACAAACACACAGAGAATATATCATTTAACATATATAGAATAATTCGAAGACACAGGGGAAAGAAAAAGTGTCCTTTCATATAATAGATGCATCCCATAAAATGCATATTTATCCATCCTCAATCAACAAGAAACCCACATGTCGGGCACACCACACAATACATTTCAAGATTATGAAGCATTGACACACCTCTCGTATAACGGAACACATAGTAATCATATCGCATAAACATCATTGGAATACTTTTAACTTAGTGTGTGTATATATATATATATATCCATAACTTACGATTATGCGTCGTTGAACCAATCCACCCATACTCGTGGCTTCAACCATCTCAAAGCCGTTGTGGTTTAATCAACTCAAAATTTTCCATTTCTACATAGATACATATATTTATACACACACACATATACATTACATACATTTACACACATCTTTTCACTTCCCGGTGCGAGTTCGGACCCGGGAAAAATTATAAGGATCTGGGCCCGGGTATACCCGGTGTGGGTCCGGGTATACCCGGATTCGAATCTCGGACCCGTATAAAAATAAAAAAAATAAATTTATCAATTAACATCATGAAAAATTCTAAATTATCACAAATTGAAATTCACTAAAATATACAAAAACTGAAATTTATTGAAATATAATTAAAATTAATCGAATCCATGTAAACATTATCAATTAACTTCATAAAATATCCTAAATTATATTTATTTTTTATTTTTCTTTAAAATTAATCAGATCTGGGTATCCGGATCCAGAATTATGTGAACCCGGGTCCGCACGGGCCTTCAGAAGAAAGACCCAGGTCTGAAAAAATATATTGCGGACCCGAGTCCTTTCAGGTCTTTCGGATTCGGGTAATATTTCCACCCTTAGAGCCGGGATCGAGCAATGAGGTGGCGCACATTCTTTCTTCATTTGCGCCAGATTTCGTTGAGTTTCTGGCCAGGCACCGGCCACACTGGACAAATGACGATCCGACGCATCAGCCGGTGCCAACCAGCCGACTAGTGGTGGCCGATCGTGGCCAGTGTGGCCACCCGCCGGCCACCCACAGTGAACATGCGAGAGAGGTGAAGGGGTCGTGTGGGAGATGAGTCATCTGTATGCTATTTTCGTGATTATGAGAAACTTTGGGCTTTTATATGAAACTTTTTGAAAATTACAATTCTAGCCCCACGAATTTGTAATTTAGTCTCTGAAAATATATCTATTTTAAAATTCATATTTTGAGGTCCTTCTGTTACAATTTTCAAAAACTGTTCAACATAAAAATTATTTGTCTCAGAAAAACGAATATGATGGTTCATGAATCACCTCAATCAGAGTTCGTTTGCTATTCTTATAGCCAAAACATCAAAACTTACTCATAATAAAATATCCAAAAATACGCATAATCAGCCCTTTCTAATTACATGATTTCCAAAGCTCTAAAGTATCTCTTAAAGATATTTCGACTTATATTTTTCAGCACTCAAACTCATACATTCCAATAACATTCTGTTCTGACTTCGATCCAAGAATCATCCAGAACTGTTATGGAAATTTGGGATATTACAATTAGGACATTTAAATAATTATATTCATTGACATAAGGGTACATTTCCAAATACAACCCTCAATGTCTATAAAAAGGAGTCTATGGGTTCATTCTTCTTTCATTCTAAAAATTCAATAATTCATTACAAGTCTCATTCAAAGTTGGGCAAATTTAGAGTGTTGAAGTCTAGATTTTTTGAGAGAGTTTCCACCATTTTCAAGTTCGTATTCTTGATTCAATGAGTGCCCATAAATCAAGAAGTAATCAAGAATCTTAGGAGAACGTTAGCCACAAGAAATCCGTAGTGCACCGAGACGGGGCTAATAAGTTTATAAGGATAAAGATTTTCTCGACTTGATTTTTATTTCTCATCTTCCACAATTTACATGTTTTTCTAAGACTTTGAATTTATGTTTGATTCATGGTTTGCATGGCTTATTTTGAATTATGCATGTTAAAAAAAGATTAACAACACATCCCGCCAATATCCACAATATAGTAAATAAGCCAAAAAAAAATTCTCTCTTATTGATAGAGAATCACATGCTTTAGAAATTTATATAAAGACTCTCAAAATTCAAGGCCATCCCTGGCTGAAAGTTAGAGGAAAAGAGTAAGGATTCTCTAAAGATTGTGTTTGGATTATTAATAGAAAAAATAGGGCCTAATTGAAAAGTTTCCTATATCTTAAGATGCCTTCAAATTTCTCAAATTGTATAGAGACGATAACAAAGCACCCAACAAATGAAAAAAGAAAATTTGAAGCCATCATCATAAAAGAATAAAGATGAAATAGCAACTGGGCTCTAACTTTTGATTTTATCGAGAAAAATGAGGCTATGATTTTCTTAAGATTCCAATAACTTTTGTACTTCAATTAAAAAAATAAAGTAAACAAAACAAATAAACAAAATAAAAATAATTAAAGATTCATTGTATATTTCAATTAACATTATCATGTCCTAATGTCACAATCTTTTTTTTTCTTCAATTAAAGTAGAGGCATGGGACAAAATAACTTGTCATGTTCATGTCACAATTATATTTGATTAATTTATTATTAATTTTTTTTAAATCATTGAAAATCTCGTCTTCAAACCACCCATTTCGAGTTTAAGTGGAGTAGGTAAAACCTCCAACTGTCTCAGACTCTTACAAGAAACGCACTCTCTAGATTTGAACCAAAAACTTAAAGGTCAGATCATGAATCTTGCATCACCAAACCATACCCTCTGAGGACTTGATTAATTTTCTTAATTGATAAACACTCAAGTAACTTATAACTTTTTCAACAAAACAATATCTGATAAAGAAACATTGATCCACTAGTTTGAATAAACTCGAAATAATTGGGTTTGAAATATGAAATATATAGAGTTGGGTTTTTAATTTTACCTAATGAGTGTGAGTGGAGTCTCGAATTCGGTGAAAAAAAAAATCAGATTTGACTTGATTTATTCGACCTTAAATGTATATATTAGGGTTAAATTAAATAGTTAAAACCACACGACTCGACTCAATATTTTTTAATTTTAAATAGATAAAATTTATTTTTAGTTTGAAAATTACCCCATCGACCCAACCCAATCCAACTTGATCTATCTTGGGCATCCTCTTCAGTTTTCAAGTTCAAATCAATTTTTATATTGACCCGATCCGATTAGGTCAATAAAAATCCGGCCAATTCAACCCGCGATTTGTAGATCCTAATAGCATAAATCAAGCAAAGTATAAGTGATGACGGCGGATTTTGGTCTCAGGATAATATTGTAATATTTACTCCCGAAACAATCCTCCCTCAATAGTGAATTTGTTCGGTTACGGGGGAACCAAAAACAAACTTAGCAAAAGACAGATAAATACGCCAATTGACAAAGAGATTTAACGTGGTTCGGCGGATCAGATCCAACCTACGTCCACGGGCACAAAACGAATGATACTTTTATTACCGAGATATGCTTCTCTGATATCTCTTGTGTTTACAAGTCTGATCGTAATGATCTTGATATTGATTCTCCTATTGATTCTCCTCCCTCTTACGCACACTCTACCCTTCTATTTATAATAGTGTAGAAATCAGATTCCTTCTCCTACAAGAATTTCCTAGTTGAAACGATTTCTTTTTGCCCATAAGGATTCCTAGTCAAAACATTATACTTTTTCCCATAAGGATTCCTAATCAAAACTACATTTACTTTATTTATCCTACTAGGACTCTGATTCACCAGTTTTCCCCATGAAAATAGGATAAATTGTCATCTTATCCGTAAGAATAGGGTCTCATCTTCTGGAGCATATCTCGCTATCTGGTCGGTCTTCATGAGGTCGGTCATGATAGTCCTTTGAATTGAGAATGCTGTTGTCGATATGATAATGCCCGGTCATCCGATCTCAAGTGGTCGGTCACCTATCATCAAGTGTTCAGTCTCTACCTGTTGGCTTTATAACACTCATGTGCTCGGGTCGGCATTAATGATTTCGACCGAGAAGGGAATTACCCTTTTTACCCCTGCTGTACTCCTTAAATAACATAGGTCCTGAAAACACCATCAACATTTGTCTCATAGTTCTCGGTAACAACGAGTTTGCGAGTTGATGCCGGGAACTATAAAAAAAAGATGGTGTGCCGATGAATCTGTCGATGGTCACTCCAGGAATCGCAGAGAAAAATGCCTTGGCTGCAAATCTGGTTCTTTCTGCCACCCTCATGTGCTCAGTCAACGAGGATCCCGATATCTACCCGTGGAGAAAATGCTTTGCCCTTATGCTGATGATGATCGACTCGGTGGGACGTAACCTGACCCCGAGCTGAGAATAATATTTGGCTCTGGGGGAATGTCACTTCCCCAGACCAATAGAAGCCGACTCGGTGGGACGTAACCCGACCCTGAGCTAAAAGAAAGACTTGGCTCTGGGGAAATGTTACATCCTCAGTCCAAAGAAGCCGACTCGGTGGGACGTAACCCGACCCCGAGCTGAAACAAACATCGATCTCGGCGATACAAGAGCAGACCCGAGCCGGAAAGAAACATCGATCTCGGCGGTACAAGAGCAGACCCGAGCCGGAAAGAAACATTGGTCTCGGCGGTACAAGAGCAGACCCGAGCCGGAAAGAAACATCGGTCTCGGCGGTACAAGAGCAGACCCGAGCCGGAAAGAAACAAGTGGCCTCGGCGGAACGAATCCAGCCCCGAGCCGATTAATCTTTGGGACTTATTCAGAAGGGAAGTGAATCAACCTTTGAAGCCCTTATTGGATTTGGCATGGGCGTCCCCTTGCTAGACCTAATGAAAACAAAAACGAAACTTTGAAAGTAAAATCAAAGAAAAAAAAATGGGGGTGACTTAACACTTATCCCAAAACAGCAGCACGGATGCCTCAAAACAGCGTCATGTCCGAGGCCTCCAAAACACAATTTTGAATCTTTCAATTCAGAGTCCCGGCGAACCAGGATTTGGATCAAAGAGTGTTTAGAATGGTAAGGGCACATCCTCGATACTTCAGGTCTCCATGGAGCCTGTGTATTGTTTAAGGGCTCCTCCTTACAATGCTGGAGCAAGCATACGCTACGAGGGCACAATCCCTCCCCGTGCTATACCTCTCTCGGATCCGAATGATCAAAGAAATAGGGATCAAAGAGTGTCCGAGACATTAAGGGCATATTCCTCCTTATGTTCGTTAACACTGGAGCAAGCAAACGCTAAAGGGGGTATCATCCCTCCCCGTGCTATGCTTCTCATGGATTCGAATGATCAAAGAAATAGGGATCAAAGAGTGCCCAAAACATCAAGGGTACGTTCCTCCTTATGTTCGGTAACACTGGAGTAAGCAAACGCCACGAGGGTATCATCCATCCCCGTGCTATGCTTCTCTTGGATCCGAATGATTAAAGAAATAGGGATCAAATAGTGCCCGAAACATTAAGGGCATTATTCCTCCTTATGCTCGGTAACACTGGAGCAAGCAAACACTACGGGGGTATCATCCCTCCCCGTGCTATGCTTCTCACGGATCCAAATGATCAAATAGCTTCTCCAGCTGCCACCGCCGCTGCTGCTATCTGTTTGACATCAGCTAGCATGTCAGCATCATCTTCTTTCGCAGCACAAGCAAGAGTTCTCTCTTCATTAGGATCATTTCGGGTTAATTATTTTACGGCGTCATGCAGCCACCCTGATCAGTGGGCTCATCGCTCCGATGACAGAGAATTCGCAGGACTGTGTTTGGCTCGTTGGGATTCCATTGCCCTGAAGTTGGAGGTAACGGAAGCCTAGTTTAGCAGAACAGCCAAAACTCTCCACATACAAACGTTTGAAATCCTCAATTAGGCTCTCAGTGTCATTATGATAAAATGGGAGAACACATTTAACATAATTTGAAAACTTATCTATCAAATCTGCTGGCAATCCATCCCCATTTGACCAGAAAATATCCATAAGAAACTTAAAATCCTCTTCTATTATCTCAGAATCTTGACGAGTGAAAGCTCGTGAAGGGCCTCCAGCAAGCAAAACCAGCAGAAACCCTTCGAAAAAAGCTTTCATAATGTCAATGATAACTTGTGTTCTGACCCTGTCGTGCACTGTTGATGATATAATTTCCAAATAGTGCTCAATGTCCTGAAGAAATGGTTCGATCCTAGAAGATGAAACCTCCCCAACATACAACCCATCCCAAAGAACATGACTTAGATCATGGAAGACGACCTTGCATGTTGTTGCCTCGGAGAGTTGTTGGATCCCTTCCACACACGCAGCAGCTGAGATCTCAAACCTTTTCTCCATCCCATTTGTGATAATGTCTGCACGTGTAGATTGAGAACTCCTTAGCTGGTGGACTGACCTATTCTCCAAGACCTCCAACTCTTTACGAATATGCTGGAAAGTATTAATGCGACAACATAGTTGGGGGACTCCAAAGAGGTTATCCACATTCGCACTTCCAACCTAGGATCTACTCTTCTGTGCTGTGTGCAACTTTTCTTTCCTTTTGAACGTACCAAATTTTGAACCCATCGTACACCTAGTCAGAGCTGGCATAGCCGGAATAAAAGTATTTCGGCCGACACATCCAGATTTTACATTTAATATGTAATGTTGAAGACATCTGTCAAGCCCACTTATCAATTCAGGAAGCAAGACTGAATGCATGGGTATTGGCAACATAAAGAATGCTTCCAATGTTTCATCTACAGTTCGAAGGACATCAACAGGTTTTGATTTTCCTCCATTTCTTTCCTCATATTTTACTCTATTTTCTCCATCCATTCTGTTGTTGAACTCCCCGATGACTGGCGATTTCCACCTTCTGCCATTGTCTTACCACGCAAGCTGCTTTTCGTTGGATTCCCCACAGACGGCGCCAACTATTGACGGCGGATTTTGGTCTCAGGACAATATTGGAATATTTACTCCCGAGACAATCCTCCCTCAATAGTGAATTTGTTTGGTTACGGGGGAACAAAAGCAAACTTAGTAAAAGACAGATAAATATGCCAATCGACAAAGATATTTAACGTGGTTCGGCGGATCAGATCCAACCTACGTCCACGGGCACAAAACGAATGATACTTTTATTACCGAGATATGCTTCTCTGATATCTCTTGTGTTTACAAGTCTGATCGTAATGATCTTGATATTGATTCTCCTATTGATTATCCTCCCTCTTACGCACACTCTACCCTTCTATTTATAATAGTGTAGAAATCAGATTCCTTCTCCTACAAGAATTTCCTAGTTGAAACAATTTCCTTTTCCCATAAGGATTCATAGTCAAAATTATTCCCTTTTCCCATAAGGATTCCTAATCAAAACATTTTACTTTCTTATCCTACTAGGACTCTGACTCACCAGTTTTCCCCATGAAAATATGATAACTTGTCATCTATCCGCAAGAATAGGGTGTCATCTTCTGGAGCATATCTCGCTATCTGGTCGGTCTTCATGAGGTCGGTCATGATAGTCATTTGAACTGAGAATGCTGTTGTCGATCTGATAATGCCCGGTCATTCGATCTCAAGTGGTCGGTCACCTATCATCAAGTGTTCGGTCTCTACCTGTTGGCTTTATAACACTCATGTGCTCGGGTCGGCATTAATGATTTCGACCGAGAAGGGAATTACCCTTTTTACCCATGCCGTACTCCTTAAATAACATATGTCCTGAAAACACCATCAACAATAAGTATTACGTCTTCTAAAATGACAAAAATGTCATATTTTTGTTATAGTTATAGAATACATTTTAAAATGAATCATTATTTTTTTTAAGTCTTCGACTATCCAAAAAAATTAAAAAAGATAATATATAATTTATACAAGGTAAATTATCATCTATCCTTCCGAAAATGATAAGATATTCTAAAAAACACTAAGTTTTGATAAAATGACATATATACACCCAAAGCTATTAAAAATGAATATTTACCACTCGAAAATTGGGTATTTTTCTAATATCAGCTCAATTTTGAGTTGATAGATGATAAAATTTCTTAAATTTTGGGTGATAAATGATCATTTTTAATAATTTTGGGTGCACACATGACATTTTCCCAAAATCATATATTTTTTTTGAACATTAAATAATTTTTGGATGAACAGATAATAATTTTCATATACACAATTGAGCCATTTAAAAAAAATATATATAATACAATGAGAAGAAAGAATTGACATTGATTTACTTTATCTCTCATGTAAATGAATAGATAAAGAGCACTGAACAAATCATTTGAAAAAAAAAAAAAGTTTAACAAATCATTAATTTGATTTCTAATAATATTTTGTTTTTGACACAAATCATACCCACTCTTTCCAATATTATAAGTTAGACAACTTTTTTTGTCTCTTCTCTTGATAAGTAAGTAAACCTAACATGTAAAGAAGACAAATTAAAGATGATCTAGATTTTTTTTTTAAAAGATATATCACATAAATTAGGTTATATATCGTCCCAAATAATGTAATTATAAGTTGAGAATTCAATTTGAATAACTACTTAAAAATACATAATATTCAAACATAATTAAGATAAAATATATAAAATAATATATGATTTATATGTTCTCCATATCTAGTAAGAAAATGGATTCATACCCAAAACTACAAAAATTATATGACCAGTCTAGTCTTTCCACCTTGACGCAGTATTGGTGTATACAGATTCTTAACTAGAAGCAGATACAAAATACACAAATTATAAATAAAGATTTTTACATCAACTTATATATAATCTATTACAAAAAAATTGATAAATCTAATTGACCGTACAAGCTCCCAGACAGAACCTTAGAGGTACAACTCACAACCTTCACTGTTCATGATAAATATACTCATCAGATCTGGCATATATTCTATAACCTGAAGAATAGAGTCATTATTCCTATAAAAATAATTGGAAAACATAAAATACCCAACATAGGAGTAGAGTGCCACATTTCACTTGAGTGGATCCATAGATAGATCAGGAAATTCGAGTAACAAAACCCATTAAAACATTAACCGAAAAGAGGAGACCGGTGAACTCAGTGGAGGGAAATTAATTCTCTTGATAGGTCTAGTTAACATATGATTTGGTAGGATATTAGGTACCACTAAGCCCATTTTTTTGCGGTTATTTATTAAAGAAGGAAAAAAAAAAGAAAGAAAGATGTTTTCATTACAACAAAAATGATCTTTAGCATCCAAATATTTATCGTCAAAAATTTTTTCAACAGTAATAAACCATTTAGCGTCCAAAAAAAATTTTGACGCTAAAGGGTGGACCTTTTAGCATCGTTGTTAAAAGATATATAATAGTGTTATTAATTCGATAATAATAGCATTAAAACAGTCATTGTTAAAAGAAAACCTTATATGGCTGCCAAATCTCTCAAGCGATCAAACATAGAACAAACGATTGAGATTCATGCATTCTCAAAAGTGTCAAGCCAGAACCTATGAACTTTTACATCTCAAAACGTCATTCTCAAAGTGTTCGCATTCTGGTAGACACACACAAAATCATTAAAAAAATTAGTATAGTTTCAAAAAAGAAGTATGAACAAATTTTCATTCAATGTACTATATCTTTATGTGTGTTGGTAAAATTTGTGAAAATATAAGAATTTTAAAGTTCGAATTACACTGTACATGGATACAAAATAGATTTATTTTGGTTGTGATTGGTTGCGGATAAAAGGAAAGAGCAGTAGAACAAAAACCAATAAACACAAAAACAAAAATTAAATCCAAAAGAAACCGTAAAAAGAAAGAGAAAATGGAGAAGGGAAAAGAAGGGAAGAGAATGAGAAAATAAGAAGAAAAATGGAAGGAAAGAGGGGGAAAAAAGAAGTAGAAATTAGTGGAAGAGGGAAAAAAAGATAAGAGAAACAAATGGAAAAAAAAAGTGAGAAAGAAAATGAAGGGATTTTGATGAGTTGGTATAGGATTGAGCATAACCGGTTTTGGTTTTGGTTCCGAGTAGAATTGGAATTTATCCGGAAAAAATCGATTCTTAACATTTTAAAATCAGAATCAACTGAATTAAATAGAGTACCCTATTTATCGGTTCCTAATCGGTTCGATCAGGTTCCGGGTTACCTTATTTTTCATTCGTTAATTCCATTCTATTGGTCTGTAATAAAACAAGTTCAATTGAGTTGTAATAAGTCTTGAAGAACTTGGAGCAATTGGACTGATATTTGGCAAAGATGGAGCAATTTCGTTAGTGCTACGTTCGTTGAAGCGTTCGAACATGCGGCGTTAGTGTCACGTTCGCGGTTGGGTTCGAACAAAATATTCCAGAGAGCAAACGTTCGTGGTGCGTTCGAGTAAGCGTTCGAACGAAACACTCCATAGAGCAAACGTTTGTGGCGTGTTCTAGTAAGCGTTCGAACGAACCTTTCCAGATAGCATGAGTCTGTGCGTGTTTGTTAGGGTTGATGCTCACAGCATCAATTTTCTTATGTATTTCCCTGTAAATATTTATGTAAACATTTTATTATTAATGAAATAAACAGTTTCTATTATATAACATCTCTTTATATATGGTAATGATGTAATTGACCTTAGAATGATTAGTTTTGATACAGTTGCAAAAGAGTCGCAACTGACATTGAGTTGTATCATAACAGTATCATTTCTTTAACAGTTCCTGGTCAAGTTTTACATTAAATGATCAGTAAGTAAACCCGTTGAGACCGGTACATATCGTATATTAGAATCTTGGATTCCAATGGTTGATTCTCAATGAATCATGAGTCTTGAAGACTCGTATAGTCATGTAGGTGTTTATATCGGATAAACACTGAACGACTCACCGAAGATTCTTAAGGAATGCTACACCAACGTCAATAAGAATATTCTCGGGTTGAGTAGCATAGTGATTCTTTGACTTGAGATACCATTGTGGATATATGAGATATCATCCACACTTTGATGGCAGTCACGTCACCGACCTATTAAGGTCAGACTTCCGCATGTCCGTTGGGTGTGGACTGATCTTCAGGATATCCTGTGTGTGTCAAGATAGAACTTGTCATCTCTATGTACAGAGCATAGGTATTCAATATGGAATTAGCAATATGTTAAATCTGTGGGCCCGTGGTACACTGTAGAAGTGAGTTCTAAGTGTTATGAAGAGATTGCTAATAGAAACGTCAACGTGATTATATCTATAGAGATTTGACGTTTATATCTAAATCTCTGGAATAATCTGGATACCTGTGACAGAGGGATTATACGTATACAATGACCTCGACTTGTATGGTTCAGTGAATTTATCTGTGTTATTCATAATTTACGGGTGGGTAGATTATAGACACGAAATTGAATTTTGTGACGGATATACATGAACCTAGAGAATCTCACCGATGAAATATACTCGTAGAGTACTATGGCAACTTTTATGAATAATATTAATTATTTATAAATCGTTTAACGATTAAACGAAATATACATGCAAATGGACCTTTTGGTCATTTCCTAATTAATGTGTATAATGTATTTAATGTATGATTTTATTAAATACACATTAATTAAATGTCAAATTATGATATTTGACATATATCATTAATATATATGTATTTGGTATATTTAAAGTAAATATAATATATATATTTGAGATATTTGTATTTAATTAATTATTTAATTATTTAATTGTTAAATGATTAATATAATTAAAATATATATATTTACCATTATGATAAAGTTAGGAAATGATTAACTTGTGTAAATTGTTGACTTTACATTAAAGAAAAAGGAAGTCAAATGTCATTTGACTTATTAGATATTTGTTTGGAAAAATTGAAAAATATATTGTTTTATTTTTCTAGCAAATTTCGGCCAAACCCTATTATTATATAAGGGATCATTTTTCATTTGCTTCACACTTGTTCAAGCCACCAAAAACCTAAAACAAAAGAGACTTGAGAGAAAAAAATAAAAGAAACCAAGAAGAAAATCAAGAAAGCTTGGATTTTTTTAAGTATTTTCAACTTTGTATTAGAAGGAAACTTGTTCCTTTTGTTCTTGGCTACAACATGTGTAATTCTTAAATTTTTCTACTCTCTTGTATTTGTGTTTTGATGGTTGGAAGCATGAATGAAAGATGTATGCATGTATGATTAACAAAGTAAGCTTATTAAAGGTGTAAAAGCACACTTTTGATGATTTGATGATCTTGTTGTCATTCTAGAGTTTTTAAGCCACTCATTGATGACCTAGAATTTTTCTTGAGTTGTTTCAAAGTGGTGAGACTTGTTTGGTGTTGTAGAGATTATATTAAAGTGTTGGATTTGGTTAATTTTGTTAATTGGATTAATTTGAGAAATTAGGGTTTATACCTCCACCAAAATTGCGGCTTTTCATATATGTGTGTATAATGATGTATATAAGATGTACAGATCATTTGGTGTTGATTGGAATTCATCCAAACTTGTTTTGAACAAATTTGGACCAAAATGCAAAAAGTTGAAACTTTGTTGTGCATTCGGTAATTTCAAGTTTTTTTGTGTTTTTGTGTTGTGAGTTGTATTTTGATGTATATGATATGTAGAAATCATTTTGGTAGTGATTTGAAATCACTTAAATTTATATTTGACAAATTAGGACTAAAATGATCAAAATGTAAACTATTGGGGTCTCACGCCAAATATGGGAAAATCAGATTTTTGGGTAAAAAATTACTTTTTAAGTATTGAGTAATTAGAATAAATAAGTTTATTTTAATTGCCCGAGAAAATTATTGAAATCGAAAAAATTTATTTTTCCACGTTCTGCTGCGTTTACCCCTAAAATCCCCTACAAAATGGTATCAGAGCGAGTCTGATTCTGAACACATGATATGATTATGTCTTTAAATTTAATGTTTAATTTAATCTTTATTTTATGCATGTATGTATTTATTTAATTTGATTAAATAAAGTGAATAACGTCTTTTGCGGAAAATCCCTACTTGAAATCATGTTTAATAATTAATATGTATTTGATGCATATTTCTTGTTCCGTCTTATCAATACAGCTTATGGATAAATTTTCTACGACTGTATCCGAGAACGTGCCAAAGCTGTGAGGATATAACCGGTAGGAATTTATCTGTACCAGATATATTTTTGATATTTGGCACGTTCACTTTTTAAATTTAAGGTAGAACATACATTTTCCGATCCGTTGGAGATATTATTATATCTAAATGTCTTCATCATTTGTTTATTTAATGTTGATTCTATAATTTATTTCCTTCTATTGTGAATAAAAAAGTAATGTTATTATCACAAGACAATAATAAGTGTGATTTTCGTGTGAGTGTATAGAAAATTAGTGTCTTTAACAGACGTGGCTTGGTGGTGTAGGATTTAGGATCTCACCTTGAGGTCCTGGGTTTGAATCCAGAGAGTACGTTTCTTATAAGAGTCTGGGACAACCAGGAGTTTTACCTGCTCCGCTTAAACCTGGAAGGGGTGATTTGGCGGTGGGATTTCCAACAATTTCAAAAAAAAAAGTATAGAAAATTAGTGTCGAGGAATGCCATTGACACCCATAGTATTTACGGCTTGGTTATGGAAAAAAAAAATGATCTTTTGTATCGTAAGAGAATTTAATTATGGGTTAAACTATTTCTAACTTAAATTTTGATACAAGTTTTGATATATTAATTTCAAGAATTTAATGGTGGATAAATTTGTATTATTAAATATTACATTAATTTTTAATATCTACAATTAGATTGTATAATTATAAAATTTAAAATTTATGTTAAAATTTTAAAGTAAAATAGCCCCACCATTTAACTTTATAATAAAGTTCTTCCAATGTACATTTCTTTGTACATCACAAGGAATCACCCACCATTATCCATTGTGTAAAGTTAATTTTTCTACAAGTGTTCAACCATTACTCTTTAATTTATAGCTGAGCAAGTCTTAGGCGGAAGTGACAGAGCCATATAAAAATGGGTATTGATAGTCGTCTCCGCTCAATTCATTTTTTTTAAAAAATATGTATTATATATTTGTTGACAGACGAAAATCTCCACCATAGACGAAATCGCCCTGGGACTAAAGAAAGAGCGAAGGGAAGAAGGGCGATGGACCAAAGAGCGACAAAGAGCGTGGGACGATCAGACCAGCGTTTAGGACGAAAACCCATGATGCGGTTACGTTTAGGACGAAAATCCATGACACGGTTACTTCCACGATCATGGCAGTTGGACAGTTTTCCTCCACAACCAAGCAGTTGAGACGCGCAGCTCAGCGGTTACAGGCACGATCCAGCAACTGCAGGGAGATACTGGAACCGCTTAAAACGGTTGACAAACTTCACTATAAAAGCTTATCTATGCCAAGAGAGAAAAGCCTGATCAAATGAAGACTCAAATGAGCATATTTTTATTTTTCATTTCTTAGATTGTAATCTTAGGACTGTAACTTGTGTGCTTGCGCCCCTTGGAGGCTTATTCACTTAATCAAACACCCATTGCTGGGACATCGTCTCAGGAGGTTTGAACCTTACACGCTCTTCTTTCTTCACGCATAAAAAATTGCGCAAACAGTTTTTTGGCGACCACAGTGGGAGATTTGGTGTAAAGAGTGGAGATGCCTCCGAAAAGAAACGCTCAAACTGGCTCAACTGCGGAGGAAGGAGGACTGGAGCAAACCAACCAGCCCAACGTTCCATCCATAGTGGGTCAATTCGAGGGTTTGGCAGATGCTAATTGGTACGAATCTATGAGATAACTCAGCCCTAACGCGGTGCACGCGTTGTTAGGTGAATTCACACAGGATGTTGTCGAACATGTTAGGCTTCAAAATGCGCATGTCATAGATAAATTCGTATCAACTACCAATTCGCATTATGAAAACATGGCTAAACATCTAAGCTCGATGAATGAATTAATGGCCAAATGTGTAAACGGCGGGACGGCGCTGCCGTGGACTACGTCCCTCCCTGCGGTGAGCAGTCAGGAGGCTGGTCCTAGTAATGTTCCTCCACATGGGACCAACATCCCTACGGTTCTCAGGGGAGGAATAAGTCCTGGAGGTAATGGCCCACAATTAGGGCCGAATATACACCAAGGGCCAAATATGGCACAAAATGAAGTGGTGTTACCTCAGGGTGTCCAGGTTTCTCAGGGGCAGAATCATGATTATGTCCCACTTTTGAGAGGACCGCAGCCACCGCCCATAGCTATGCCATTTAATGGCAATGATATGCTAAGGGAGCAAATGACCGAGATCCTTCAAAACCAATTTGGTCTAGGCATACGGCCAATTCGGCCAAGATATCGGAAACCGTATCCTGATTGGGTCGATGTGGCCTATCCATGGCCTAGAAACTACAAATACCAGATTTTTCCCTCTTTACGGGGTCTGGGGAGAGTTTCTACCATGGAACACGTAGGACGATTTACCCTCCAGTGTGGGGAAGTCAACGATTTCCACAAACTAAGATTATTTCACGGATCACTGTCAGGGGTAGCTTTCTCCTGGTATGTCAGTCTGCTGACTAATTCGGTAGAAAGTTGGCAGCAAATGGAGCAACTGTTTCATGCGCAATTTTACAAGGCTGAATCTGAAGTGGCCTTAGCCGATTTGGCAAACCTAAGGCAATTGCCAGGAGAGTGGGCCGAGACATTTTTACAACGGTTTAAGGTAGCCCGAGGCCGATGTTACGTATCTTTGCCCGAAAAAGAATTTGTGAGGATCGCTCAAGGTTGCTTAAATCTCGATCTGAAAAAGAAGTTTCAGGATCGCGAGTTTTGGGACCTTCCCCAACTCACCACTAGTGTGGTGCGTTATGAGCGATTATTACGAGAAGAGGAGCAAATGAAGAATTCGAGCAAATGGACATATTACATGAAAATTGACTATGAAATGAGCGAAATAGACACCGAATCGGCCGATTTATGTCTGGCCGAGTTGATTAGAGGGAAACCTTACGTTTGCAAAACGTGGGCGGAACCCCAAGCAAGTGAAAATAATGATAAAAAGGGCAGGAATTTCTCCTTTGATATTACTAAAGTCGATGCTATATTTGACCAGTTATATAAGGACAAGCAAATTAGCTTGAGCGACCGACATACGATGCCAACAACCGAGCAGATCGGTAGTAAAAAATATTGTAAGTGGCACAATGCATGGTCTCACACAACTAATAATTGTCTTGTTTTTCGTAATGTCTTACAGGATGCCATAGAATCCGGATGAATCACGTTCGAGAAAAAGATGGCCGTGGACAGCGACCCGTTTCCAAAATCGGTGGGGTTGAACATGATCAATCCATACCTTGCCAAGATGAACCTGCCGAAAGTCAAATTAGTGCTAGACGAATGACAACACCGTCATCGTCCAAGCGTTCTGGAAAGGATTAAGGCACCTTCAGAGCAAGGAGACCAGCAGAACATTTGTATTCGATGCAAGAACGATATGGAATTGATGAAAGAGTTAGAAGACAATTACGAAAGGCCTGCAAAGAGAAAGCCATCATCATGACAACCCCGGACCTTCGCCCCAAGGCTCTATGGGGAGAATTCAAATTTCGTACATAATGTAAGGACGTTCAGGCCGAAGATTAATCGGCCAAATGTTTGGCATTCGTACCAAAAGCCACACTCGGGCAAGCGGCCAGGCATGAACTATCCCCCTGTAGACGAAATGACAAGGACGCAGTTGAGGCGGCACCAAAGAAATTATGGCCGTTTGATGGGTCGACAAGGTGAAGCGAAGGCACGGTGATAAGTTACGACGAACGGTGATAAGTAAAAGGGGTGACGACAAAGAAGGAACGGTGATAAGTTGCGACGAACGTACTAAATTCGGCAGATGGAAACAGGACAAAACAGACGATGAAAAGCCGCCTATCGTCATTCAGTTCGGCAGTATGCCGCCAGTGGTGGCTAATCATTACCTATTGCCTGATAAATTTAGGAGAGATAACAATTGGGAAGTTGGAACAAGCGAGGACGTTTATTAGGGTGACGAAACTTAATTTACAGTGCTCTCAATCACAGACAGGGAAGCTGAAGATGAGGAGATGACGATGTAGAAGAAGAAATAGACATCAAAACCGAATTAAGAAGAAGGGGAATTTCACAGAATCGGCTTCTCAGAGAATTATATGAAGCCGATAATCCTGCAGTCGGGACATTGGGAGAAGATTTGGGACGATATCCGTTCCTTGTTTTGTATGGGACGCTGATGAGCGGAAAATATATCAATATTTACCGCCCATTTTACTTAATATTTTGTTTAGTTTCTCGGGTTTGATGAACGTTTGGATGTGTCTTAGTTTATTTTGCAGATAAAATAATATTGGGACACAATGAAATCATTTAGGACGAAATGTGGGTCAAATAAGGGCAAAAATTGGACTTGACATATTAATTTTGGAGATTGGAAACTTGAAAGGGCGTTTTAACGAAATGCAGTTTTGGAAATTCCAATTTTGCGCATCTGTCGTATTTTGGGCATAACGTTTTACTCCGATATTGGATTGAGCTGATTCAAGTTCCAGATTGAAGAAGACTCAAATTTCCACAACTTTTAACGACAAAATAATTTCGAATTCTGAATATTTCATGCCCTAAAGTGATGAACCATCCAGAAGTATGTTGTGTGTAATTATTAAAGTCATTTTCAATCATTTTCAAAGAAAAAAATAAATTAATAAAAATTATCAAATCACCACCAAACATGATAAGCAATTAGTGGAGCAATTAATAATGGATTTGGTGGTTGATTTGATGGAGGCAAAATTTTGCCTATAAATACCAAGCCATTTCATTTGTAAAATTCATACTTTCTTCTAAGGAATTCCTTAAGAATACTAAGAAGATTGTATCTTGTTTGTTTATTTACAGCTTTCAGTAATTAATTTCCGCTTTTGCACTTTATTTTCTTTACTTTTCAGTTTTTACTTTCCGCAATTTACTTTTACGCATAGTACTTTTCTTTCTTTAATTTTCAGTTTTTACTTTTCAGTAATGAGGAGGTAACTCCCCTTTGCTGGGGTAAAAAGGTAAAACTTTTATTACTAATATTTAGATTAATCTCCATTAATTATAATATATAAACTAGTTAAAACCTGACTTAACGAGGATACCGCCATATTGGTCGGTTGGTAATTATTTAAATTGGTTTTAACCTGACTAAACTGTATACCGCCTGATTGGTCGGTTGGTAATTAATTATTAATTTGACTTAATCTGGATACCGCCTATATGACTGATTGGTAATTATCATGCAAAGTTAATATATTATTTTAAGGGAGATATCTAAAATAGAAGTAATAAAAGTGGATCCTTTTACCTCAGCATTTTCTTTTATTGTACTTTTACTTTATTTACTTTTCAGCAATTTACTTTTCAGCAATTTACTTTTAGCATTTACTTTTCAGCAATTTACTTTCAGCATTTACTTTTCAGCAATTTACTTTTAGCAATTTACTTTCAGCATTTACTTTTTAGTAATTTACTTTCAGCATTTACTTTTCAGCATTAATTTTCAGTATTTAATTTCAGCATTTTACTTTCCGTCATTTACTTTTCAGCAATTTACTTTTCAGCATTTTACTTTATGTCTTTTATTTTATTTAAGTTTTTACTACCGGTAAATATGTGTCGTAATTAAGCCAGTTATCTGGGGTTGTGATGAAATCCAATATCACTTATGGAAGCATAGGATGAAGACCTAAAAACAGACATAACTTTACATCCTTAGATTGACACTTATGGAACATGCATTTCACATATGACGGATGAAGAATTGAATACAGAAATTTTAAAATACATCTGTGAAGAAAATGTGGAGCAAGAAGCAGAGCAAATGGAGGAGCAAATGTCTGAACTTATTGAGAATCTAATGCATCCAGGCGAAACATCACTGTTTTGGGGTGTACAAATCAAAGATATCACCCAGAAGCTTGACAGAATGTAACTCTCATTCCAAGTCAAGCACCATACAAGACCTCCTGATTTTATTTCTTTCTTTTAAGGAACCACTGGAGCAACAAAGGTTAAAAAGGTGGCACAAGCACTGAATAGGACAAAAGTCTTTTTGCCTCTTTACCGTTGGAAGAGACCCTTCAAAAGCAACGCACATGAGATTGTCTTTAATCGGACGTCCAAAACGACGTTGAAACCTCCTTGACGGATAGATTTCAGTCACGTCTGGCTGAAGACGAAAAATTTAGCGCTAGCAGGGAGGCAACCTATGCACTTTATTGTAATTTCTATTTTTATATTTTGTGTATACATGTTGTAGAGTTTTTAATTTTGTGTGTTATTTTTATAGGGAAAAGCTCAACCAAAGCATAAGACAGAAGGAATGGTGTTTGAAATAAGGGATAATTCATTAGCGATGGCTGAGTAAGGAATGGATTATTGAGACGCATCCTAATGAATTTATACTAAGCGAATGGCGTATTGCGTACACAATTCCGTTGCCTTAATTATTGCTTTGATTTGCTTTTCTGTTGTAATTATCTTTATTTTCGTAGACAGAATCTAGACTTTTTGACCGTGCACGATTTATTTTATTGTTTAACTAACAATCGTCATTGGAAGATACTAGTGCTATTATTAATCACCCTTTTCAGGTGTTATAAATTTAACTCATCATTGCACTTTTGAAGACATCCAGAGTAAAACATGGAAGCTACTTCAAGAAGACGAGTTGAAAACATATGTGTGTTTTGCGGTACTAGTGTTGGTACTAAGTCACAATACGTAGAAGCAGCACAGGAATTGGGTCGAGTCTTAGCTGCAAGGAATATGCACTTAATATATGGCGGAGGCAATCTTGGACTATTGGGGATCGTTTCAAAGGCCGTACAGGAAGGAGGCAGTCACGTTTTGGGAATCATCCCAAAACCCTTGGCAGAGGCAAATCTTATTGAACCATCAAACGGAGAGGAACTTATTGTGCCAGGTATGTCTGAACGACTGGTAGAAATGATTAACCACGCTGATGCTTTTATTGCTTTGCCAGGTGGCTTGGGCACATTGGAGGAAATTTTTATAGTGCTATCTTGGGCGAACCTTAACATACACCAGAAACCAATTGGGCTGTTTAACGTTGATGGATTTTATGATTTTCTTTGCGTGTTTCTTGATGATGCTCGGAGAAATGGGTTCGTGTCAAAACCTTTAAAAGAACTCATCTTTATTGCCAGAACTGCTCCGGATCTAATTGACCAAATCTTAGCCTATGAACCACAAATTGACCCTATCCTTTCAAAGATAAATTGGTCCGAGGACGATCGTGGTAAGAGGCGTTGGATTAATCTGGATCTTAACCTTTAATTTCCTGTGAAATTTCAGCTAACCAAGTATTATCTTCTAAACTCTTCTTCTAATGTTTAAGACATTGGGGACAATGTCTCATTTAGGTTTGGGGAGGGAATTAGTTGATCAGAACCTTATTTTTAGTTTGTGTGTTATTTTTTTATTTTTAATCCAAAATTTTTCGAAAAATACAAAAAAAATTGAAAAATTTTCAAAAATTACAAAAAAAATTTGTGTTTTTGTGTTTTTATTTTGACTAAAAAGGTGAAGTTGGAAAGAGATAGCTGAGTAAGGAGTTTCCACTCCTGAGACGTATCTCAAACCTATTTCGGAACAAGTTAATTTTTGTTTATTTCATTTTAAATTATTTAATTTGTGAATTCTCCAAAAAACTGACTAAAATGGATCTTCATATGCTCAGTTAGCAGATATTATCAACATACATAGTAACGTACGGGCATGAGCTAAAATTGAAAAGTTTGTAATATTAAGTGCTTTAGTTTAATTGGAGGAAGCATCTCAAAAAGTGATGGAATAAAAAAAACGTATGAGATCCGAGTTATTAAGTCTGTAAGGGGTTTTTAACACCTAGTGCCTTAAAACCAACTGGTTTGGGAGTGACTGGCCCAAAGCTCGCTACATGGATCAATGATGTTGTAAAATATATATATATATATATATATATATATATATATATATATATTATATATATATATATATATATATACATATATCTAAAGTCTGAGTAATTAAGTCCGTAGGGGTGTCTTAACACCTGGTGCCCTAAAGCCAACTGGTTTGGGAGCCACCGACCCAACACTCGCTACATAGACGGAAGGTATTGTATATAAAAAAAATCAAAAATCAATGAAAAAATCAGAAAAATTATTCCATTGCTACAAAAAGGTGTGAATTCTGATAAAACTTTAGGACAAAAATATTACTCTCTTATCAACTGCACTTGTGACTGTTGTGGGCAAAAAAATGAGTTGTTTAATATTTTATTGGCTGTGCATATGGAGAATGGTAAATATAATCGGAGATTTTACTTATTCAGTAATTTAGAAAGAAAGAAAATAACTAGTAACTTGCAGTAGAAGTTTCACCTCATTAGTCACCAACTTCTTTATTCTCTTTTCTCTTGCCTTTTTGCTTTTGTGTGCATTAGTTTTATTATCTTTTTACTTTTGTAAAACGTTTGTGGGTATCGTTGCTGTAAGCCCTCATGAGACTATAACTCGTCCACTAGGGACACCTAGGGGTTTAAAGGATTGTTGCATATGTGATGAGTGGTAAAACTATCAATATTTCCCACTAATTTAACTTAATATTTTGTATAGTTTCTTGAGTTTTGTGAATATTTTGATGTGTTTTGTGTTATTTTGTAGATAAATAAAGTTTCAGGACATTCTGGAGGTGATTTGGAGCAAAACTGTGAAATTTGGTGAAATTTGGTATTTTGGTAATTTTGGGCGTCCCGACACCGAGGGTATTTTGGTAATTGCACCTCATGCCACGTGTCAAAAATTCAACGAGCCGTTTTTTTTAGCCACCATGCCACGTGTCGAAAATTCAGCGATCCAAAAAAAATATAATAAAATAATAAAATAATAAAAAATCAGAAAAATAATAATAAAAAATTAGAATTTTTTTGCCTATAAATAGATTTTGAATTTTTAGTTTCAAATGTACATCATCCTCTGAAATCCTTATAATAAAAGAGAGTTCTTCTTATTTCTTCTTATATTCAGTTTTATTTACGCTTTGTAGTAGTAATTCTATCCATCTATGAGGGTGGTAACTTCTCTATGCTGAGGTAATAAGGTAATACTTTTACTTTTGCTATTTAGATTAATCTCCCTTAAAATATAATATATAAACTATTTAAAATCTGAATTAATAAAGGATACCGCCATTTCGGACGGTTGGTTATTCAATTTAATCTGGTTAACCTGACTTAATGAGGATACCGTCATACTGGACGGTTGGTTTAAGTTTATATTTATGTTCCGCCTTATGGCTGGTATATTTGAATTTGACTTAATCAGGATACCGCCATTCTGGACGGTTGGTTTAAAATATCACAAGATTATATATTATTTTATTGGGAGATATCTAAATAGTAAATAGTAGAAGTTAATTCCTTTTACCTTAGCATTTTATTTATTTTTCTGCATTTACTTTTTAGTAATTTTTATGTTTTTTTTTTACTTGTCATAACTATGTATTGTAACTAAGTTAGTTTTCTAGGGTTGTGATGAAATCTAATATCACCGGTTTATAAGAGGTTATTTTATAATTTGAGTAATTTAAAGGTTTACTTATTAAGGCTTAAATGCTTCTTGTTGTTTGATCATCAATAAGATTGATGTGGTAAATCTAAAATGAACTAGACATAGGGATTTTAGGTTTCAACATTTGACTTAATAGCCCACGATCTTCTTTGAGGATAGATAACCCTTTAATAGATTTCCTTACAGGATAGACATATACCTGTCGGGCGGGGGCAACCATAATTGGAACTTAAACTTAATGAATTCAGATAATTTAATTGACATAGACATATGATTCAATTGGATTAAACTGGGTATTTGTGTCTGACCATCGACAGATGCTTTCGCATAAATTCGTGTTCTAGGTTAGTAAACTGATATATTACACAAACATAAAATAACCACTTCATTTTTAATTAGATATTGGAAGAAATCACAACTCTGGATAGTTTTATAAATTTGAATTTCCTTAACCTATTTTTGCGTAATTTTATTCACTTGTTTTTAAATTAGAATCATCACCATTTCAAATCAATCAATCAAATTGTTAGATACTAGTAATCATTTGACCTCTTTAAATTAATAGATTAGGTATTAAGTCCTCGTGGGATCGATACTTATTATACTACTTGAACCATACGTGCGCTTACGTTATACGTGACCGGCATAAACACACACGTATAACGCAAGCACACGTATCGTTCAAGTAGTATAAAAATATCGATCCCACGAGGACTTAATTCCTACTATTGTTATTAATTATTGATACTATTTATCTAAAGATATTAGAATGATTCACAACCCTAGATCTTTGAGTCTTTTATTTTCCTTAGTATTTTCTTTTGTCTTTTTATCTTTTTATTTATTTAGCAAATCTACAAATCAAATCATTCAAGCAATTAATTCCCTTCTCCCTCAATTAGATATTTGTAAATAAATAGTCTCAACAATTAATAACAACAGTAGGAATTAAGTCCTCGTGGGATCGATATTTTTATACAACTTGAACGATACGTGCGCTTGCGTTATACGTGTGTGTTTACGCCGGTCAAGTTTTTGGCGCCGTTGCCGGGGACTTATTTTCTTGAGTTATTAATTTTGAAGCTATCTAATTTACTTGTATCTAATTTTCTTTATTATTATCTGCAATTTTTATTTCTTCCTTATGTTTTCAGGTGATTGAAAAAATTGACATTTTGAAACATTACGAGCTTTACTAGAAGAAGATACACCCCAAAATCCGGGATCAACAGTCTAGTTTTCTGAGGCCTGTTGTCCAGCCCAACAATTATCACTGGATTTCAGAATCAAGCAATACTACATTTGCTCATCAGAATGAAATGGGGAGATGTGTAATATGAGATGGTAACCACCCGAGCGATCAATGTATATACCTTTCAGAGTGGCAGAATTATTGGAATCATTCAAGGTACGTAGAATTATCACATTTTCCATCTTATCCACCATCTATCTACGATCTTCATCAAGAACCAGATCCATCAGAGGAAGATCAGTTAAATGACATGCTAAAAGATTGGCTCAAGAAACGAGAAGCTCAATTTGATGTACAAATTCAGAGTCAAGCGGCGTCTATACAGAGGATGACAGATCAAGTTAGACAACTAACAGACAACCTGAATCACATATCTCACGGAGAAAATTCAAATAATACTGAAGAAGCCTTCGAATATCCTAAAATTCATCATGACATCATAACAGATGACGAGGCTGAGCAGTATCAAGAATCAGAGGTATCAGTTCAGGAACCTGCACCAACAAAGTCTCAATTTGATTTTTATTATTCTGACTCTGACGAGGATGAAGAAGCTAAGTTTCTTGTACTAACTGCACCAACAAGGAATGATGAAACTTTCCATCCTCAGAATGCAAATCTTGGAGAATGCTTTGCACTAATGTTTGAAGATGATCTACCTAAGCCAATCAGCTCACTCAGATCAGAGGATGAAGACCTAAAATCTGATATTTTTTACATTCTCACATTGATATTTCAGGAGCATGCATTTCACAGATGACAGATGAAGAACTCAATGCTGAGATCCTAAAATTCATCTGTGAAGAAAATGTGGAGCAAGAAGCAGAGCAAATAAAGGACCAATTGTCAGACAAAATTAAAGATACAGTGAATTCAGAAGAAACATCGCTTTTTTGGGGAGTACAAATCAAAGATATCAACCAGAAGCTTGACAGAATGGAATTTCCATTCCAAGTCAAGCACCATACGAGACCTTCTGATTTTCTTTCTTTCTTTTCAGGAACCAATGGAGCAACAAAAGTTAAAAAGGTGGCACAAGCACTAAATGGGTCCAAATTCTTTTTACCACCTTACCGTTGGAAGAGACCATTCAAAAGCAATGCTCATGAGATTGTCTTTAATAGGACATCCAAAACGACGCCGAAACCGCCTTGACAGATGATTTCAGTCACGTCTGGCTGAAGACGAAAAATTTAGCGCTAGCAAGGAGGTAACCCATGCAATTTGTTATAATATTTATATTTTGTGTATACATGTTGTAGAGTTTTGTGTGTTATTTTTGTAGGAAAAGCTCAACCAAAGCATAAGACAGAAGGAATGGTGTTTGGCAAAGATAAGAGATAATTCATTAGTGATGGATGAGTAAGGAATGAATTCTTGAGACGCATCCTAATGAATTTATACTAAGCGAATGGCGTATTGCATACACAATTCAATTGCCTTAATTATTGCTTTGATTTGCTTTTCTTTTATTTTCGCCGACAAGATCTATACTTTTTGACTTTTCATGATTTATTTTAACGTTCATCTAATAATTGTCATTTGGCAGATCTAATAATTGTCATTTGGCAGATACTAGTGCAATTATTACTCACCCTTTTCAGGATCTATAAATTCAGCTCGTCGGACTTCTCTTCTACACATCAAGATAAAAATTAAGATAAGAGAAAAATGGAAACAACTTCCAAGAGACGAGTTACTCATATCTGTGTGTTTTGTGGATCAAATTCTGGGAACAAGCCAGAATATATGGAGGCCGCAAAGGAGTTGGTTAGAGTTATTGCTGAACGGAACATGCACTTAGTATATGGAGGTGGCAATCTTGGATTAATGGGATGTGTTTCAAAAGCCGTGCAAGAAGGTGGCAGTCATGTTTTGGGGATCATTCCAAAACCATTAGCAGAGACAGGCCTCATCGGAGATTCAAATGGAGAGGAATGCATTGTCCCAGACATGTCTGAACAACTCATTGAAATGGTCAATCACGCTAACGCATTCATTGCTTTACCTGGCGGGCTAGGCATGTTGGAGGAAATATTCACAGTAGCATCTTGGGCAAATTTGAACATCCACCAGAAACCTATTGGATTACTTAATGTGGATGGATTTTTCGATTTTCTTTTCATATTTCTTGCAGATGCTAACAGACTTGGGCTCATCTCGAAACCGACAAAGGACATATTCTTAACTGCGAGAAAAGCCGAAGAATTAATTGACCAACTTTTAGCCTATGAACCAAAAATCGACCTCATTCTTTCCAAGTTGAACTGGTCAGATAGCGATCGTGGAAAGAAGCGTAAATTAGACATAGATCTTAATCGGTAATTTTCTACATTTCTGCTAACCAAGTATGATCTTCTAAACTCTTTTTACTATTTAAGACATTGGGAACAGTGTCTCATTTAAGTTTGGGGAGGAAATAATTGGTTAGTATCTTGTTTATTTTTATTAGATTTTTAGTCCTAAATTTTCGAAAAATAAAAACAAAGGCATATTTAAAGCTAGGTGATGGTTTGGTGTCTTCCTTCACTCACTACCTCTATATAAGGAAAAGATGTGAAGGCACTTAGATAATCATTCACATGTAGCTTGTTGTGATAGACTAGTTTGGAGGACTCGTTGTTTATTCCTGACACCAAGCGATAAGAGCCTAAGGGGTTTGGGTATTTAAGTGAGCCTCGCTCCACCCTCCCTCTAGGGAATCTACAACGGGAAGTCCATTCGACATTTAGTCATACACCATAACTAGTTGGCACGTACCATAAGGTATAAAAAAAGGTGCGTTCACTTGGTCGCTTGAACCCTTGAATGGGGAGTCCTAGTTGTGAACAATCATTCGTCAGCGAGAGCCTTTGTTTACACTCTTAAACCCACATGTGAACCATAGTTATATGACCTGTAGAAGTTATTTCTTTATGTTGACTAAAAAAAGTGGAATTGGTAAGAAATAGCGTGTAAGGAATTCTCACTCCTGATACGTATTTTAAACCTATTCGAAACAAGTTAATTTTTGTATTTCCTTTTGAATTATTTGATTGTAAATTCTCCATAAAACTGACTAAAATGGATCTTCATATACTTAGTTGGCAGATATTATCAACATACATGGTAACATACGGACATAGGATAAAATTGAAAAGATTGTAATATTCAGTGCTATAGTTTAATTGGAAAAGCATCCCAAAAAGTGATGGAATAAAAATAAATAAATAAATAAACATCTTAGATTCGAGAGTTATTAAGTCTGTAAGGTATTTAATACCTAGTGCCCTAAAACCAACTGGTTTGGGAGTCACTGGCCCAAGCTCGCTATATGGATAAAAAAGATGATAGAAAATAAATATATATATATCTGAAGTCTGAGTTATTAAGTCCTTAGAGGTGTCTTAACACCTGATGCCCTAAAGCCAACTGGTTTTGGGAGCCACCGACCTAAAGCTCGCTACATAGATGGAAGATATTGTATATAAATAAAAATAGAGAGAAAAAAATCAAAGAAAAAATCAGAAAAATCAGAAAATTTATTCCATTACTACAAAAAGATGTGAATTCTGATAAAACTTTAGGACAAAAATATTACTCTCTTATCAACTGCACTTATGACTGTTGTGGGCAAAATGAGTTATTTAATATTGTTGTTGGTGTGTATATGGAGAATGGTAAAAAATAATCGGAGAATTTACTTATTTAGTAATTTAAAATGAAACAAAACAACTATAACTTGGAGTAGAAGTTTCACATGATTAGTCACTAACTTCTTTATTCTATTTTCTCTCTGTTTTGCTTTTGTGTGCATTAGTTTCACTACTTTTTTACTTTTATAAATTGTTTGTGGGTATCATTGCTGTAAACCCTCACGAGACTACAACTCGTCCACTAGGGACACCTAGAGGTTTAAAGGCTTGTTGCATATGCTAAATGCAATCGTGATCCCTACGTAAGTGGCTTAGTTAAAATTTTATTATGTTATTTTACTTTGCTCGAGGACTAGCAAAATGTTGTTTGGGGGTGTGATGAGTGGTAAAACTATCATTATTTTCACTCATTTAACTTAATATTTTGTATAGTTTCTTGAGTTTTGTGAATATTTTGATGTGTTTTGTGTTATTTTGTAGATAAATAAAGTTTCAGGACATTCTGGAGGTGATTGGAGCAAAACTGTGGAATTTGGTGAAATTTGGCAAAAAGGGTATTTTGGTAATTTTGGGCGTCCCGACACCGAAGGTATTTTGGTAATTGCACCGCATGCCACGTGTTAAAAATTCAACGAGCCGTTTTTTTAGCCACCATGCCACGTGTCGAAAATTCAGCGATCCAAAAAAAAAAATAATAAAATAATAAAATAATAAAAAATCAGAAAAATAATAATAAAAAAATAGATTTTTTTGCCTATAAATAGATTTTGAATTTTTAGTTTCAAATGTACCTAATCCTCTGAAATCCTTATAAATAAAAGAGAGTTCTTCTTATTTTCTTCTTATATTCAGTTTTATTTACGCTTTGTAGTAGTAATTCTATCCATCTATGAGGGGGTAACTTCTCTATGCTGAGGTAATAAGGTAATACTTTTACTTTTGCTATTTAGATTAATCTCCCTTAAAATATAATATATAAACTATTTAAAATCTGAATTAATAAAGGATACCGCCATTTCCGGACGGTTGGTTATTCAATTAATCTGGTTAACTTGACTTAATGAGAATACCGTCATACTGGACGGTTGGTTTAAGTTTATATTTATGTTCCGCCTTATGGCTGGTATATTTGAATTTGACTTAATCAGGATACCGCCATTCTGGACGGTTGATTTAAAATATCACAAGATTATATATTATTTTATTGGGAGATATCTAAATAGTAAATAGTAGAAGTTAATTCATTTTACCGTAGCATTTTATTTATTTTTCTGCATTTACTTTTTAGTAATTTTTACGTTTTTTTTTTTTACTTGTCATAACTATGTATTGTAACTAAGTTAGTTTTCTAGGGTTGTGATGAAATCTAATATCACCGGTTTATAAGAGGTTATTTTATAATTTGAGTAATTTAAAAGTTTACTTATTAAGGCTTAAATGCTTCTTGTTGTTTGATCATCAATAAGATTGATGTGGTAAATCTAAAATGAACTAGACATGGGGATTTTAGGTTTCAACATTTGACTTAATAGCCCACGATCTTCTTTGAGGATAGATAACCATTTAATAGATTTCCTTACAGGATAGACATATACCTGTCGGGCGAGGGTAACCATAATTGGAACTTAAACTTAATGAATTCAGGTAATTTAATTGACATAGACATATGATTCAATTGGATTAAACTGGGTATTTGTGTCCGACCATCGACAGATGCTTTCGCATAAATTCGTGTTCCAGGTTAGTAAACTGATTTATTACACAAATATAAAATAATCACTTCATCTTTTTAAAGATATTAGAATGATTCACAACCCTAGATCTTTGAGTCTTTTATTTTCCTTAGTATTTTCTTTTGTCTTTTTATCTTTTTATTTATTTAGCAAATTTACAAATCAAATCATTCAAGCAATCAATTCCCTTCTCCCTCAATTAGATATTTGTAAATAAATAGTATCAACAATTAATAACAACCGTAGGAATTAAGTCCTCGTGGGATCGATATTTTTATACAACTTGAACGATACGTGCGCTTGCGTTATACGTGTGTGTTTACGCCGGTCAATATGCTAAATGCAACTGTGATCCCTACGAAAGTGGCTTAGTTTAATTTTAATTGTTTCTTGTATTTTATTTTGTTGTTTTACTCGAGGACTAGCAAAATGTTAGGTTTGGGGGTGTGATGAGCGAAAAATATATCAATATTTACAGCCCATTTTACTTAATATTTTGTTTAGTTTCTCGGGTTTGATGAATGTTTTGATGTGTTTTAGTTTATTTTGCAGATAAAATAATATTGGGACACAATGAAATCATTTAGGACGAAATTTGGGTCAAATAAGGGCAAAAATTGGACTTGACATATTAATGTTGGAGATTGGAAACTTGAAAGGGCGTTTTAATGAAGTGCATTTTTGGAAATTCCAGTTTTGCGCATCTGTCGTATTTTGGGCATTACTTTTTACGCCAATATCGGATTGAGCTGATTCAACTTCCAGATTAAATAAGACTCAAATTTCCACAACTGTGAAAGACAAAATAATTTCGAATTCTGAATATTTTATGCCCGAAAGTGATGAACCATTCAGAAGTATGTTGTGTGTAATTATTAAAGTCATTTTCAATCATTTTCAAAGAAAAAAATAAATTAATAAATAAATAATAAAAATTATCAAATCACCACCAAACATGATAAGCAATTAGTGGAGCAATTAATAATGGATTTGGTGGAGCAATTAGTGGAGCAATTAATAATGGATTTGGTGGAGGATTTGATGGAGGCAAAATTTTGCCTATAAATACCAAGTCATTTCATTTGTAAAATTCATACTTTCTTCTAAGGAATTCCTTAAGAATACTAAGAAGATTGTATTTTGTTTGTTTATTTACAGCTTTCAGTAATTAATTTCCGCTTTTGCACTTTATTTTCTTTACTTTTCAGTTTTTACTTTCCGCAATTTACTTTTACGCACAGTACTTTTCTTTCTTTAATTTTCAGTTTTTACTTTTCAGTAATGAGGAGGTAACTCCCCTTTGCTGGGGTAAAAGGTAAAACTTTTATTACTAATATTTAGATTAATCTCCCTTAATTATAATATATAACTAGTTAAAACCTGACTTAACGAGGATACCGCCATATTGGTCGGTTGGTAAATATTTAAATTGGTTTTAACCTGACTAAACTGGATACCGCCTGATTGGTCGGTTGATAATTAATTATTAATTTGACTTAATCTGGATACCGCCTATATGGCTGATTGGTAATTATCATGCAAAGTTAATATATTATTTTAAGGGAGATATCTAAAATAGAAGTAATAAAAGTGGATCCTTTTACCTCAGCATTTTCTTTTATTATACTTTTACTTTATTTACTTTTCAGCAATTTACTTTCAACAATTTACTTTTCAGCAATTACTTTTCAACAATTTACTTTTCAGCATTTACTTTTCAGCAATTTATTTTCAGCAATTTACTTTTCAGCATTTACTTTTTAGTAATTTACTTTTCAGCATTTACTTTTCAGCATTTAATTTTCAGTATTTAATTTCAGCATTTACTTTCCGTCATTTACTTTTCAGCAATTTACTTTTCAGCATTTTACTTTATGTCTTTTATTTTATTAAGTTTTTACTACCCGTAAATATGTGTCGTAACTAAGCCAGTTATCTGTGGTTGTGATTAAATCCAATATCACTGGTTTATAAGGGGTTATTTTATAGTTTGGGTAATTTAAAGGTTTACTTATTTAGTCTTAAGCTTAATGTTTCTTGTTGTCTGATCGCCAATAAGATTGATGTGGTAAATCTAAAATAAACTTGACAAAGGAATTTTAGGTTTCAGCCTTAGACTTAATAGTCCACGATCTTCCTTGATGATAGATAACCCTTTAATAGATTTCCTTATAGGATAGACATATACCTGTCGGGCGGGGGTAGCCATAATTGGAACTTAAACTTAATGAATCCTGGTAATTTGGTTGACATAGACATATGGTTCAATTGGGTTAAACTGGGTATTTGCGTCTGACCATCGACGGAGGATTTCGCATAATTTCGTGTTTCCATGTTAGTAAACTGATTTACTACACAAATATAAAATAATCACTTCATCTTTTTAAAGATATTAGAAAGATTCACAACCCTAGATCTTTGTGTCTTTTGTTATTTTCCTTAGTATTTTCTTTTGTTTATTTTATTTATTTTAATTAAGGAAAATCACATTCAACCAATCAAACAATCATTCTCTTCTCCATTTAATTAGATATTTGTAAATAAATAGATTCAACAATTAATAACAACAGTAGGAATTAAGTCCTCGTGGGATCGATATTTTTATACTACTTGAACGATACGTGCGCTTGCGTTATACGTGTGTGTTTACACCGGTCAGACGCCTAAGGATAAACGGACCCTCACTAGAGCCGAAAAATGGAGATTGACTGTCAATCGTGTCTCCCAAGATTCACCAGCCACGTTGTCACTTTTCAGATGGGACATGGAAGAGGAATCACCGCAAGTTGAGGGCGATCAAGCAATGGAAATAGGTCTATCAGAGAGAGTGTTTTTCCCGAAGCCACCAACACAAATGACGAAGCACATGCGGCCGTTGTATGTAAAGGCAAAGGCTAGGATACCTGTCACCAAAGTGCTAATTGATAACGGGGCGGCCATTAATGCAATACCAGTTAGGATGCTAGGACGTTTGGCAAAGTCCGAAGAAGACCTTCTCCCTACGGAAATGGTGCTTACCGACTTTAATGGGGGCGACAACAGCAAAATGAGTTATTTCATTGAACCTGCAAGTGGGAAGTACTACGAAGACAGTGGTATTTTTCGTCATAGATGGACCAACCACATACAATATGCTCCTAGGACGAGACTGGATTCACGGCAGCCGATGCATCCCTTCATCCCTTCATCAATGCCTGGTTTTTTGGAACAAAAAGGATGAAGTAGAGATAGTGCATGCCGACAATAAGCCTTTCGCTGCGGAGACAAACTCGGCCGAGTACTTTATGTACGAAAGGAACTATGGGCCGACCAAAGTTTTGAATAAAGGGGAAAGCCCGACCATTGTGGCTCAGAATGACGAGCTTTACCCCTCTGAGTTGTTTGACGATTTGTTCACACAGACGAGACCAACCACAGTGGCCTTTGGGGACCAACACACAGCGATTCGAATGAAATACGGCTAGAATAAGGAGCAAGCTACTCTTGCGGCCTCCAAGGCCAATTTATTGGCCTATGTGATGGAGCGAAGAAATGAGGACGAAGCACAGGCAGCTATTTCGGCCTTAAGAGGCAAATTGCTGGCACACTAGACGGATGACAAAATAAAATAACTATGTGGAGTGGACTACTTGATGGAAGGAGGAGAATCAAAGGATGAGGAGTTCGCCATGAATGGACGACGCAAGACAAACATCTCAAGAGGACAAGATGCTTTGGACGAGGTAAATTTGAGGAATGAGCACGTAGGCGCATAACTTACGTCTGTAAGGAATTGGAGCCTCAGGTACGTGAAAAGTTAGTTTGTTTGTTGCAAAGATACAAAGATTGTTTTCCATGGGACTACAATGAGATGTCTGGTTTAGATAGGACGTTGGTAGAGCATAGGCTGCCAATCATGCCAAGCCATTGGCCTCACAGAAAACCTCCCCGGAGGTTTGTGCCTAATGTCATGCCTGATATTAAGAAAGAAGTTGAACGACTATTAGAGGCAAAATTCATTAGGACGACCAGATATGTGGAATGGTTGTCAAATATTGTCCCAGTTAGGAAAAAGAATGGAAAGATAAGGATCTGTATAGATTTCAGAAATTTAAACCTGGCAACACCAAAGGATCAATACCCAATGCCGACAGTAGATTCCCTAGTGGATTCCACGGCGGGGTATCAAGTATACTCGTTTTTGGATGGGTATGCGGGCTATAATCAGATTTACATCGCCGAAGATGATGTACACAAGACGACCTTTAGATGCTCAGACTCTCTAGGGTGTTATGAATGGGCGGTCATGCCATTCGGCCTGAAAAATGCTGGTGCTACTTATCAGCGGGCCATGAACTTGATCTTTCATGACATGATTGGCGAATTCGTAGAAGTCTATGTGGACGATATAGTGGCTAAATCCGTGACTACGGACGAACATTTTGGCCATTTAACAACGGCCTTCGAACGAATGAGAAAGTTCAAACTAAGAATGAACCCTTCCAAATGTGCTTTCGGGGTGTGCGCAGGAAATTTCGTAGGGTTTCTAATGCACCAACGGGGAATTGAGATCGACACCAATAAGTCTCAGGCGATCACCGAAGCTATGCCACCCCGAAATAAAAAAGAGTTGCAGAGGTTTTTAGGGCAAATTAACTTCTTAAGGAGATTCATCTCCAACTGTGCAGGGAAAACAAAAGTGTTCTCCTCCTTATTAAAGCTAAAAGGCGAGGACGAATTCGTCTGGACCGAGGAACATCAACAAGCATTTGACAGCCTGAAGAAGTACTTGTCACAGCCGCTGGTGATGGTACCTCCAGTGCCAGGAAAGCCAATAAAGTTATACATAGCGGCTGAAGAGCAGTCCATAGCTGGGATGATCGTGCAAGATGACGACATGAATATTGAGAGAGCCATTTACTATATTAGCATACAATTGCTGAATTATGAATGTAACTATTCTCCCATGGAGAAATTATGTTTGGCTTTGTACTTCACATGTACTAAATTACGAGCCTACTTTAGGCCGAATATAGTGTACTTGATTACAAGAATTAATATAATAAAGTACATGTGTTCTCGTCCCATCTTGCATCAAAGAGTCGGTTTTTGGTCACTATCACTTTCAGAATTTGATATACGGCATGAACCCTAAAAGGCCGTTAAAAATCAAGCCTTGGCCGATTTTTTGGCCGACCATCTATGTCTGAGCACGATAAAGGAAATAGAAATGGATCTGGACGAATGCAGTCTGAAACCATGGACGATGTATTTCGACGGATACAGCACAATGAAGTGAGCTGGAATAGGATTAGTCCTGGTCAGCCCGTTGGGAGAATCTTTCTGATTCTTAGTCAAGTTGACCTAATACTGCACTAATAACCAGGCTGAATACGATGCCTTGATACTGAGGCTAGATATGATCTTCAATATGGGAGTAACACATGCGTCCATCAAAAGAGATTCGCAGCTGGTAATTCAACAAGTGATAGGAGCTTTCAAATGTCAAAGCCCATCAGTAATGGCATTATTAGACGTGACCAAAGAATTAGTAGAACGATTTGATCACGCTGAATTGGAGTACATTCCGAGGGCGAAGAACGAATTGGCCAATAACTTAGCCCAAGCAGTCTCCGGATATAAACAGACAAACATAGGTAGGGTATACAGGAGCGAAGAGGTTGAGCCAGTCCTCATGAGGCGAGCTAAAGATACGGACGCCATGGTTATCGAAGCCGAAAAAAGGGTCGATTGGAGAAACGAAATCAAGACATTCCTAAAGCAGGCCGAAACAGGGAATGATCAAAAGCTAAAACTTAAAGCTTTGAACTATATAGTATCAGGAGATGTGCTATATAAGAAACGACAAGATGGGTTGTTGTTGAAATGTGTAGGGCCATCCGAATCCAAAACTATCATGGCCGAAGTGCATGAAGGAATTTGTGGGGCTCACCAAGCCGGGGTAAAGATGAGATGATTGATTGTACGAAGCGGCTATTATTGGCCAAAGATGGGAGAATCGTGCACCTCATATGCCAAATGATGCATTGCTTGTCAGAAACACGGACTTATTCAGAGGGCTCCAGCAACTGAGATGGTCCCAGTCATTAAACCGTGGCCGTTTATGGGATGGGCGATAGACTTGATAGGGAAGATTTATCCTGCATCGAGTAAGAGGCATACTTTCATCGTCGTTGCCACCAACTTCTTCACTAAATGGGTGGAAGCCATCCCAGTTGTAGAAATCTCCCAAGAGCAGATCATCAAGTTCACAAAGGAACATATAATTCACCGATTTGGTATACCACAGACAATAATGGTAGATCATGGTACTTCATTAAATGGTGAAAAGATAAAAGACTTCATGGGCGAATACAGAGTCCGATTAGTGAACACTACCCCCTACTACCCTCAGCCAAATGGTCAAGTAGAATCGACCAACAAGACCCTTAAAGGATTGATTCGGAAAATTGTGATAGACAATGCCAGACGGTGGGATGAATATTTGAGTCAAGCTTTATGGGGCTATAGAACGTCGCCGCAAACAAGTACTTCGGTGACGCCGTTCCAATTAGTGTATGGTCAAGAGGCTGTGCTCCCAGTAGAAATGAATATTGAGTCTACCAGGGTGATGCTGCAAGACAAACTGACACGGGAAGACTACGACGAGGTAATAATCCAGAACTTGTTGGAATTGGACGACATCAGATGTGATGCGCTAAATCATTTAGAAGCACAAAAGAAAATGATAGCCAAGGAATACAACCTCAGAGTAATGGCTAAATCGTTCAGGGATGGCGAATTAGTATGGAAGACTGTGTTGCCACTTGGTTCTAAGGACCCAACGTATGGCAAATGGTCGCCCAATTGGGAAGGCCCATTCATGGTAAAAAAAACGTGTTGCCAAATGAAGCCTATAATCTACAAGACTTAAACGGAAGAGTGCATACAAGAGCAATAAACGATAAATACTTAAAGAAATATGTACCCTCATTATGGGAGCACGAAAACAAAATGCACTGAAACAATAATAAGTTCTCATTAAACATGGACGAAAACGTCCTAAGAATACAAGGATAGACGATATAACGTCTTACAAAAATATTACTTTTGGCCCAAGGATCGCCGAAAATCCCCAGGCAGCCCCTTAATGGCCGAAAGCATATCCCTCCTCAAGCGTCATTCGTCCTGTATTCCCATACCCACTGCGTCTAAGTCGGCCAGGCTTTTCTCAAAATTGATGCGGGCCAACCCCTCATACTCTACAATAGACTTGTCCATCTCCTCTACTCGAGTAACGAGGGTCCTCCTCTTAGCCTCCTTCCTCATGCGGCTTTCCTCAAGAAGACGCTGAATCTCTTTTAGTTATCGCTCCAAGTCCAGGAAGACCGATTCTTCGGTCACCATTTCTTCTGTTGTCTCCCTCAGGGCCTAATGTCGTGCCTCGAGAGAACCACGAAGCGTTTCTTTCCTCATCAGAGAAGAGCGAAGCCCGATCTTCTGGCTGTGCACATTGCGATACCGAGAGAGAAGGTTTGCTATGCCATTTTGCATCTCTTGGAGGAAAAATTGATCATCAACAGATATTGGCAAGCTAGGGATGGCCAATATCCAGCTCAAATCGGAGGAGCTTTTATCCAATTGAAGGACGTTCTCCGGCCGTGCGGCTTGATTAATTTCTAGTGCAGAAAATGAAGCATATTGGCCAAGAACCTCCTGAAGGACCTCCATGTCTGTGCTGGTGCCGACCAAAGGCGAAGGAGGCCGAAAAGAAGCAGAGGACAGTCGTCCAAAGTGATCCAAAATGTCATGGATTGTTTGTAGCAATGGGTCAGATACCTGTACACAAAGAAGAAATTAGCAAGTATAAGTCAGGGTAAGGACGAACTAGAGAAGAAGAAAAGACTTACCATCCCAGAACCAGAACCAGAGGGCTGACCCACTAGTGTCTCGAATGCTTCAGCCGCGGGCTGCGCTAGATCTTGTTGAAATGAAGGCCCTGGGGATGATGGATGTTGGGGGACAAAAGTCGACTGTGGTGCGGCCTGAGGAGAAGACGGCCGAGCAGGAGAACTCATTGGCAAAATGGGAGACTCAGCCCGATGGGGCAATGACTGCTCAGGAGCGGCCAGTACTTGGACTGTCTGAGCAGGAGCTGCGGAAGAAACAACCATGAGAGCCGAAGGTGACGGCCGCTCAGGCTCAAGAAACTCTACTTGAGGAGAAGAAGGCAGAGGAGCCGAAGACGACGGCTGTGCTAAGACCGATGCCTGATGCGCAGAAGTGCTGGGAGATACCGCTTCTGGCATTGAATATTGTGGCGCAGTAGTCGGCCAAACATCTGCAAGAGAATCGGAGTCGGACGAATCAGAAATATAAATCATTTCATCTTCTTCGTAAATACGACGAAGTACGTCGTCTTTGTACATAGACCGAGCCTCCTCTATTGACTCCAATTCGGCCAAACTATAGAGGCCTTCCACGTCCCTATAACTCCCTCTAAGTCCTGAGGCAGATATCATGCGTACTAAAGGGTAGAATTGCCTAAGGTAATGCCACAGAGCCTCAGTCGGCCAGATAGGCTCTGTCACTTCAGCCTCATCATCTGGATCCTGCACGATTGGTACAGAACCGTCCGAATAGAAGCACTCAAATGGGGAATGATCACCAGGAATCTCCTCAACTCTTAGACGCGAATGGCCAGATTCAACAGATGGCTCCGCACCTTGTGGGTCGGCTCCAATTGTACCTCCCTCTCCTGGGAATTGCTCCATGACGGGACCTTCGGTAGCGTCATCCTCGTTAGAGGGAAATTGAACAACTGGAATCCCTACATGTCCCGCTCCCTCGCTTCCGCCCACAGGAGCTTTGGCCTCCGGAATTCGCGACGTTTCAGGAATTGCTGAAGGCGGATCAATCTTGAGAGCCTGCACCAAATGCACAGTCATGATATCATTATACCTCAAACCTGTATGAATGCAAAGAAAGCAGGTCTCAAGCTCATACCTTAGAGCGACGGACGAGCGGAACGTCTGAATCAGAACTTCGGCTGGGAGAAGGCTGTTTCCTTTTAGCAAGCTTCATGCTCTTGGGTTTAGACGCCTCAGCTGCCTTCTTTGACCCCAACGGCTCAGGAGATTTAGGGGACAAAGGAATAAAAGAAGACACCCTCGCGGGAGGCAAAGAACAATATCACTCACGGGTTGATGGCCAGAAATGGTCAAAGCAAGGATGAATATATGTACAATGAGCGAAATGAGCTATGATAAAAGAAGACAGCAAAGAGCGAGTCTCCACCAAGGAGTCCTCAACTTCAGAAACAGAAAATACCTAAAACGGTCTGACGACGCAGAATACGAATGAAAGAAATCAATAGGCCACCCTTGGACGAGGCCAAATTGACGGGCGATGAAGTTGGGCGAATATGCCTCCACTCCAGCCTTGCCATTGGCCTCAGTCAATATGTCATGAACCAGGTCGCGGCTGCATAAAAACTTACGCCATATGCGAAGACATGATTCATCCTCTTCCGAAATAGGAAGGTCATGGACGAAAGACGGACTGTTCGACACAGTAAAAGGAAAGAAAGTGGGAACCCGAAGAAGAGTATAAAAATAATCAAAGGTGGCACGAGGAAGGAAAGAAGACGGCCTAAGCTGGGCAAAGAGAAGGCCGACAAAAGAGTAAGGGTGAGTCGAATCAATTGTACCAAAAATAGGAAAGTAGGCTCTCAACCAAAGTTGGACGATCCACAAAGGACCAGAAGCAATGGGTGATGACCCCGACCGAAGTTGCTTTTGGAGGACGGCCAGCCCCCGATACATGGCGGCAAGAAGAAAAGAGGTCAAGTCTAAATGACGGCCATGGGCGAGATCAGAAGAAATGGGGAGGTAGCCGGCCACAGGTTTTTGGCTGGGTGTACAAACGATATATTTGCACAGCCAATAATGAAGGAAGGCTGTATGTTGTAGCATTTAAACCGTACCTGCCGTTTTCGAATATGTGCGAAGAATAGAAGAATAAGACGAAAAAGAGGAAAGACCCATTGAATGATGGGGAAAACGAAAGGTTGTGGAGGCCGAAATGGTCGCTCCGAGAGGGGTCAGACCAGTAAGAGCACCAACATCACGAAGGGTGATAGTAAAGGGCCCGACCGGAAAAATGAATACATTGTACTCAGAAGACCAAAAGAGTAAGGAAATGGGAAACAAATTGCGATCAAAGGCCGGCAGGGAAAAGGAAAGCTCAATTAGAGGAAGAAGATGGTGTTTGTCTAAAAAAGCACGGGTATCCGCATGTAACAGCATATGTTGATACCAGGCTTCGACAGCTGTATCGGGCTTGGGCTAGGTGCGAATCGGACTGGACTGAGCAAGGACAGAAATGTTGAGTGGTTCAGAAAATGGAGGACTAGAAGAAGAGGGAAATTGATGAGCCAACGGGGCCGTTGCAATGGCATTATCATCAATAAAGATGGGGCCAAAAGCGCATTGGCCGAAATCCTCATTAAGAGTGTGAAGGCCAAAGACGCCTACAGAAGAATCTTCCAATGCGAACTTATAATCAGCAAAAGTTGAGACGTTAGTTTTGGGAAAAGAGGAAGAATAAGCCATTGATGACAAAAGATCAAGAAAGCAGTACAAGCAAGTTTGCAGAAAAAGTTAAGGGTATAGCGAGAGACAGAGGGGGATAAAGCCTTATGAATAGACGAAGGGTTTAACCTGGGACAGCTGTCACAACATGAATCGTCGAGGAGTAAGAGCAGCGGGAAAATGGAAAAGGATAGAAAGTTGCCCTAGACAGGTGTTCGAATGCAATTCGTTGCACAAGTGACGTGCGGCGGAAGGAAACACGGAAGTGACATAAAAAAACGGCTCTTAAATGGGCCTCATGATGAAGCGTATAGGAAAAGGCCGCACATTTATTGCATATATGATGGGATCGCGTAGAACTCTAAAGGACGACTCGACAAACTACAGAGCGAATAGCCTAACCCCAAATTTACTTCGCTCGACCTCGTTATTTCGGCCTGCGGCAGATCGACCGAACCTCAAAAAATTTACTTTGCTCGACCTCACTACTTCGGCCTCCAGCAGATCGGCCGAGCCTCAAAAAATTTACTTCACTCGACCTCGCTACTTCGGCCTCCAGCAGATCGGCCGAGCCTCAAAATCTTAGCATCGGTCTTCAGAATCGGCCAGGAACAGGTGTCAAAACTACACTTTCCAAAGACGTCGCCCAAGTTTTCTCCTTTATTAACACAAGTAGCAAAGGCTGATATGACAAGACCATCAGGCCATGGGTTTACTCTGGCAGAGGACCAGACTTTGGGCATGGATCCCCTCCAATCGATCAGACAGCACGTGAAAAAACCATTCACGTGACAATAGTACCGAGGTCTCATTACCACCTATTTAAAGGACAACCTTACTAACCAGACTCTCCATAGTCTAACAGAGTCCCGAAAATGAGAAGGAAAAGATCGGAAGAGGTAGAGCAGAGTTGGAAAAAGGAGAAGCTCTGTATAAAACATAAGCCACCAGAGGTGGAAGCTTCTCTTTAGTAAGGTGTGAAATGGAATGTAAGAAGACTCGCTAACGGCTATCCACACGACATAAGGTGTGAAATGAAATGTAAGGTTGTGGATGGACTGTGTCCGTTAGCGACAAATTGTCCGGGGTCCTCCGTGTGGAAGGTACTGCACCTCCCGAGTCGCGAATGGGTTAAGCTCGTTGACAACAGCTTACCTGAGCTTCTCTACACGGAGCATGCTGCTTACCTGGGACCTCAGATACTATAGACTGGGGATTGACCGAATGACGGGCCGGCCGAAGGCAGAAACGGGTGATCATACAAGTTTCCATCACTCCAATACATGCGTTGTTTCATCTTCTCCGACCGAAAATTCGCTCCTCAGATTCTCTAGACTGAGGGATTAGCCTAATGATGGGCTGGTCGATCAAAACGGTCTAGTTAAGGGCGAAAGGGAACGTCCGTCAGAAAAACCCTCAGTTGGCGTGGTGGTCTTCCCTGAAACGAGGAAAGAACGAACCGGGATGGAAGACTAAAAATTCACCTCGATCTTCACTTTCAGTGCAATCAAGGTAAATTTGGGGGACAATTGTTAACAGTCGAATATCTCCACCATAGGACGAAATTGCCCTGGGACTAAAGAAAGAGCGAAGGGAAGAAGGGCGATGGACCAAAGAGCAACAAAGAGCGTGGGACGATCAGACCAGCGTTTAGGACGAAAACCCATGATGCGGTTACGTTTAGGACGAAAACCCATGACACGGTTACTTCCACGATCATGGCAGTTGGACAGTTTTCCTCCACAACCAAGCAGTTGAGATGCGCAGCTCAGCGGTTACAGGCACGATCCAGCAACTGCAGGGAGATACTGGAACCGCTTAAAACGGTTGACAAACTTCACTATAAAAGCTTATCTATGCCAAGAGAGAAAAGCCTAATCAAATGAAGACTCAAATGAGCATATTTTTATTTTTCATTTCTTATATTGTAATCTTAGGACTGTAACTTGTGTGCTTGCGTCCCTTGTAGACTTATTCACTTAATCAAACATTCCTTGTTGGGACATTGTCTCAGGAGGTTTGAACCTTACACGCTCTTCTTTCTTCACGCATAAAAAAAATGTGCAAACAATATTATTTAAAAATTTAATTTATTATTGAGATAATTTTGATTCGTCTCTACTAAAATGAAGAACATCTATAATTTTTTGTTAAAATCAAAAAATTATTTCACCCACGAATCAATATTCCGGCTACTCCATTACTAGGCTGGATGATATACAAATCATATATACACTTAGTTTAATAAATTCATTACACTTAAATTTCTATTTTCATATTGACATTTTACTGTTGGAGAAATATATAGAATATTCTTTGTCAACTTTATCATGGCATAACTAATTAAGTCCATAACTATGTGAAACCCATTTCCAAATATTTCAGAACTTTTTTTGTTCTATTAGTCCACAAAAGATACTCAATGTACAATGCTCCTATTATAAATAAGATTTGAGGAAGATTTTGATATTCATTTTTTAGGTTTCACACACTTGAAAAAAAAAAAAAAAAAAGTAATCTACCACTCAATTTGAGAGTGATTTCAAAAAGAGAGAGATAATTAAAAAAACAAAAAAAAAATCTGTCGTTACATAACCTAATTTTCTAATTTAACATCTAACCTAATTTTCTAATTTAACATCTCATGCCAATCAAATTATTAACAATTAATATGTACATGACAATTAATAATACTGGGCATGACCCCATTTTCTAAATGCATGACAGGAAAAAATAAAAGAAAAGTTAAAATGGTCGGTGAGAATTTAGGTATGGAGTTTTGATTTCCAATCTTATAATAATAATTGAAGTCCAAAAGGAAAAGCATAAATTTATGTTGTACTACTTGCATGCACATAATAAATTTAGGCCATCGTCACCCCAAAAAGAGAACAAGGATGATGAGATCTCTTTTGCAATTAATTTGCCTTTTCTTTTTGGAATTGATTGCATGTTGTTAGTTGAAGGGAAATTTATAAAATTGACTTATTAATTTTTCTCATTTTTAAAATTAACCCAATTTTGAGAAAATAATTTTACTGAGCAAATATAAAGTTTTCGGACCAAATTATCGTCAAAATTAACTCAGGGGTTTCAGTGTCAGAGGGTGTCCGTGCGGGAAAAATTATATTATGTTATGTGGGATCCAACTTTTATGAAAGAGATGTCATATACACCCGAAACATGATATACCTTCTTGTCCGTGCGGCCTCAGCGCCAGCGGGCATCAACAGATGCCAAACTGCCTCAACGTCAACGGACGGGCGCCCACGCGAGAGCCCAGGGGACTTAGCATCAGCGGGCACCTGTTTTAATTAAGTATATATTTCTCGTCAAAATAGGAAAAATAATGCATGCTTTATTGTGAACAAAGTCACTTGGTCTAATTTGATCCTTTGTGATCTGCATTCTCATCGACTGGGCAGTAAGCCATGGGTTACTGCTGTAATTGTTCAAGCTTCTAATTGAAGGATCCAGCCACATTCATCACCATCATTATAAGTCTCCAAACAATTTTAGGTGGAGGGTTAAAAATGGTGGAAGTTAACAAAATAGTTTTAGGTGCATTTATTGTTTTGTTAACTTTTGAGTCACAATTTTTGTTATAAATTCAGAGCTCATTTGTGAGTTTTAGGCACCCCAAAAATATTAAGCTTCAAGATAGAAAGCTTATAGAGTGTGCAGAAGTGAGATTTTTTGTAAAGAGTTTAAACACTTGTAAAGTTCTATTCTTGTAGTAATAGATTCGGTTTTTCCTCAAAACACTTTATAGTGATCAGAGAATCACAACAAGTGGTACCGAAGCTTTGGTTATACATCGGGGTCGTAAAACCGAAAAATGAAACTCGGTTCGGAAAATTCGGGTTTCAGGAAAGTTGTCAAAAATCAATTTTGAGCATACCATCGGCTTGTTCACGTCGAGACGAGCACAATGATATTTTCCGAAGATCGAACGGGGTACGGTGAGCCCGCACGCGCCAATGAGGGGACAGTCCACGCGCCGCCACTCGCTTCACGCGCGTCTGAAGGTTGAAGACGCTGACGTGTCAGCTATGCATGGCAGAAAAGCCCGAAGCCCGGCCCGGGCTTAAAATAAATAAATAAATATTTTAATTTATAAAATATATAAAATTTTATAATAAATTTTTTATATTTATAAATTTTTTATATAAAAAAAATCACGTCCGGGCTTAAAATAAATAAATAAATATTTTAATTTATAATATATCTATATTTTTATAATAAATTTTTTATATTTATAATTTTTTATAATAAAAAAATCGGGTCCGGGCTTAAAATAAATAATTAAATATTTTTATTTATAAAATATATATATTTATATAATAATTTTTTTTATTTATAATTAAAAATCAGGCCCGGCCCGATGACAGCACGGGCCCGGGCCGGGCTTTGATAAGCCCGGTCCGTTGCCATGCATAGTGTCAGCCGCGTCAGCACAAAGTCAGCGCCACGTCAGCGCACAGTGACACACTCACAAAATGGTTCTTTACTCTCAAGTATAAGACTGTCGAAGTAATAAAATAATCATGTAAGACGGGGGTCGTTCCACAGAGAATGGATTTAATAGGATAAAATAATAATTTGAGTGAAAAATAAAAAGGTTGGATTGTTTGAAGTGATTAGAAAATTTTAATTTAAACTGCAACAATAAAATAAATACTGGGGTTAGAAGATCCACTTTTAATATTTCAAATTTAGAAATCTCACTTTTTTTAAAATATATAAATTGTTATTGTTACCCAATTAATTTATTTCATGAATTAGTTATGCCAAAATATATAAAATCAGCCATGAAGACGGTGATAATTTTTGTCTATAATAAGTTCAGTTAGGTACTCAATTATGTCAAATAAATAAAACCAGTCATGTAAGCGGTAACAAAGTTTGTCAATAATTAATCCATAATTAAATTAAATATTAATCATTATATTATAATTTATATATTATAATATAAGTGAGATATATCTAAATTTTCATATTAAAAATATCTCTCTTTACCCCAGCAAAAAAGAAATTAGCTACTCAAATTTTAATAAAAACACACATAATATTATTATTGAAATAAAAAAAAATGACAAGAAAGTTTTTAAAAAATAAAACACACTAGAATCTTAAATAAATTAGTAATCTTAACCAAGGACATATTAGTAATCTTAAATAAATTCTCTAACATTAGTTGACAGTGATTAACAAATTGCTAGCTAGCTAGTTTTTAAATTAAATTCGGTTCATGAATTTCGACCGTCAGTTAAAATTATAGTCTCATCTCGATTATGAATTCAGGTTGAAAATTCAACTTAAATTTCGTATTGATTTTTTAATAGGGAAAAAATATTGTTATGAATTTAATACTACAAAGTTTGAAATTCCGGAATCCCGATTAAAATTCGATATTTTTTTAAATAAAAAATGGGGAATTTTTATTTTCTGACATCTGTGTACTTACAATAATTAGTTGAATATATATGCCTCAAATTTGATAGGTGAGTGATAGTTTCCCAGAATATGTGGTTGGTGGCGGGGTTTTCATCATTTTCAAAAAAAAAAAAAAAAAAAAAAAGATAGTTTAATTGGCTTGAATTTTATAATTGAAATAAGAGATCACCTATTCAAATTTTATGAGTTATATTTAAATTAGGATTTAGATCAGATATGAGTATAATTTATAAGAAAGAACTTAAATCTACCTTAAATTTTTTATTAAAAAAATGACATAAAAGGACTTTTGATAGTTGTAATAAATGATTTCATTTTAATTGATTATGATTCTAGGCGGTGATCTATGACTTTGTGCCCTATTAAATATTTGGTTATGCAATAAAAAAGCAAAAGGTGAAAGGACTTATATTAATATTTTTAATAATTATTTTATTCATTTCATAATATGCCAAACGAACTTTAAGGTATTTAATGGAGCACTCTTAAATTGACAAAACTGCTATTAAAAAAAGATTTGAATATTATGTAAAATGTCAAGCCTCCCAAGATAAGGAACAAAAATGTGAGTTTTTTTTTTTTTTTTTTTAAATTGATTTGAAATTTTGTTGGTTTTATTTATTTATTTATATCTGATATGTTATGGTTAAAACATTTTTATAACTTGAAAAGTGGAACTTATTAAAAACAAAACATCAACAGCCGCCGCGTGATAAGCAACAAGGCCTGGCCCCCACTCACATCCCCTTCTTTCTCCCTATTTTCGTTTCTCTTTTCTCCCCATTTATTACCTTTTTTCCCTCCGTGCGTACCCGGTCACATCTCCGATAGACATAATTTGATGGTGTAAGATTTAAAATTTAATTTCCAGGTCTTTAATTTGAATTCATTGATTCGTTTCTTATAAAAACTTAGGATAATTGAATATTTTATTTATTCCATTTAAATTCGGATTAGATAATTTAACTGTGAGATTTCCAAAATTTCAAAACAAAAAAAGTTCACGGGTCACCTGCCCTCTCTATTTTTTGATTGTTGTGTTACCTAGATTTGTGGATTCAGTATCCGCTAATGCGCAATGGTAGTAATCCTACATTTGTTACAGTTTTTGCAGGACTAATTTTTCTTTCAGCTTATAAAAGATTTGTTGAGGGTAGACATATATATGTTCCGAAGGCTAGAGCTCTACGATGTTTTTCAGGACGTCTCTTCTAACTTATCAATTTATTATTTTTCTTTGTATTAGATTGATTTTTGGATGTTGTAAATGTTGGTGACTTGGTCGCATAAATGGATTTTGATGACGTCAACGCAAAAGAAGACTTCGACGTGCAAACACGAAGCAATACAATAAGTGTCGAAGCATATGTGGTGAAGAGCGAGAATGTGAAGACTTGCGGCAAATTGAAGATTTTATTCAAGTCTTAGCTTAGGGCTCTATTTGTAATTGTGAACTGTATATTCTAGTGCCTAAGCTCATAAGATTGCATGCACAATCACTTAGATGCATTAGGATCATGACAAAATACCTTAAAACCTTCATTACTCTGCATTTTGGTCTGAGACCGGCATACCGGTGTCATTCCGGTGACCATACCGGTCAAGGAAAGCCTTATGCATGCTTTCTGGAACCAGAGAGATCCATTCCGGTCTCCATTCCGGTCTAGCCTTCATGGTACATAGTTACTGAAACCAGGGAGATCCATTCCGGTCTCCATTCCGGTCTAGCTCTTCATTTTGCACACATTCTGGAACCGGGCCAAACCATACCGGTCTTCATATCGGTTAGCATACCGGCCTAACATATACTTGTTCAACGGTAATATAGCCGTTAGTATCCGTTGGAAACCCAGATCGGCATAATGGTCTACATACCGGTGACCAGACCGGTCACAGTAGAAAGTTGGGGAATGTTTTGCATTTTATTATAAATAGGACCCCAACTCATTTGTGCTTGGTTAGAGACTTAGAAAACCTTCATACACATTTTACCATGGCAAATACAAGAGTGTCTTAAACCTTCATATACTTAAACACGCATACAAGCTCACACACACTACACCTTCATACTTTTAGTAGTGAGCTTAGAACACTTGAGTTTGCAACTCACACAATCTTCTTATTATTTGTGAGTGCACAGGTGTATTTCAAATCTTCTATATCAAAATACTTGCGGTTTGTGAAATCCCATTAGTTTGGGTAGTTGTAAAGGTTTGTGAGTAAGTCTACGAACAAAACTCAAATTTAAAAGGTTCGGAGTGCGCCTTTGCGGAAAACTCTTGGTTGCGAGTGAACCACGGAAACTCGATTTTAGTGGAAATCTTCAAGCGAGACTTGGGGGAGTGGACGTAGGCACGTTTGGCCGAACCACTATAAATCTTGGTGTCGCATTTCTCTTTCCCTTAACTTTTACTTATTTGCAAATTTATTTACATTTATATTATTGAATAGAAAACTTGCATTTAGGTTATTGTTTACAATAGAGAAAATTAACCTAAGAGCCAATTTGGTAATAAGAGCTTAAGATCGGCAAAATTTTATAATTCCGCATTTATAGCGATAGCCCAATTCACCCCCTCTTGGGTATAGAGATTGCTTGTCGCTATTGCTTGTAGGTAATTTCAGTTGGTATCAGAGCAAGGTATTCTCTACAAGATTTAACCGTCCGAGAATAGATCATGGCTTCTACAAGCAACTCGTCAAATCTTGCCGAGGGATTTTCAACGACTAGACCTCCGTTTTACACCGGAACGGACTACAATTATTGGAATATGAGGATGTTAAATTATCTCTTTGCCGTTGATCCGCAATCCTATTTGGTGATTACACGGGGTGCAAAAGTACCAATGAAGAAGGATATCAATGAGGTTGATATTCCAAAACCGAGCTTAGAATGAGATAGTAAGGATGTAAAACTAGCCTTACAAAATGCTAAGGCATTCAAAAACTTCTATGTGCCATTGATCGGGAACAAATAAACAAACTTCCGGAGTGTGGAAATGCTTATGATTTGTGGAAGTCTTTGGAAATGGTCAATGAGGGCACAAGCCAAGTGAAGGAATCGAAGATCAACCGGTTCATGTGCGAATTGGATAATTTCAAGATGGAATCCGGGGAAGAAATTGATCACATGATTTCGAGGTTTACGGTCATCATCAATCATTTGATAGCCTTGGGAAAAGTCATCGGGACATCCGATCAAGTGAAAAAAATTTTAAGATCACTCTCAAAGGAATTTAGAAGCTATACCCTCTCCATTAGAGAAGCAAACGACATAAACACATTAAAGATGGATGATTTGGTCGGAAAATTGCTTGAGTATGAAATGGAGATCAAGATGGATAAAAATGAGGAAGATGAGAAAAGGACAAGAAAGTCTTTGGCCTTAAAAGCGAGAAAAAGAGACGATTCGAGCTCAAGTGAAGAAGAGGATAGTGATGATGAGTTGGAAATCATCACCAATAAAGTAAAGAAGCTCCTCAAATCCGCAAAGCTTAAAGGAAAATCAAAGACGGATGCAAAGAAAGAAGAAAAATTACCGCGGAAGAACAAGAAAATTGTGTGTTATGAATGCAACAAATCGGGTCATATAGCCATCGATTGCCCATTGAGAATAATGAAAGGAAATTCAAAGAAAAAGGCAATGAAATCTACTTCAACTTGGAGCGATAGCGATTCAAGCTCATCCGAGGAAGAAGAGGTCGAAGTCAAAGATAAATCAGTAGCATTTATGGCCATCGAGGATGGGGATTTCTTCTTTGAAAGCGAAGAAGAAGAGGTACACAATTCTCAAGATGATAATGATTTACTTGATGCTTTTAATGGTTTAAAAGAATTATGTGATGTGTTTAAAAAGAAATTAAAATTGGTCAAAAATGAGCATGCTACACTTAAAATTGAACATGTATGTTGTATGGATAAAATTCATGTTTTAAATAATGAGATTATTTGCTTAAAGGCCAAACATGAAAAAGAAATTGCATGTTTAAATTATGAAAATGAATGTTTAAAGGTTAAAAAGCTAGAACTTGAAAATTTCATATCCAATATGCCATCTGTGGACGCTGGAATTCGGCCGAGGTCCACAATCAGAATTTGTAGATAGGGGGCATCAGCGATCCTGCAAAACAAAGGTAGAGTGAGCGGGAGCAGACTACCCACCGGTGTGTGGGTGCCGGGGGCACTCCGACGCTCAAGTCAGTAGCATGAAATGAGCCAGTGAATATGTAAATGTGAAAGGTAGGTTTGATGTTACCTTGACCTTTCTGGGTGGCCGTGAGGGCGGTGGTAAGTGTATAAGGGGGGATGGAGAGCTCTCAGAGAGCTAGTGTCAAAGAGCATAGGCTTGTAAGAAATAAGTGAAGCCCCCTTTAGAGTTGAGAAGCTCCTCCATTTTATAGATTGAAGGAAGTCACTTTACAGTTGTAACAGAAGCTGTAAAAGAGACCCACAACGTGCTGTGATTTCTGGCAATGGGGCCTCGCACATGTTTGATGTTTCTACTTTCGGCGGGGAGGATAAAGTGCATGTGGAAATATATTCGTTGTCCGGTATTGGGTTCGAAGTGAAAGACGTTTTTGCCCTCGTGCCCAAATTTGGCACGTACAGTTTGTTCCCTACTCTTTAAGTCAAAGAGCATTTGTCTTGAAGAGTAATAAGTCGAGTGTATCATCGGAGATTTGATCCTGATACTAGATGCCTTCTATGTCTTTTGAAGTAGCTGAAGTTTAAAACTTCAACTTAACTCTAAAATGTTTTCTGGACCAGATGAAGGTTTGTGTCTTCCATTTGACTCTACATGAGCCATGGGGAATGTTCCCAGTTGACTGAACCAGATGAAGGTTCAGGTCTTCCATTTGACTCTACATGAGCCATGGGGAATGTTCCCAGTTGACTGAACCAGATGAAGGTTCAGGTCTTCCATTTGACTCTACATGAACCATGGGGAATGTTCCCAGTTGACTGAACCAGATGAAGGTTTAGGTCTTCCATTTGACTCTACATGAGCCATGGGGAATGTTCCCAGTTGACTGAACCAGATGAAGGTTCAGAACAATCTCCATACTACTGGTCAAAGACCAGAGGAGTCTTCAAATTTTTCTAGACCAGACGAAGGTCATTTGTTGACTCTACATGAGCCATAGGGGATGTTCCCAGTCGACTGAACCAGATGAAGGTTCAGAACAATCTCCATACTACTGGTCAAAGACCAGAGGAGTCTTCAAATTTTTCTAGACCAGACGAAGGTCATTTGTTGACTCTACATGAGCCATAGGGGATGTTCCCAGTCGACTGAACCAGATGAAGGTTCAGAACAATCTCCATACTACTGGTCAAAGACCAGAGGAGTCTTCAAATTTTTCTAGACCAGACGAAGGTCATTTGTTGACTCTACATGAGCCATAGGGGATGTTCCCAGTCGACTGAACCAGATGAAGGTTCAGAACAATCTCCATACTACTGGTCAAAGACCAGAGGAGTCTTCAAATTTTTCTAGACCAGACGAAGGTCATTTGTTGACTCTACATGAGCCATAGGGGATGTTCCCAGTCGACTGAACCAGATGAAGGTTCAGAACAATCTCCATACTACTGGTCAAAGACCAGAGGAGTCTTCAAATTTTTCTAGACCAGACGAAGGTCATTTGTTGACTCTACATGAGCCATAGGGGATGTTCCCAGTCGACTGAACCAGATGAAGGTTCGGGACAATCTCCATACTACTGGTCAAAGACCAGAGGAGTCTTCAAATTTTTCTAGACCAGATGAAGGTCGTATGTTGACTCTACATGAGCCATAGGGGATGTTCCCAGTCGACTGAACCAGATGAAGGTTTCAGAACAATCTCCATACTACTGGTCAAAGACCAGAGGAGTCTTCAAATTTTTCTAGACCAGACGAAGGTCATTTGTTGACTCTACATGAGCCATAGGGGATGTTCCCAGTCGACTGAACCAGATGAAGGTTCGGGACAATCTCCATACTACTGGTCAAAGACCAGAGGAGTCTTCAAATTTTTCTAGACCAGATGAAGGTCGTATGTTGACTCTACATGAGCCATAGGGGATGTTCCCAGTCGACTGAACCAGATGAAGGTTCGGGACAATCTCCATACTACTGGTCAAAGACCAGAGGAGTCTTCAAATTTTTCTAGACCAGATGAAGGTCGTATGTTGACTCTACATGAGCCATAGGGGATGTTCCCAGTCGACTGAACCAGATGAAGGTTCAGGACAATCTCCATACTACTGGTCAAAGACCAGAGGAGTCTTCAAATTTTTCTAGACCAGATGAAGGTCGTATGTTGACTCTACATGAGCCATAGGGGATGTTCCCAGTCGACTGAACCAGATGAAGGTTCAGGACAATCTCCATACTACTGGTCAAAGACCAGAGGAGTCTTCAAATTTTTCTAGACCAGATGAAGGTCGTATGTTGACTCTACATGAGCCATAGGGGATGTTCCCAGTCGACTGAACCAGATGAAGGTTCAGGACAATCTCCATACTACTGGTCAAAGACCAGAGGAGTCTTCAAATTTTTCTAGACCAGACGAAGGTCATTTGTTGACTCTACATGAGCCATAGGGGATGTTCCCAGTCGACTGAACCAGATGAAGGTTCGGGACAATCTCCATACTACTGGTCAAAGACCAGAGGAGTCTTCAAATTTTTCTAGACCAGATGAAGGTCGTATGTTGACTCTACATGAGCCATAGGGGATGTTCCCAGTCGACTGAACCAGATGAAGGTTCAGGACAATCTCCATACTACTGGTCAAAGACCAGAGGAGTCTTCAAATTTTTCTAGACCAGATGAAGGTCGTATGTTGACTCTACATGAGCCATAGGGGATGTTCCCAGTCGACTGAACCAGATGAAGGTTCAGGACAATCTCCATACTACTGGTCAAAGACCAGAGGAGTCTTCAAATTTTTCTAGACCAGATGAAGGTCGTATGTTGACTCTACATGAGCCATAGGGGATGTTCCCAGTCGACTGAACCAGATGAAGGTTCAGGACAATCTCCATACTACTGGTCAAAGACCAGAGGAGTCTTCAAATTTTTCTAGACCAGATGAAGGCCATTTGTTGACTCTACATGAGCCATAGGGGATGTTCCCAGTCGACTGAACCCGATGAAGGTCAGGATAAGAGTATATTGTTGAATGGGTTCAACAAGTTCCAAGCTATATGCGTGTAGATGTCGATTGAGATGTTCATCAAGTTTCAAGTCATATATGTTTGTTTTTTTTTAACAATTCCCAAGCTATATACTAGATGATGTCGGCTGGGATTCATTTCATGCCTCAAGATATGCAAGTGTACTAACTATAATAATCCCCAAACTACAGACTAGATGATGTCGGCTGGGATCATCAATAAGTCCCAAACTACAGACGTGTAGTGTCGATTGGGATCAATGTCACGTCCCAAGCTACACGTTGAGATGTTAACTAAGTAATTCTTAATTTGTCTCAAGTCAATGAGGTGTTATGTCGACTGGGTTTTTCTTTAAGCCCCGAGCTACACATGTAGATGTCAAATAAGACACATATCAAGCATCAAGTCATACACGCATAAGATCAATAACAAGTCCCAAGCTACACATGTAGATGTCGAATGAGACAGACATCAAACCTCAAGCTATACACGCATGGGATCCACAACAAATCCCAAGCTACACTCATGTAGATGTCGAATGGGACAAACATCAAGCATCAACCATCTACGCATAGGATTCACAACAAGTCTCAAGCTACACATGTAGATGTCGAATGGGACAAACATCAAGCATCAAGCCATCCACGCATGGGATTTACCATAAGTCCCAAGCTACACTTATGTAGATGTCGATTGGGAAAGACATCAAATATCAATATATACATGCATGAAATCCACAATAAATCCCAAGCTACACTTATGTAGATGTCGATTGGGAAAGACATCAAATATCATGCTATACACGCATGAAATCCTCAATAAATCCCAAGCTACACTTATGTAGATGTCGATTGGGAAAGACATCAAATATCAATCTATACATGCATGAAATCCACAATAAATCCCAAGCTACACTTATGTAGATGTCGATTGGGACAAATTGACCTGATGAAAGTCCAAAAGAATTTTCATACTACCTAACTTGATAAAGGTTGGTCGATTGGACCAAATGAGGTCCTAGAAAATTTTCATTCTACCAGGCATGATAATATATTCCCTATGTAGTATGGAGTTGGCAATATTAAATCAATGTAGCATGGAGATGATGACTAACCTTTGACTTAGTCTTGGAGGAGTTGATAATCATTCTAAGTTATTTAGGAGAGATGAGAGTTTTCCATGTAGCCTGAAGTTGATAGCCATCCACCTCATCGTATAACAATCTTTTCGTGTCTCTTTGTCTGTTGCTCAAACTTCCTATATATTTTGTTGAATGAGACTGTCGCATGGCTGGAGGGTGTGTGTCTTTAAACGCTCACATGGAAAGTCTGTGCATGGAGTGCATATGGGCCAACTTAGCACGTGTGCTTGGTAGCTTGTCATGTTGTTATTTATGCAGCTTGGGCGCTTGGCACATGGGCTGTTTCTTGAACAGCTAGCTAGACAATGGTGGTCTCTCCCTTGTTGCTGATTCACGTGAAACATGGAATGAAGGGGCATGGGCCCACATATGCATGACATGACACTGAATGGTATAATATGGGCTGAATCTTTTGAATTTACATTGAAGATTTGAAGAAGCTTGGTCGTATACTACTTGATTGTCTCTTGTGAGGCTACCTTGTCGAGTGGGCCATCAAAATATTTAATTAATTTCTTCTTTGAGTGATAGAATTCTCAAACTTGGGCAGTGAGCTAAGTTTGAATTATTGTAAAAAGGCCATGCTTGGTAATTTTGAAATTGGTGAGTGGGCCATTCGCCTTGCTGTGTGTGATTTTGTCGAATGAGGATCCATTTGCACTATAGGAAGAGAGCTGTTATATAACTTGACTTGGCCTCACTTTATCTCCACTTTGTAGACTGTGGGGTTCTTTTGTCGGATGAATAGCCACATGAAGCTTGATGGAGAATATATTGTAGCAGCTTAATCTTTGACAACCACATGTTTTTCCTATTCTTGTCAGTGGGCCTTATTTTCTCTCAGATTTATCCTATCAGCTTGCTCTTTTACACATGGTAGGTTGGCTTTCTTCATGATTAATGAATGTAGACTGACAGCTCCTCATGCACACTGTGAGAGCTGTACCGAAGAGGAGGAGAAGGTTTCTTGACACATGGCGAGAGCTGTGCGTCGACTCCACTAAATTTGATTTTTAACGTTGTGAAATTCAGTAATTTTTTTTTTTTTTTTTTGGGAAAACAAAAAAAAAAAGTTTGGTAGGGGTACGCTTTAATGCGATGATGATATCAACGGGAGGTTAGAGGTATTTTAGTTATTGAAATGATGGGTCTACGATCAGATGGTGCATAAATAATGACAAATATTTTTCTTTTTCAGAGACATGCAAACCAATTGTCTTAGGCAATGAGCTCCATGACTCACGTGGGAGCATGATCCTTTCTATTTTTGACAAATTTGTCCTCTTTCTTTGTGGACTAGTATGGGTTTCTGTTTTGTCTTTACGCGTTTTGGCATTTTATGGATGGCTCATGTGTTTTGGAAGCTAGTGTAAGGCTTTTGTATATGGCTTTTCATTTGGAAGCTAGTGCATGGCTTTAGTATATGGATTTTCACTTGGAAGCTAGTGCATGGATTTAGTATATGACTTTCTTGGGTGCATATATGCTTGTTCACGTGGCTTTAAGCATAATGGTATGTTTTGTTATTTTTTATAATAAGTATTGTATGTTTTTGTTGAGCTTTGTTGAGTGGTAGCGTGGCGATACGTTTGTAACAAGAATAATGCCTTGTCGAATGAGATAGGCTTAGCTTTATGCACGTCACCTAGAATTTGTGGTGTGAAGAATTGATGACTTCTTACCATAAATCAAGTCAATAACTCGATTCTTATGCCATGTCGTATGGAGAATATGGTTCTCTACACTTCATTGGGAGATGATGATTTGTTAGGAACGAGTGTCTGATGTTATCTCGACTTGGCTTTTCTTTATTGGTAGTCTGACTTCAGATAGACTGGAGAGAATTACTCTTTTGAACCCCTGCACTTCCTTTTGCATGGAAGATGCGACTTGTTGTGATCGGTCGGCTGGGGGAATATATTTTTTTTTGAAATGGATGGTCGTCTGATGACGGGTTTTCACTTGCCATATCGTTGAATGCACCTAAGAGATTGAATTGATAAGATAGTTGGGATGACTTGTAGCCTCGCGCCTTTGAGTGTCCAAAGAATGAATTATGTTCCAGATACTATTGGACATTAGTACTGGAGTTTTACATAGATCAATTTTCATCTTCCATTGATCGTAACTGTTTTGTAGAGTGACTGATTATGCAGCCACAGGATCTGGTGTCTGTTTGTAAGGATTGTAGACTGAGTGGTCTTTGCTTTGCTATGAATCGCTAAGGCCCCACGGTGGGCGCCAAATTGTGGACGCTGGAATTCGGCCGAGGTCCACAATCAGAATTTGTAGATAGGGGGCATCAGCGATCCTGCAAAACAAAGGTAGAGTGAGCGGGAGCAGACTACCCACCGGTGTGGTGGGTGCCGGGGGCACTCCGACGCTCAAGTCAGTAGCATGAAATGAGCCAGTGAATATGTAAATGTGAAAGGTAGGTTTGATGTTACCTTGACCTTTCTGGGTGGCCGTGAGGGCGGTGGTAAGTGTATAAGGGGGGATGGAGAGCTCTCAGAGAGCTAGTGTCAAAGAGCATAGGCTTGTAAGAAATAAGTGAAGCCCCCTTTAGAGTTGAGAAGCTCCTCCATTTTATAGATTGAAGGAAGTCACTTTACAGTTGTAACAGAAGCTGTAAAAGAGACCCACAACGTGCTGTGATTTCTGGCAATGGGGCCTCGCACATGTTTGATGTTTCTACTTTCGGCGGGGAGGATAAAGTGCATGTGGAAATATATTCGTTGTCCGGTATTGGGTTCGAAGTGAAAGACGTTTTTGCCCTCGTGCCCAAATTTGGCACGTACACCATCTAGCTCTAAGACATGTGATTGCGAATCAATTTTGAATGAAAATGTCTTATTAAACAAAAAGGTTATAGATTTGCAAAACATACTTAGCAAATTCACATTGGGACATAAAATTTTTTAACATATTTATTGGATCCAAAAAATGTGCATTTAAAAGAGAATGATTAGGATATAGGCCTTACATTAAGAGAAAATCTTTGAAAATTTATTTTGTTAAGGCATCTGATTCTCATGTTAAGAATGTTATAAATGAAAATGACACATGTCATGCATGTAATAAAAATGGACATAAAATTTTTGAATGCATGTACAATAATGTGATTAAGAATGCATGGATTCCTCAAGGAATCAAAATTAACCCAAATGGACCCAAGAAAGTTTGGGTACCAAAGTGTAATTGATAAATTTGTAGGGGGAGCTTTGGGAATGGATCTTTAAAGAGAATTGCAAAATTGATCCCCAAAGGCTCAAGGAAATGAAGAATCGCAACAGTAATAGGTAAACTCCGTATTCACGGAAACATTGGTACCGTTTCCTCCAAATTTTGTATTAGTATGCATATTTTTTATTGGTTAATATATTTTGAAGCATACAAGATGATTAGGCAATGTATTTAACTTTCTATTGGTATCAATTGTTAATTTGATATCATTAAATGTCTTAATCATACATTTAAACCTCTTCTTCATATCAAACGGTATCACATTAAATTTATTAAGTTAAATTACATGTATGTGATTATTTGATTGATTTTGCATTGAATATGATTTTGCCATGTAACATAATTGAATAAAAATGAAATGCATGTATACTGACATAGTTTCCATTGGTATAATGAAAAGCATGGATTTTGATTGTTTATTAATAGGTATCATATTTATAAAAAGACAATCATTAAATATGCATTGAATTGAAATCATTGATATAAAACTTTAATTGGTATCATGAAATGTATTGACTTATTTTATTTGATATCAAATTTGGGAGAAATCATGCTTAAGATGATATTATATTTCAAATGGTATTCATTGGAATCTAACTTTTGAAAATTGCATTATACATGATTTTTACATCTTATGGCAAAAAGGGGGAAATGCCAAAATGTGCATATTTTTTTAGTTTTTGGTATCATTATCTTATGCACATATGTATTTGGTATCTCATTTTATTTTAAATTTTTGCTTCTCCACTTTTTGATAATGTCAAAGGGGGAGAAATCATTATAATGAGATTAAAACTTGTTTTACCATCACCATTGGTTTAAGGGGGATTAATTGTACTAATGTGTTTGTCAAGTCTTATAGAGCTATCTTGAAGACAATCACACATTGAGGGGGAGCAAAATCGTCAATATTTGGACTCCTAGAAGCTCACAAATATCAACAAGTTTTAAGGGGTTGCCATCATAAAAAAAGTGGAAATTGTTGGCGACTTGGTCGCATAAATGGATTTTGATGACGTCAACGCAAAAGAAGACTTCGACGTGCAAACACGAAGCAATACAATAAGTGTCGAAGCATATGGGGTGAAGAGCGAGAATGTGAAGACTTGCGGCAAATTGAAGATTTTATTCAATTCTTAGCTTAGGGCTCTATTTGTAATTGTGAATTATATATTCTAGTGCCTAAGCTCATAAGATTGCATGCACAATCACTTAGATGCATTAGGATCATGACAAAATACCTTAAAACCTTCATTACTCTGCATTTTGGTCTGAGACCGGCATACCGGTGTCATTCCGGTGACCATACCGGTCAAGGAAAGCCTTATGCATGCTTTCTGGAACCAGGGAGATCCATTCCGGTATCCATTTCGGTCTAACCTTCATGGTGCATAGTTATTGAAACCATGGAGATCCATTCCGGCCTCCATTCCGGTCTAGCTCTTCATTTTGCACACATTCTGGAACCGGGCCAAATCATACCGGTTAGCATATCGGCCTAACGTATACTTGTTCAACGGTAATATAGCCGTTAGTATCCGTTGGAAACTCAGACCGGCATACCGGTCTACATACCGGTGACCAGACCAGTCGCAGCAGAAAGTTGGGGAATGTTTTGCATTTTATTATAAATAGGACCCCAACTCATTTGTGCTTGGTTAGAGACTTAGAAAACCTTCATACGCATTTTACCAAGGCAAATACAAGAGTGTCTTAAACCTTCATATACTTAAACACGCATACAAGCTCACACACACTACACCTCCATACTTTTAGTAGTGAGCTTAGAATACTTGGGTTTGCAACTCACACAATCTTCTTATTATTTGTGAGTGCCCAAGTGTGTTTCAAATCTTCTATATCAAAACACTTGCGGTTTCTGAAATCCCATTAGTTTGGGTAGTTGTAAATGTTTGTGAGTAAGCCTGCGAACAAAACTCAAATTGTAAAAGGTTCGGAGTGCGCCTTTGCGGAAAACTCTTGATTGCGAGTGAACCACGGAAACTCGATTTTAGTGGAAATCTTCAAGTGAGGCTTGGGGGAGTGGACGTAGGCACGTTTGGCCGAACCACTATAAATCTTGATGTCGCATTTCTCTTTCCCTTAACTTTTACTTATTTGCAAATTTATTTATATTTATATTTATATTATTAAATAGAAAACTTGCATATAGGTTATTGTTTACAATAGAGAAAATTAAACTAAGAGCCTATTTGGTAATAAGAGCTTAAAATCAGCAAAGATTTTATAATTCCGCATTTATAGCGATAACCCAATTCACCCCCCCCTCTTGGGTATAAAGATTGCTTGTCACTATTGCTTGTAGGTAATTTCAGTAAAATATTATACTCAATTTGTATATTTTATTGTTTCACGTCTATATAGGAATATGTATTCATCGGCATTGCATTGAGGTGGAAAGACTAAGCCAGTCTTGTAATTCCTCTTATAACTAAATAGTTTCGAGTGTAATTATGTCTTCCTCCTAATTGTGAGGAACACATAATGGATATATTAGTTTATGTTATTAGGTTTTATCTTCACTAGGCTTAGTATTAAAATATCCTAAATTTATATTTAGACTGAAATATATCTTTTCATTAACATTTTAAAAAAGTAGAACTCTTTAGGTATAGTGTAACAAAAATAAATAATTGTGATACAAACTTTGTATTTTAATTTTAGAAGTAGGGTTTGTAGCCAGAACAATAAATTTAATAGGAGTAAAATTTAACTTTAAAAAATGGTAGATACTATACATTTTAAAATGGAAAAAATTAAAATAATCTCATTAAAAAATCAACACTGTTTGGTTACTTAGAAAAAGTGGGAGAAACCAGAATAGCTCAGAGAAAATAATTTTTTATTTCTTAAGATGCTACGAGAAAATAATTGGATCAAAAGACATGCTATTTCAGCCTTGGATTTAATGTTTTTTTTTTCTTTAAGATCACATGATATACAAAATTGGATATACAAAGTTCAATAGTTGCATATATTTTGGACATGCGAACTTGGTTCAAAATGGGCTTAACTTTTCTCAGCGGGCCAGTGTTTGGGCTTCGACATTCTCACCCTGAAAAGTGATTTTTGGGGGTACTTTGGTCATTCAGTAAAGTCAGGGACCTGTTTGACACAAATGGAACAATTATATGATAATTTATAACAATGTAAAACTACGGGTCCCCATAGTTATTAACCACTCAAATCAAATGTAATTATATCACACACGTGTAAACCACATATATTTATTGTAAATAAGAATGTCAATCGGGAGGGGAGTGGAGGGATCGACATCCTCGTACCTATTCCCGACAATCTTTACATGTCTTCACCCTCTCCCCGTCCCTCATAATTATTTTAAGGAAGAGGATGGGGACTCGCGAATGATAAAATGAGTCCTGAGGGGTCCCAAATCTCGAATAATAAAATAAATTCAAGTCGTTGAAAAACATGTTAGTTGAACTAATATTTTATCCATAATTCAAGTATAAATATTCAAAAAAATTGATAATTTCTATGATACAAATGACAATTTATATAGAAGATTGAAATGTAATATCCAGAAATTCGGATACTCTTCCGGAAGGATTTTATATTGCTGATCGATTCTCGGAATGAGACTATATTGGAAAATAATAGTTTAAGTATTGAAATATAGCTCGAAATATTTTAAGATAGAGATTTGATGCATTGGAAATTGCGTTAACATTAAATAACCACTTACGCAATTTATATACATTATTCTATACGAAGGAAGTTTGTTGGTTCGGTTTTAGAGATAGCAAACGAACTCCGATTGATCTGAATTTTAAACCATCGAATTCGTTTCTCCGAGATGAACAACTTTCGTGTTGAACATTTTTCCAAATTTTGAGCAGAAGGGCCTCGATTTAGCTGATTTCATTTTTAGCGCTATGTTAGGGGTCAAAGTACAATAATGCAAGGACCATATTGTAATTTTCGAAAACTTATATTATAAAAGCCAGAGATTTTTTATTATTGCAAATCACCCCCAAACCATATACACACCACATATCTTGGGGAAAAAAAAATTTATATCAACTGAAATAGCTAAAATTGTTTATTTAAAAAAAAAAAAATCTACAAGTCCTATTGATTAAATAAGCAGTACAATCACTCACCAGAAAGACCCATTGTCAATGGAGGAGCATGCTGTCTGAAATGGACAGATAGTATCACATGATACATGTTATCAACGTTGTCACCACTGGGTGTTACACAGTAATTGAGAGAGGATTGAGACTGAGGAGAGGCGAGGAGGAGGCGGCGGCATGGTTGAGATAGAGAATTTTAGGTTAAGAATTTTTCTTTATTTAGTTATTTTTTAGGTTATAAGTGAGTAATTACTAAAATATCATTCTTCTTAAATTCTCTTGTTCAAAAATTATAAGGGTTAATTTGTAATATAATTAAACGAATACTAAATGAAATCGATTAAGAATCGATTCGTTTATGATTCGTTTAATAAACGAATTCCAAACAAATAAACGAATTGATAAGCTCAAATTCAAATTCGATTTGTTTAATAAACGAATCAAAAAATTAATGTTAAATAAATTAATAAATGGTGTTAAATAATAGATTCGATTTCATTATTCTATACCTAAGTAGTGTTAAATAAATTAATAAAGAATCAAAAAAATTAAATGAATAAATGAACACAAATAAATAATAATAAATAAGAAATTTATAATATTTATTAAACAAATAAAAAAGAATAGACATATAAAGAGCAAAAAATATAAATTTAACAAAAATAAAAATATTATAAATAACATAATTTAATTAATAAAATAAAATTCGTATATATATTTATATATTGATTTGGGGACAATGGGTGTATTATTTTTATGGATTTGGAGATTTTTATGATTTTGGGAGGGGGAGAAGCAAATTTCATCATTTTAACACCCATCATTATTTTTTATTTTTTTAAAAAAAAAAAAAATCAACAGAAGCCTTCTATTTTTTTAAGGAGGCATAAACTTTTTTTTTTTTTTTTTTAAAAAAAAACAAAGCAAAAGCTTAACTAAACAAACAACATAGCAGCCAATGAGGTAGTAGCCTCATTGGTAACCCATGTCTCTCACCAAGTGAGAGACGTGAGAGACATGGGTTCGAGTCCCCACAAAAGTAGTGGGGACTCGAACCTTCCTCTTTAGGAGGAAGAAGTTCTCCTATATGGGAGTTGATTCCCAAGCTGTGTCTTGATTGATTTAGAATTTGTAAGTCCCGAGCTATATCTCGGTTGATTTCTGGGCAGTGCTATAATTGAATGTATCTAAAATCTCAGTTGATAGCATATTGTGATATATGTAGTTTGTAATAATTCAAAAAAAAAACAAACAACATAGCAAACAATAAAATCAAGATAAAAACTTTATAACAGATTAAAAAAAAAAAAAAGACAACAACCCGACATATTAAATTATTGTCATTGCATTTCCAATATATATATTTATACTACAAACAACCAATAGCATCAATGAATAAATTAATGTAGTGGGTCCTAAAAAAAACAACAAAACAATAATGGTCCAGTAATATCCATTATTATTTTTGGACACGTTGAAAATCTCGCCGTCAAATCAACCGATCCGAACTCAAGCGGAGCATGTAAATCTCGTTATCCAAAACTCTTATAAGAAATGCACTTACTGGACTCGAACCTAAGACCCAACAACCAAATTCTAAGCCATTTACCACAAAGTCACATCCCTTAGGGGCAACAATATTCATTTTAATAGCTAATAAGTCAACAAACAACAAAGCAATTATTGGGATATATTCCATAAAACTTTATGTAATGTAAACAGAATTATTTGTTATGAAATAAAATATGCATTATTCATTTATCAAATGTTTTGAATTAAATCGAATATTGTAAATTATATTGTTTACCATTGATTACTTATGTGCCTTCAGATTTAGTGTATGAGTGTCATGTTGGGTTTTCTAGGTCAAACCAAGATCAATTTAAGCATTTAAACATGTGAATACATCAAAATTAAGTTGCGGAATACTCATTTTGATCGGCTTTTGCGATGCGAGGAACAACAAAAATTTTCTGCTCCACCATTGAAGCTCACGGCAATGGCCCTCTTTGTGCTCCATTTGTGTTCTTCAAGCTTCAAGCTTTAATTTGAGATTCCATGCTCAATGGTTTGTTTCTCTATCACCTTTGGATGACTCTTTAGTGTGCTAGCACTCGGAAAAATTTACCGCAAATCTTTCCTTAAGCTTCATGATATTCTCAGCCAAGCCAAGAAAATAAGAAAGAAAATGGCCCTTGGCCGAAACTTGAGAGGAGAGAGGAGGAAGATGAAGTTGTGTGTGTTGTGTAATCTAATACACAAAAATGAAAGTCAATTATCAAAATAATAAAATATGATATATGTCTTTCAACCATCACATTAGTGTGTTTCACACTCAACCATCAACCAACAACTTTCATCACATTAAAGTGATAAAGTTGACTAGTGATGTGACGTTTGATGTGACTTGTGGGCCCCACTTGATTCGAAATGCGAGTGGGCCCGCAAACACTCCCGGCCTCGGGTTCGCTAATTCCGAATTAACGAATTTTCCGTTGCGACGTAATTAAATCAAATTTAATTAAATAATTATGCTTAGCAAAATTATTATTCACGTCGCTAGCGAATTAATTCTAAATTAACTCGTTCGCCCAAATTAAAATCTAATTTTAATTCCGCGTCGAAATCTAATTTCGTATAATATATCGAATATATTATTTTATCGATTAATTCCAAATTAATCGTTCTCTCTCTTTAAATAATATTTTATCCTAGAAAAAATATCTTTGTAATTAATCCCAGATTAATTTTCTCTCTCTATTAATTAATCTCAGATTAATAATGTGCGAGTCATACGTCATCGGTGAATCTTTGGGAAGCGACCCATGAGATCCCCGGATATGTTGGCAGTAAATCCGGTCGTCGAACTATCCGAACACGTACGTACCTAGTACTACATTTTTACCGATTTACAAGACATGGTTGGCTTCTAGCAAAGCACCGTGTCAACCCAATTCTCCATAAATATTCTTAAAGGAATATATAATCTGTATCAGGCGTAGTATACATAGTATTGCGTATTGCGATCCAGTATCGGATGTCACGTGCTATGCCTGGGGCTGGAATTGTGTATGCCCCGTACGAAGCACATGTCAGATCTCTGGTAACTAGTCTCTATAATCGGATAATCATGACCTTGTCATATTATCCCGATGACTGCAGTACATAAAGAGTACTAGTTCCGTATCCTACGTGACCATCATCTCCACTATGACTGGAGTGATACTTCCATCTTGACATCACACCCAATACACTACGATTCTCAATATACCCAGAAGAGGCGTACACAGAACCGGTTAAAGCCCTGGATGACCAAAACCAAAGTATATTGATTGTCGCAAGTATTAACGGTGCAAGTCTCAGGTTAAGACCAAATAAACCTACCCTGATTCGGACTTCCATAGACACATAGTCATACTACCAATGGAATTCCGAGGGGTCTATCCAGAGCGAAGCTGTTTCCATACCATCGGTAAACACAACCTCCTATTACACTTGCATGTGTATCCAATACCCAAATATATGAGAACTATGCCGTTATGCTCCCACAACGCGCACAAGTGTAATACTAGTCTATTCCGCATTATCGATGTTCAATCTCGATAATACTACGACTAGGGATGTTTTAATGATTAAACCTTCGTGGATTGATACTGTCTCATATCATCTCAATCCGGTACTAATCATAAGGACATTTTATCATTTATATATATTGGTAATCCAATTACAAATGATAAAAGAGCAATTTCCTTTGTCACATAGTTAATTTGTACAACAACACCATGATCTGTACAAATAGTGATGCTATGGGTCATAATTGTCCAACATGTCATACACAAGAGAATTTAAGTCTAAAGTTAGTAATCTAAAAGAGTCTATAGAGAGCAAACAAAACGGATATTTTGTTTGTGGTTCATCTATAACTGTGGTCCATTTTATAATTGTATGACGACCTTGATCTAGGATCGTCCATATGGTGACATGAAAATGAAGGCACCTTATATGATGTGATCATATAGGACTAGATATAGATAGAAATGAATTTCTTATAATATCCGTTAAATAAAGAAATTCATTTCAATCTACTAGATGGTCATATATGGATTGATCTGAATTCTGAGTGTACTGCGAACTCTTGCATGGCAGACTATGTCATTTGATTTACAAAGATGAAGTTGGTGTAGCAATCCCGACCAATAGTCACGTACTTTGGGAACATAGTTTGGTGTGTAGCTGATGACGTTTTATATAGATATGAAGTTCATTTTTTCTTGCGAGAAGTAGAAGAGTATCTTCCTTAAGGGTTGATTCGGTACTTGAACGATTAGAGCGCTCAAGTCTTTCTATTACGAATAGAAAGATTAATATTCATAATAGTTATGAATAAATCGTTTATTAGAGAATCAATGGTACTTAAGGTCAAAATAATTAGAGGGGTATAACAGATATTATGACCCGGCTCTAATTATGAGATACTCGTGAAAGGTCAATCTGTATGTAATGACTATATCGATGGACACCGACGTAGTTCAACTTATATTATTTATCTACGACAACGAGAGTGCAGTTTCAGGTTTTTAATGGAATAAGCTGAAGTTATTAATTCAGAATATTTAATTAAAGAATTTAACTAATATTCTGGGATTATTGAAGCTCGTAATTATAGGTTCATTTGGTCATCGTGCTAGCTCGATATACTGTAGCAAATTAAATATAATTGGATAGTTCAATTATATATATATATATATATATATATATATATTATTAATGAGATTAATAATATATTTGTCATACAAGTAGCTTTATATTATATTTAATATAATGATTTCATTAAATAAATGATTATGAGATAATCATTTAATTTATTACAAAATGTTGTAAATATAAAATTATTTTGATAATTTAATATATATATTATTTTGGTAATAAATATTTTTTAAACACATTATTTCCAATTTGGTTGTTACAACCTTTTGCTTGGTAACACCTTTAATGTATTTATTGAGAATAAAAATATTTTTGGTGGTTACCTAAACCCTAGGTTCGGCCGAAACTTGTGATAGGAAGGAGAAATGTTTCTTTTGTTTTTTTGACAACAAATTAAATCCTAAATATAAAATGGAAAGTTGTTTTCTTTTTACCCTAATCTTATTTTGTAAACCCTAACCATCTTGTTCCAAGTTTTCTCTCAAAAATTGAAAGGAAAAAGAAAGAACAAAAAAAGAATTTTTTTTTTGTGATAACTTTTCTCTAAAGAGTTTAGAGATCAAGATTGTGAGTCTGGATCACAATAGTTTTTGTTGGTTGTGAGTCATAACACGGAAGACTTATTGGAGATCGAATTAAAATATTTTTCTTTCTTTTCTACATAAACACGGCAGTGAGCAGAAAACTCTGCTCACTGATGCCTCTAGTTGCTTGTTTTGGTGCTCGGTTTGTTTTGTATCTTGTCCAAAAAAGTTTAGGAATACAAATGGGTGTTTTTGAGGAAATATTTGGACCCGATCCACTTCCATTGTACACGAAAAACATGGCTGTTTTGGGTGAGTTGTGCGCTCATATCGGGTGCAAAATAGTCCATATCTGAGCTTCTGTCTGGGGACTATTCGGGGGCTATTCCGGGGCTAAAAATAGTCAAAAATAGAACAAAATAAGTCCAAAGGTGTTGGGGCAGTTGTGGAACCCCTCAGGTCGGATCGGTGTCTCAGGAAGTGGAAATGGGTCTAACCCATGGATATCAAGTATGGGTGTAATTTTAAATTATTTAATGAAATACTATATTCCATTACGAATGTATAGGAAAAAATCGGGATTGAATCGGAGTCCGGAAACTCCAGAACGAGCAAAAAAAAATTACCGCGCGCTCACTGTAGTGCTGATCACTCTTTCCAGTGAGCTGATTGGATTATGGTATTTTACCCTAATCTATTACGGTTCTCCCTAAACACTTCAAAACTACCTAAAATTAATTTTTAATTTCAAAACCAACATTAAAACATTTTATAGAATAAAAATCAAGTTTTTCAAAATATCAAATATTTTTACAAAAACATAAATTTATTCTAAATACGTATTTGCATAAATTTTGAATCCAATACACAAGCCAAATTAGAATCCCAATAAGAAATGTCTCTTGAACAATTCTAGGTCACCCAAAGGTGGTCAAATGATTCTAGAATGGTAGTCATAGCTCTAAGCTTTAATTTAGAGTTCCAAACTCTTATTATTTGTTCCATTTCCAACATGAACATCTTTGACCTAATTACAAGCATATTTTGTTTATACTTCTAAAGTATCCTAACACAAATTATTAGCCTTATTTCAATAGTGAGCTATGTGATCATGCATCTAACACACAAATAACATAGCTTATGAAAAGATCAAACATTAACAAGTGAGCTTGATGCAAGATCCAATCTACTTCTCCTTTGTTGAAATCGTCGGAGAACCTCCAAAGAGTGTAAGCTTGACTTCAAGATCCAACATTGATTTCCAATGCTAGCAAGCTTGACTTCAAGATCCACCTTGATTTCCAATGCTAGCAAGCTTCACTTCAAGATCTAATCTTGATTTCTCCTAATTGAAATATTTTAGAGACCTCACAAGCTTCTCTAAACACTTTTCTAATTTAGGCTAATTTCTCTAAGATTTTGCTTGTATTTGTACTTGTAATTAAAATCTTCCTAAAGCTTGTTATTTATAGCAAAACTTAGGCAATTTTTAATTAATAAAAGTTGTAATCAACTTTTAAGTGGGCTTAATTTAATTTGTCCAAATATGTATAATTAGGTGTGACTAATCTCCATTGTCTCCCACTTTAATTTAATCCAATTAAATCAAGCCAATGATTAGGAAATATATTAGTTAAATGTTTGCCACCTTGATTTAATCCAATTAAATTAAGCCAAAACCACATATTATTACGTACTTACAATAACCTTAATATTCTCAAATGGTAGAGATAATTATGATTTTACAATTAAGCCCTTGTGTAATTATTGAAATAATCCAATTAATCCAATTAAGTCAAAGTAAATAACCAATGTTATCCAATAACACTTGATTATCTTAGTTGATAATTATAATATTGAATATTATCTTTTATCAAAAATAATCGGCTACCCAAGTGCTCAACGAGTACACTTCAGATTGAGACTCTCTAAGTTCAGACATGTTCGTCATATAAGCCTAGCTAATATGTACGCAATTCGGCCACCTCCGAATTCGCGAAGAACACGAACGACCTTTTTGAACTATACAAGTCGAAGTCATCACATATGTTTAACAATCCCTCCATCGTAGGCTATCCGAGTTGTGCTTAGGAATATATAATACACTGTCAAGTTTCCAAAGCGCACATCTCATGTCGACATGTCCACGATTCTTTACAACCGATGCGATCAACCCTAGGTGATCGGCTTTGGCCAAAGTCTTTAAGAATCGTGACTTTACCTACATGGATATCTAAACCTCTTATGGTATACATACGGGTCGACAGATCCTATCTTGCTTCACACTTGATTACTGAGTGCATCGGTCCACACCCAACGAACATCTAGAGGCCAAACCATGAAAAGTTTCTGATATACATGGCATCAAAGTGTGGAGGATCTCACACAAAATCAATGATATCCTATAGTCAAAGGATTACATATGCTACTCGACTCGAGAAGATTCCTATTGATGGTGGTGTGTACTTCCAACTATTAGAAATCACCTGTGAGTCATTCAGTATTCGCTCTAACGAATACCCACACGTCTATACGAGTTTCCAAAACTCATGGTACATATGGTTAAACCATTGGAACTCCAATTCCAATATATGACATGTGCTAGTCTTCTAGGTTATAAGAATTCGACCGTATTCCAAAACCAACGACTATGAATATTTACTTTAAGAATAGTTTACACCTAGTGTCAAAAATATTCTAAGGTCGATGTCATTCTTACCATATCTATACATCAATTTAATACGTGTAATGACAATTCCATTATAAAGTATGAAATGAAAAATGTAGTTATTTTATTAATAAATAATAAAAAGTACAATTCAGATTGGCACTCCAAGCACCAACTCCATCAAACTCTCATTTGCTTAGTGCCAATCTGGATGGTACCGTAGTCCCATCTCCTCCACATGTTTATCGAATAACTTAGGAGGTAAGGCCTTTGTAAGCGGGTCTGCTATGTTGACTTGTCCTTGAACCTTCAAGACCACTATGTCTTTTCGTTCAATTATCTCTCTAATTATGCGGTATTTCATTTCCACGTGTTTAGACTTGGAATGTACCATCGGCTCCTTAGCCTGTGCGATTGCTCCGTTATTATCACAGTACAATGGGATTGAATCCGCAATACTAGGCATAATGCCAAGTTCTGTGATAAAATTTCTAATCCAAACAGCTTCTTTTGTAATTTCTGAAGCCGCTATAAATTCAGCCTCAGTGGTGGAATCAGCTGTTGAGCCTTGCTTTGAGCAACGCCAACTAATCGCACCACCATTAAGGATAAATATGTATCATGATGTAGATTTTCTATCATCTGAATCTCCTTGGAAGTTGGAGTCTGTATAACCTTTAACTTGTAGCTCATCTTCTCCATATATTAGAAACTTATCCTTGGTGCCTTTAAGATATTTTATGATATGTTTCACGGCTGTCCAATGATCATTACCTGGATCAGATTGATATCGGTTGGTCACACTGACGCCAAAACTGATGTCAGGTCTATTACATAACATGACATACATTATGCTTCCAAGATAAGATGCATATGGCAGGTTAGACATCCTAACTCTCTCTTCCTCAGTTTGAGGTGTCATTTTCTTTGAAATATGTATACCATATCAGAAAGGTACATTTGTTGTCTTGCAGTTGGTAAAACCGTACCTTTCTGACATCTTATCTATGTACGTCGATTGTGACAACCCTATAAGCTTCCTAACTCTATCTCGATAGAGCCTTATACCTAGTATATATGAAGCTTCACCCACATCTTTCATGGAGAAGTTCTTGCAAAGGTAGGCTTTCACATTTTGCATCATCCCTATATCATTTCCTATGATAAGGATGTCATATATATAAAAGACTAGGAAAACTATCATGCTCCCATTGACTTTCTTATAAACACATGGTTCTTCCTCAGTTTTTTATGAATTTAGATAATCTAATTATCTCATCAAAACGACGATTCCAGCTTCGGGATGTCTATTTAAGTCCATAAATAGACTTTTGGAGCTTACAAATCAAGTTTGAAGTCTCACTGGATACGAAACCCTCTGGTTGTTCCATATAGATATCCTCTTCAAGGAATCCATTTAGGAAAGCGGTTTTCACATCCATCCGCCATATCTCATAGTCGTGATATGCAGCAATGCCTAAAAGAATCCTAATAGATTTAGCATGGCTACTGGTGAAAAGTTTCCTCATAGTCAATCCCAGGACGTTGAGTGTAACCTTTCGCTACCAGTCGGGCCTTAAAGGTTTCCACATTTCCATCAAGCTCTTGCTTCTTTTTGTAAACCCATTTACGACCAATAGGTTTAACTCCTGCAGGAAGTTCAACTAAGTCCCAAACTTGATTGGCATGCATTGAATCCATTTCGGATTTCATGTCATCCTGCCATTTTCCCGAATCGATATCCAATATCGCTTCTTTATACGTAGTCGGATCTGTTTCCTCCAAGAGGAGAACATTAAGGCTCACATCAGAAAATAGTCTCTCATGAGGCCTTGATATTCTATTCGACTTACATAGAAACTATGTTGTAGATCATTCACCTATTTGGATCTCCGGTTCCATCTCAGGTTCCTTAATGTTGGGATCAAACTCATCAAGTTTAATCTCTCTACAATTCCCACTTTCTCTTAAAAATTACTTTTCAAGAAAAGCTGCAAAGCGAACAACAAATACATTTCGTTGCTCGGAATCGTAGAATTGATATCCCATGGAATTATCAGGATATCCAACGAACCTATATTTATACCCTCTCGGTGCTAGTTTATCTCGCTGCATAATTCTAACGTATGCAGGACAACCCCAAATCTTTAAATGTCTAAGACTTGGATTTCTACCGAACCATATCTGATAGGGGGTCGTAGAAACAGCTTTCGATGGAACCCTATTAAGTATATATGCAACAGTTTGTAAAGTGTAACCCTAAAGGTAATAAGGAATATCTGTATAGCTCATCATCGTTCGCACCATATCCAATAAAGTATGATTTCTACGCTCAGACACTCCATTGTGTTGATGTGTCTTGGTGGGCTATATTGGGCGAGAATTCCATTCTCCCTTAAATAATTTCTGAATTCTTCACTCATGTATTCACCGCCTCGATCTGATCTTAGGCATTTGATGAATTTATTTGTTTGTTTTTCTACTTCGTTTCGGAATATTTTGAACTTGTCAAATGTTTCCGACTTATGTTTCATTAGATAGACATATCCATATATATACTTGTCATCTGTGAAAGTCACAAAGTATGTGGAACCATCATGAGCGGCATGATTTAATGGAACACACACATCACTGTGTATTAGCTCCAGTAGATCTCCAGCACGGTGTCCAACACCTTGAAATGAGGCCATTGTCATCTTTCCTTGGATATATGACTCACAAATTGGATAATGATCTAAGTTAAGATTTTCAATCAAACCATCATTTACCAATTTGGATAGACGTCTAACACCTATGTGGCCCAATCTCATATGCCATAATTCAGTATTATTTAATTCAGACTTCCTACTTGTATTTTTCTCTATATTAAAGACATATCTATATGTTTCCAAAATATAGTGACCGTTTGATAAAGAACATTCATATTTCAATAAATTTTCTTTATCATACAAACATAAAGTTTCATCCTTAATGTTTATTTTATATCCCCCTTTATCTAATATTGGCAGTGATATTATTTGTCTAATAAGTGAGGGAACATAATAACAGTCATGTAAATCTAATTTACATCTATTTGGGAGATCTAGAACAACAGTTCATATGGCCTTGACATCCAATGTCTCGCTATTGCCAACTCTAAGCTGGATCTCCCATTTATTTAGCCTTCTTGTGACCCTCATTTCCTGCAGGGAATTGCAAATATGAGTAGAACTGCCAGTGTCTAACACCCATCCACTATTTGCATCTAAGGCTAATGAGACGTCAATAATTGGAAAAATACAAAGCGTACCTGATGGTCCTGCTTTTCTTTTTAGCTCTGGACAGTCCTTCTTCCAGTGTCCAAAATTCTTGCATTGTAGACATTGATCACGAGTTACTTTCGGTTTTGCGCCTTTGCACTTCTTGGAGTTTTTCTTTGATATCTTATTCTTCCTCATCTTTATTTTCTTTGACTTCCCAGAAGTCTTTGAAGAGCCAGCTCCACCATAGAGATATAGTGTGGGGTTGCATTTCTTCGAATCTTGCTCTGTCGTGCGTAGCATGTTATGCAGTTCTTCGTATGTGGCTTGCATCGAATGCATATGGAAATTTAATACAAAGCCAGCATAAGAACCAGACAAAGAAGACATAATCAAATTACGGCCCAGCCGTTCATCAACCACAATGCCCGGTCGTTCCAGATATCGAATCTGGTTGATCATGTTCAAAACATGAGTGCTCATAACTCCTCCCTCCTTGAATTCAGCACGGAACAATTCCTTAGACCTTCGATAAAGTTCCATCTCTTGATTTGTCTCAAACAACTCTTTGAGTGTTTGCATGATGGTCCAAGCATCCAGTACTTCAATGTACTGTCTCAACAAATCTGGAACCATCGATCCCAAGATGTATGATTTCACCTTCAGGTTATCATCCTTCCATCTATCAAAAGTTTCTCGCTCTTCTGGAGTGGAGTCATGATCGATATCAACAGGCAGTGGATTGATCGTGACATAAGTCAACTTTCCATACTCCGAGACAAGGCGTATGTTCATTTCCCATTCAAAATAGTTCTCGGCTCCTTTTAGCTCATAGGTTTCCAAAAGTTTCATCAATGGATTAGCGGAAGCCATCTGCAAGACAATATTTTTGAGTAGTAGCAGAATAATTTTCATTTCAAAAGTGATAACACTAATTGATTATGTAATTTTAAATCTATTAGTGCCCTCCCACTACTTTAGGTAATTCTGTAATCTCCCTTAACGGAAAAATAGAAATTTGACTATCAAAATTTCATAGCGGGAAGTGGATCCCATGACATTTATTCCAGCCTCACACTAATGACGATATTGGCCTTTGTAAACTCATTAGGTAGACCTCCAAGGTCAATCATATTCATGTGACTCCTAGTTTGGTCCTGAACTGTTTCTTATCCTCACACTAATGACGATATTGGATTAAGATGTGTTCTAGGTGTATACTTGTCAATGTGCACTAATGAGCTTCGTATGTACACCCCTCACACTAATGACGATATTGGGTGACTACGTTAACTCATCACGTTACATCTAATGTTTTACCGGAGCGACCTAAGTTCCGAGCACTTATACCTGTTAGGGTTGGTGCTCTGAATGCCAATCCGGATTGTATTTATGTCCGATTCATGAATAAGAGCAATATATTTTTCCATAATATTACTAATTTAAATGATATCACCTCTTATCTTTTATATACATATTCGATCTAATTTCGATTAGATTGAAACTAAATCTGGTTTAGTGATATGTATATATATTAGACAAAGACCCCAGGATTTACAACGTAGTGCATAGTTACAACATAATTTGTAATTGACATTGGGAAGTGTCACTATAAGTTGTTTATCCTCAAATTAAGTTCATGGTCAAGATTTACTGACACGGGTCGGTTAGTAAAATCCGCTGAGACCAGTACATGTCGTATATCGGAATAGTTTCGATGGTTTATCCCAATGAACCATGAGTCTTGGGAGACTCGTATAGACGTGTAGGTGTTTATTTGATAAATACTGAATGACTCACCGAAGATTTCCTAATAGATGGTACACCAACGTCAATAGAAATCTTCTCGGGTTGAGTAGCATAGTGATTCTTTGACTTGAGATACCACTGTGGATATATGAGTTATCCTCCACACTTAGATGGCAGTCACGTCACCGATCTATTAAGATCAGACCTCTGCATGTTCATTGGGTGTGGACTCATGCTCATGATATCCTGTGTGTATCAAGATAGGATCTGTCAGTCATGTGTACATGGCATAGGTAGTCCATTATTTGATTAGCAATCTTTTAAATCTATGGCCATAGTATACTTCGGAAATGAGTTCCGAATGTTATTTAGAGATTGCTAATAGATACGTCGACGTGATTATTCTATAGAGATTTGACGTTTTCATCTATATTTCTGGAATAATCAGGATACCTGTGACGGATGGATTATACATATGCAGTGACCTCGACCTGTATGGTTCAATGAGTTTATCCGTGTTTGTCATAATTTACGGATGGGTGAATTATGGACATGAAATTTGATTTCGTGATGGATATGTCTGAACCTATAGAGTCTCACTAATGAAATATACTCGTAGAGCACTAGGGCAACGGTTATGAATAATACGGATTGTTTATAACTCGTTTAAACGAAAAATACATGCTATCGGGACTTGATTGTCATTCCCGAAATAATGTGTATTTATATTTAACATTTGATATTATTAAATACTTTTTTTTTTTGAAATCGTTGGACACCCCGCCACCAAACCACCCATTCTGGGCCGCGGCGCAGGTAAAACCCCCGGCTGCCCCAGGCTCTTACAAGAAGTTGCACCCCTGGATTCGAACCCAGAACCTCAAGGTGAGATTCTGGACCCTTCACCACCAAGCCAAATTGTGATATTTAAAATATATCATTAATATATGTATTTGAGATATTTATTGTAAATATAATACATATATTTGAGATATTTATATTTATTATTTAATTATTTAATTGTTAAATAAATAATTAATTAATATTACAAATATCTTTTAATAATGATTTATGCTTTTCTTTGGCTTAATTCCATTAGTCCATTTGTTGTTTTTGCTTTATTAAAGATAAAGTAGTTAACTTTATTAAAGTAGAAAATGTGGACTAATGAGAATGAAAATAAATAATATAATTGTTTATTATTTTGGAAGCCATTTTACGCCTAAATGGAAAAGGAATATACAAAAGTTGTTAAAATTCATTTTCAGTAAGGAGACACGCAAGTTTCAAAATACAAAAAAAAAAGGTGTTTTGGTTTTCCATTTCCAGGGAGTAAGTCACGCCCAAAGGAGAGCAAAAGGAAGACTTAGACAATTTTTTTTTTAAACATAAAATTACAAAATGAGTTGAGAGAGTTTTGAAGGAAAAATCAAGAGAAAAGCTTAAGAATTTTGGAAATTTTTGTAAGTAATTCTCAATTTCCTTCAAGATAGAAATTGTTTCAATTTATCTTATCTTCAATTGTGTTGCTAAGATTAATGTCTCTACTCTTTAATTTGTAATTAATTTTTTTGGAAACTTGTTGGATGTGATTAGCATGTATAATTAATTTATAAAGCTTATTAGTGTAATTAAGCTTAATAGATTAATTAGAAATTAAAGTTGTCATTCTAGAGTTTCTTAGCCATTCATAATTAACCTAGAATTGTTCTTGGGTAATTTCATAATGGTGAGACTTGATTGGTGTGGTAATTGATGGATTAAAGTGTTGAATTAATTCAATTTAATGTAAATTGTGTAATTGGACTAATTTATGAAATTATGGTTCTAAACCTATTCCAATTCTGGGGCTTTATATATATATATATATATGATATAATTTGATGTATATTTGATGTATGTCAAATTTGGGATTGATTGGATTTGATCTTGATGTGTTTTGAACAAATTGGGCCAAATTACAATTAATTGAAAAAACTGGGCAGTTTCATAAATTCCGGAAAATCTGGACTGTTTCGGTAAAATCTGAAAAGTTTCTGGATTTTATTATAAATTCATGTATTTGACATGTATAAATTATTTTGGGTTGATTTGAAATCAATTAAATATGTATTTAAATATTTAAGGACCAAAATAATTAATTTGCAAAACTTTTGGGTCATTTGGTAATTATGAGAAATCTGATTTCTTGGGTTGAAATTTCAGAATTTAAAATTGTTTAATTAAATAAATATGTTTATTTAATTGTTTCAAGAAAATATTTTGAAATCGGAAAAATCGGGTTTTCGCGTTCCGCTGCGCCAACCCGTAATTCCTTTTAAAACCCCAACAATACCCTCACACTAATGACGATATTGGATATAAGTAGTAAGAACTCATTCATCTCCGTATTGACAAGACGGACCATCCAATAATGCTCCAACATTATGAATACAATTACTTAAAAGTAATCACATAATCATGAGAGATTCATGACAATCAAGTCATTAACTTAATTAGGTCAAAGTTTTAAATTAAAACATGCAATACATATCCAATATGTCTTATGCATAATTAAATTAAAATATGTGTTGTGTGGTTAAGTCTTTGCTACTGATATCATTCTGTTGGGGCAGTTATGGAACCCCTAGGGTCGGATCGGTGCCCCGGGCAGTAAAAATTGGTCTAACCCATGAATATCAAGTATGGGTGTAATTTTAAATTATTTAATGAAATAATATATTCCATTACAAGTGTATAGGAAAAAACCGGGACTGAATCGGAGTCCGGAAGCTTCAGAACGAGCGAAAATAAAATTACCATGCGCGCGCACTGTAACGCTGATCACTCTTTTTTTTTATTTGTTTCTCTCATTCTGGTCACTTTCCAGTGAGCTGAATGGATTAGGGTATTTTACCCTAATCTATTACGGTTCTCCCTAAACACTTCAAAAACACCTAAAATTAATTTTTAATTTCAAAACCAACAATAACATATGTTATAGAATAAAAATCAAGTTTTTCAAAATATCAAATATTTTTACAAAAACATAAATTTATTCTAAATACGCATTTACGTAAATTTTGAATCCAATACACAAACCAAATTAGAATCCCAAAAAGAAATATCCCGTGAACAATTCTAGGTCACCCAAAGGTGGTCAATAATTCTATAATGGTAGTCATAGTTCTAAGCTTTAATCTAGAGTTCCAAACTCTTATTATTTGTTCAATGTCCAACATGATGAACATCTTTGACCTAATTACAAGTATATTGTGTTTATACTTTCAAAGCATCATAACACAAATTATTAGCCTTATTTGAACATTGAGCTATGTGATCATGCATCTAATACACAAATAAACATAGCTTATGAGAATATCAAACATTACATAGTAAGCTTGATGCAAGATCCAATCTACATCTCCTTTGTTGAAATCGTCGGAAAACCACCAAGTAGTGTAAGCTTGACTTCAAGATCCAACCTTGATTTCCAATGCTAGCAAGCTTCACTTCAAGACCTAATCTTGATTTCTCCTAATTGAAATGTTTTAGAGACCTCACAAGCTTTAATAAACATTTCTCTAATTTAGGCTAATTTCTCTAAGATTTTGCTTGTATTTGTACTTGTAATTAAAACCTTCATAAAACTTGCTATTTATAGCAAAACTTAGTTAATTTTTAATTAATAAAAGTTGTAATCAATTTTTAAGTGGGCTTAATCCAATTTGTCCAAATATGTATAATTAGGTGTGACTAATCTCCATTGTCTCCCACTTTAATTTAATCCAATTAAATCAAGTCAATGATTAGGAAATAGATTAGTTAAATGTTTGCTACCTTGATTTAATCCAATTAAATCAAGCCAAAACCACATATTATTACATACTTACTATTAACATAATATCCTCAAATGGTAGAGATAATTATAATTTTACAATTAAGCCATTGTGTAATTATTGAATTAATCCAATTAGGTCAAAGTAAATAATCAATGTTATCCAATAATACTTGATTATCTTAGTTGATAATTATAATATCGAATATTATATTTTATAAAAATAATCGGCTAGCTAATATGTACGTAATTCGGCCACCTCCAAATTCGTGAAGAACACGAACGACCTTTTTGAACTATACAAGTCGATGTCATCACATATGTTTAACAATCCCTCCGTCGTAGGCTATCCGAGTTGTGCTTAGGAAACATAGAATACACTGTCAAGTTTCCAATGCGCACATCTCATGTCGACATGTCCATGATTCTTTACAACTGATGCGATCAACCCTAGGTGATCGGCTTTGGCCAAAGTCTTTAAGAATCGCGACTTTACTTACATGGATACCTAAACCACTTATGGTATACATACGGGCCGACAGATCATATCTTTCTCCGCACTTGATTACTGAGTGCATCGGTCCACACCCAACGAATATCTAGAGGCTAGACCATGAAAGGTTTCTGATATACATGGCATCAAAGTGTGGAGGATCTCACACAAAATCAATGCTATCCTATAGTCAAAGGATTACATATGCTGCTCGACTCGAGAAGATTCCTATTGACGGTGGTGTGTACTTCCAACTATTAGGAATCACATGTGAGTCATTCAGTATTTGCTCTAACGAATACCTACATGTCTATACGAGTTTCCAAAACTCATGGTACATCGAGTTAAACCATTGGAACTTCAATTCCAATATACGACATGTGCTAGTCTTCTAGGTTATAGGAATTCGATCGTATTCCAAAACCAACTATTATGAATATTTACTTTAAGAATAGTTTACACCTGTGTCGAAACTATTCTAAGGTCGATGTAATTCTTAGCATATCTATACATTAATTTAATATGCGTAATGACAATACCATTATAAAGTATGAAATGAAAAATATAGTTATTTTATTAATAAATAATAAAAAGTAAAATTCGGATTGGCACTCCAAGCACCAACTCCATCAAAAGGGTTTGGTCAGATTCTGCTTTCGTAAGTGAGAGGGCATAAATTTTTCAAGGTTGATCTCGCTTCCTAAGTCGCTTCTGATGCTCGAGGGAAATCGGTTCTTATAATTGGTATCAGAGTCAGGTTGAAAAATATTCTTAACCCTTCAATTTTTATTAAAAAAGTTTATATTTTTATTTATTTATATGAGATATAATTTTTTTCATGCATGTTGTGATGAGTATGCACATCTTATATTCATGTGATGAATGTTTGTATTTAAGTTCATGTGATGAATGTATTGCATTGATCGTAAAGTTTTCCGTATGTTATTTTTGTGTGTTTTTTTTAAGGAATGTATGGCCATAAGGCTAATTTTTACAAGTTTACTATGTAAAATTGTTAAGTTGTATCTTTTTACGTAAATTGAAGAGCTGATGCCGCCAACAAATCAATCCCAATCCATGGAGCAAGATTTGAAGACCAAGGGATGCCTTGGTAAATTTTATACTAATTAGATTAGTATAGAAAAAATAAGAGCGCGGTCAATGTAATTATATTTTATATTATATGTATGCTTATTTCAAAATATTTGAATAACATGTCATATAACTTAGGGTGTCTACTCTTGTATTTTCTCATGCCATAACATGTAATAAATGCATTGATATTCTAGTCATAAAATGTGATTTTATGAAATTTAAAAGAGTTAAATTGGAATTGATATGCATGAAAATAAATAAATTAGATTAATTGGTTTAATAGTTTAAAATTTAAAATTCAAAATTTAATATAAATGGACTTTATAAGTAGATTATATTTTCCCTTGGTATATCGGATGGAAACTCGGACGTAAATTCCATAGCCGATTCTGAATGGACGGTAATGTGGTCTGCAATCGGGACGCGCATACACTTATAGACACTAGTGAATTAAAATATTAAATATTTTAATTTGAAATTTTTAATTTTAAAATAGTGAATGATAGAGGGATATATGACAATATATCCTGCGATATCTGTTGTTAGTCCGAACATGTGAGATTCAAAAGGCGCATCGAGGTTTTATTTTCGTCCCCCTACGGATAGTGTCTATTTTGGGTCAATATCAAGTTTGGATTCCGAGAGGATATGAACTCTAGATGTTTCTGGTGAACTGACTCACCCTACGGTGACACTTCACTAGTTAAGTCCAAGGGTTCTGAAACAACATATTACACTCACGAAGGAATGATTAAATGTTAATCGAAATTCCTAAATCAAATCAAAAAGTGGTTGGTTAATATAGGAATAAGAGTTATTCCCGCATATATAATCAATTGAGATTGTCTCGATCTATCATGCAAATTCTTTTAGGTTTATAATTCATTATACATGGTTCATGCATCATGTTTAATTTTATGCCTAAATATTTGATAATTTTAATATGCGGTGATGAGATATTAAAATGTATATTTATTTTATTTTCAGTCATGGTTTCTCCAATTATTACGACTATCTAATGACAAATTAATGAGAGAAAACTATGTTGAATGGAAAAGTAATATGAATATCATTTTAGTATGTGAAAACCTTAAGTTTATCCTGACAGGGGAATGTCCTCTCGAGCCAGCCAGAAATTCTAGCCAAGCTGTGCACGATGCCTACCTGAAATGGGTCGCGGCCAATGAGAAAGCATGCTGCTACTTGCTAGCAGGGATGTATGAGGTTCTTGCTGAAAAGCATGAGCTAATGGCTACAACATCTTTGATGATGGAGTCATTGCGTGACATGTTTGGGCAGCCTTCGGAGCGACAACATCATGAGGCTATGGTATTAGCAATGATCGCCAGGATGAAGGAATGGACATAAGCCCGAGAGCACGTCTTGAGGATGATGACCTATCTCAATACGACTGAAACTCAATAAGCTCGTATTGACGAGTGTAGCCAGGTGACCATGATCATGGAAAATTTTCTGAAGAGTTTCCTGCATTTTAAAAGCAACTATGTGTTGGGGTTTTGGGCGATGGGCGCAGCGGAAGTGCGGGTCCGGGCGATATCATATTTATTTAAATAACTTTTTTAAAATACCGAATAAATTATTCAATATCTAATATGAATAATTTATTCATATATTACCTAAACCAATTTATTTAATATCATATATTAACATAAATATAGTTGAAAACTCGCGAAACTTTTACGAAAACTATTTTTCCGCAAAATTGCCTAAAACACGTTTTTGACCGAACCGACTACCCGACACTTATGGAAACTGCTCAGGTCAGATCCAATAGTGTCGGGGCAGTTCATGAGCTGCCCAAACAGTGACAGAATCACTGTTTTCACAGCCGTCACCCGGTTGGCCCAAAATCCACCCGATAACGCCGTTTTTGGCCGTTTTCGCTTATTTCAAGTCGGAAACACTTTCCGGCAATTGTGCCAACTCCCAAAATTCATCCAAAACATTCAAAAGACCACAATTTCATCCCCAAAATAGAAACATTTCCAGGTCTAAGCAGTAAACGAAATTGGCCCAAAAATCATACTTTAATCCAAAATTCACAAAGATTAATCTAATTAATCCAACACCAATTGAGTCCCACCATATATGAACAACTCTAGAACAATTCTAGGCTATCAAAGAGTGGATTAATAACTCTAGAATGGCAACTAATTGTCCAACAACAATTTGAACAATTGGAAACAAATTACACTAATTAGTTCCTTAATCTACTTCACACATGCCTCAACCACTTCCATTCATCCATCAACAACCAAAAGCCCCAAATATTATAAGCTAAGAATCCCTAGAACAATTCTAAGCCAAAAGTGGCGTGAAAAGTGGGAACAAATTTTGGTCATATTTGCTTTAATTTTAATAATATTAAAAAGGCTAGGTGATAAAGCCAACACTTGGCTCAATCAAAATATATATTACTTTAATATATATTAAACAACAAATAGGCATGTTATACTTGTAAAGTAAAAAGTAAATTTTCTAATTCATAAATTAGATAAATTATATATTTACTTTTAAAGTGTCATGCCATCATTTATTAATAAATGTGTATCTAATCTAATTATGTATCAAATACAAATACACATTAGAACGACCAAAATTTTACCGGCATGTGTAAATTCGTTTACCGATTAAACGATCCGAATTAACTCAATTAATCCGGTGAAGTATTATGAATAATCTGTATAATTCATATTGCGTTGCCCAAGTGCTCAACGAGTACACTTCATATTGTGAGACTCTCTAAGTTTAGGTTTATCCGTCACGAAATCCAATTTCGTGTCCATAATCCACCCACTCATGGATTATGACGACCACATATAATCTCTCTAAACGATGCAAGTCGAGGTCATAGCATACGTATAATCCCTCCGTCACAGGCTATCCGTATTATACCTGGGATATAGATCAGAACGTCAAATTCGTTCGGTATAATACAATCGACTTTCAATTTATGATCTCTAAATAACACTCGGAACTAGTTTCCGATGTTATAAACCACAGCCATGGATTTACTAGATCACAAACACGTGAGGATGCCTATGCCCTGTACACAGGACTGACGGATCCTATCTTGATACGCACAGGATATCATGAGCATCAGTCCACACCCAACGAACAGGCGGAGGTCTGATCATGAATATATCTTTGACGTGACTACCATCAAAGTGTGGAGGATAACTCATATATCCCACTGTGGTATCTCAAGTCTAAGGACCACTATGCTCGCTCAACTCGAGAAGGTTCCTATTGACGTTGGTGTACCATCTATTAGGAAACCTTCAATGAGTCGTTCAGTGTCTTATCAAATAAACACCTACATGTCTATACAAGTCTCCCAAGACTCATGGTTCACTGGGATAAACCATCGGACCAAGTCACGATATACGACATGTACTGGTCTCAGCGGATTTTACTAACCGACCCATTGTTAGTAAATCTTGACCAGGAACTTTATTTAAGGATATACATCTAATAGTGCGCTTCCCAATGTCAATTACAAACTACGTTGTAACTGCACACTATACTGTAAATCCTAGGGTCTTTGTCTAATATACACGTATCACTGAATCAGATTCAGTTTCAATCTAATCGAGATTAGATTGAATAAGTGTATAAAAGACAAGGGTGCTACCAGTAAAATTAGTAATATTATGGAAAATTGAACCGCTCGTATTAATGAATCGGACATAAATACGATCCGGATTGGCACTCAGAGCACCAACCCTAACACTATGTTATGAACAAGTTGACTTTTATTTTGACTCAACTGCTTAATGAGCTCACCCATTACAAGTCTATGCTAGTGGATCCTCGTAAGCCCAATGGAGAGGTAAATATTGCCAAATATTCTAAATCTGCAAAGAATAAGAAGAAATATACTGAGAAGACTAAGGCAAAGCCTATGAAGAAGAACAAGAGAAGCTTCAAGGATGCCAAGCCCAATGGAAAATATTTCCACTGCAACAAGGATGAGCATTGAAAAAGGAACTATCCTAAATACCTTGCAGAGTTGAAAGATAAGAAGGCCACAGGTAAATACAATTTACTTGTCATCGAATCTCTAATAGTGAAGGATGATAAATTCGCATGGATTGTTGATTCTGGAGCCATTAACCATGTTTGTTATTCTTTGCAGCTACTTGACTCATAGAAGAACCTTGCTTAATGTGACTATACCATGATGGTCGGGACAAATGATGTCGTTTCAGCAATAACAGTGGAGGTTTCAAGTTTAAAATTTCAAATAATAGTTATTTACATTTGAACAATATGTTATTTATTCATGATTTTCGCAAGAATTTGATTTCTGTCTCTAAGCTTTTGGATGAAGGTTTTTCTATTTCGTTTAATAATACTTTGGTTATTATTGGTAGAAATGAATTAACTATATGCACAGTAAACTCAGAAAATTATTAATATGTATTAAGGCCGTTAACACATAATTCACTGCTCAACACTGAAATATTTAAGGTTGAAAAACCTAAAATAAAACAGCAAAAAATTTCTCATGATGACACATATCTGTGGCATCTTAAACTTGGTCATATTAGCCTTGACCAGGTAGATATATTGATAAAGAACGAAGCTTTAAACTAGTTAAAGCTTGGAACTTTACCAGTCTGTGAATCTTGTCTAGAAGGAAAGATGACCAAAAGACCTATTACTGGAAAAAGGTATAAGAGCCAGTCAACCACTTGAGCTAATACATTCGGACGTTTGCGGATCGATGGATGTAAAAGCCCGAGGAGGTTATGAATATTTTGTCACATTTATTGTAGATTATTCTAGATATGGGTACGTTTACCTAATATAGCACAAATCAGATATTTTTGAAAAGTTCAAAGAGTATCATGACGAAGTTGAGAATCAATTAGGCAAAACGATCAAAACTATACGATTGGATCGTGGAGGAGAATACATTGATAGTGATTTTGAGGAATTCTTGCTTGAGCATGTGATAATATCCCAACTCACAACATATGGAACACCACAGCAGAACGGTGTTGCAGAGATGAGAAATCGGACCCTATTAGATATGATGAGATCCATGTTTAGTTACAGTTCACTGCCTAGTTCATTCTGGGGATATGCATTGCAAACATCAATGTATATCCTTAATTTAGTTCCATCTAAGCTTTTTCCTAAGACTCCTTTAGAGTTGTGGAGTGGTCGTAAAGCTAGTTTACGATATTTCCGTATATGGGGGTGTCCAGCACATGTACTGAAGAATAAGACTATAAAGTTGGAGTCATGTTCTCAGGTGTGCCTATTTGTAGGCTATCTTATGAAGACTAGGGGTGGGTTCTTTTATAGTTCGGAAGATAATAAAGTGTTTGTGTCGACAGATGCTACATTTCTTGAGGATGACTATATGAGCGAGTTCAAACCTCAGAGTAAAATATTACTTGAGCACTTACTTGCTGGTTCGACCAGCACACCATCGTCAATAATAGTTGATATAAACATAGCACATTCGACATCTGAGTGTCAGATGCAAGTATGTTAGAATGATATGTCATCTAGACGCAGTGGGAGGGTTGTACGACAACCTGATCGCTATCTAGGAGTTGGAGAGGTACAAGTTGTCGCATACAGTGATGGTGTAGATGATCCATTAACATATCAAGTGCAATGAATAATTCTGATAAAGAGGATTGACTCAAAGCCATGAACCTCGAGATGAAGTCAATGTACTCCAACTCAGTCTAGAAACTTATAGACCAACTTGATGGGGGTAAAACCTATAGGTTGTAAGTGGATCTATAAGAGAAAGATGAGAGCATATGAGAAGGTACAGACCTTCAAGGCTAGTCTAGTGGCTAAAAGGGTTATACCCAGAAAGAGAGAGTTGACTATGAGGAGACTTTATTGCTAGTAGCCATGCTCAAATTCATCTGCACTCTTCTCTCCATTGCCGCATATTATGACTAATAGATTTGGAAGATGGACGTCAAGACTGCATTCTTGAATGACAATCTTGATGAGTGTATCTATATAGTACAACCAGAAGGGTTCGTAGCCCAATGTCATAAGCAAATGGTTTGCAAGCTGCAAAGGTCCATTTATGGACTTAAGCAGACATCTCGATCTTGGAACATAAGATTTGATACCACGTTCAAGTCTTATAATTTTAAGCAAGATGTCGATGAGTCTTGTGTATATAAGCGTGTCATTGACGGAAATGTGATTTTTCTCATTTTGTATGTCGATGACATTTTACTCATTGGGAATGATGAAAAATATTATCAAAAGTGAAATCATTGCTACCTAATCAATTCCAAATGAAAGATTTGGGAGAGACCAATTATGTATGTGGGATCCGGATTCTTTGGGATCACAAGAGACGAGTATTAGCTATATCTCATACATCATATATCGACAAGATCCTTGTGCAATTTGGGATGCAGAATTCCAAGAAAGGCAATTTGCCATTCCAACATTAAATTCATTTGTCAAAGGAACAGTCTCATAAGACACCCCATTGAGTTGAGGAAATGAGACATATCTCATATGCCTCAGTAGTTGGTAGTGTCATGTATGTTATGTTATGCACAAGACTGGATATCTGTTTTGTAGTGGGAGTAGTCAGTAAGTTTCAGTCTAACCCAAGATTATATCATTGGGTGGCTGTGAAACACATTCTAAAGTATCTTAAAAGAACGAGAAATTATATGCTTGTATATTCTGGTGAGGATATGATCCTCAGGGGATATACGGACTTTGATTTTCAGACGAATGTCGATTCTAGGAAATCAACGTCTGAATTAATGTTTACTCTAGGTGGTGAGGCCATTGTTTGGAGGAGCATAAAGCAATCTTGTATTGCTTACTCCACTATGGAGGCTGAGTATGTAGCAGCTTGCGAAGCAGCTAAGGAAGCAGTTTTGCTCCGAAAACTCTTGAGAGATCTGGAAGTTGTTCCAGATATCGATAAATCACTCACATTTTATTGCGATAATAATGGTGCAGTGGCGAATTCCAAAGAACCAAGAAGCCACAAAAAGGGAAAACATATAGAGAGAGAAAATATCATCTCATAAGGGAGATAGTGTAGAGAAGATACATTTATGTCACGAAGATTGCATCCGCAGAGAACCTGATTGATACGTTTACAAAGACCTTATCGGCTAAATTGTTTGAAGGTTACCTAGAGGGTCTAGGATTACGTGACATGTTTCATTTGCTCTAGTGCAAGTGGGAGATTGTTGGAATATATACTCTAGAGCTTCATGTAATGTAAACAAAATTATTTATTATGAAATAAAAGATGTGTTGTTCATTTATCAAATGTTTTGATTTAAACCGCATATTGTAAATTATCTTGTTTACCCTTAATTACTTATGTGCCTTCAGACTTAGTGTATGAGTGTCATACATAAGAGGATTTAAGTCTGAAGTTAGTAATCTAAAATAGTCCACAGAGAGCAAATAAAACGGGTATTTTGTTTGTGGTTTATCTATAGTTGCGGTCCATTTAATAATTGTTTGGCGATCTTGATCCTGGATCGTCCATGTGGTGACAAGAGAATTGAGGCACCTTATATGATATGATCATACAAGACTGGACCCAGATAGAAATGAATTTCTAATAATATCCGTTAAATAAAGAAATTCATTTCAATCTACTAGATGGTCATATATGAATTGATCTGAATTCTGAGTGTACTGCGAACTCTTGCATGACAGACTATGTCATTTGATTTACAAACGTGAGATTGGTGTAGCAATTCTGACCAATAGTTATGTACTTTGGGGACATGATTTGGTGTATAGCTGATGACGTTTTACATGGAAATGAAGTTCACTCATTCTTGCGATAAGTAGATGAGTATCTTTCTTAAGGGTTGATTCGGTACTTGAACGATTAGAGCGCCCAAGTCTTTATATTACGAATAGAAATATTAATATTCATTGTGGTTATGAATAAATCATTCATTAGAGGATCAATGGTACTTAAGGTAAAAATAATTAGAAATGTATAACAGACATTATAACCCGGCTCTAATTATGAGATACTCCTAAAAGGTCAATCCGTATGTAATGACTATATCGATGGACACCGACGTAGTTCGGCTTATATTATTTATCTACGATAATGAGAGTTCAGCTTCAGGTTTTTAGTGGAATAACCCGAAGTTAATAATTCAGAATATTTAATTAAATAGTTTAATTAATATTCCGGAGTTATTGAAGCTTGAAATTGTAGGTCCATTTGGTCCTTCTACTAGCTCGATATACTGTAGCAAATTAAATATAATTGGATAGTTCAATTATATGCTCCCACACACACACCCCCTTGTGCTAGCTCGATATATTGTAGTAAATTAAATATAATTGGATAGTTCAATTATATGCTCACACACACACATATATTATTAATAAGATTAATAAATATTTGTCATTCATGTAACTTTATATTATATTTAATATAAGATTTTCATTAAATAAATGATTATGAGATCATCATCTAATTTATTAAAAAAGGTTGTAAATATTAAATTATTTTGATAATTTAATATATATATATATATTATTTTGGTAATAAATATTTTTTTTTAACACATTATTTCCAATTTGGTTGTTACAACCTTTTACTTTTTTTTTTTTTTTTTTTTGAAATCGTTGGAAACCCCGCCACCAAACCACTCATTCTGGGCCGCGGCGCAGGTAAAACCCCCGGCTGCCCCAGGCTCTTACAAGAAGTTGCACCCCCTGGATTCGAACACCCAGACCTCAAGGTGGGATTCTGGACCCTTCACCACCAAGCCACACCCCTTGGGGGCAATTACAACATTTTACTTGGTAACACCTTTAATGTATTTTTTTGATAATAAAAATATTTTTGGTGGTTACCTAATCCCTAGGGCTGGCCGAAACTTGTGATAGGAAGGGGAAAGATTTCTTTTATTTTTTTGACAACAAATTAAACCCTAAATATAAAAGGAAAAGTTGTTTTATGTTAGAACAATATGCACAAATTAGAACAATATTACCGTTCACAGGGAAATTAAGAAATCAACTGGGTTGAGTCGCGGACTAGGTCGCTCTCTTTAAGACGTTTCGCGGCTCTGCTTAGAATTTGTGCTAACAGTAATCGGCCCCGTCGTCTCCAGGATAAAACAGCCCAGAAAAATTTATGTCTCAATCTGTATGCACAAAAATCCGATTGGTACACTCACACCCAACACAAAAATAATTGCTCGGAATCAAAAAAAAAATAAGCAAAGGAATTTTTAGACACATAATGTAATTTGTAATATGAGAACTCGGAGGAAAACTTGCTCTCGGTTTGGACACTGGTTTTTGATAAAAGAGTTTGTATATTTGCTCTCGGCTTTGTTCCTTTTCTTTTGTTTCTATCGCCCACTTTTTTCTTGTCTTTTCTCTCAAAATGAAATTGTGTTTTTTTTCTTCTCACTGCCTTCAAAATGAAATTGCTTTTTTCTTCTCACTTCTTTCAAAATGAAATTGCTTGCCTTTAATACGAAATTTATTTTCAAACGTTATTAGCAATAAAACGTTAACAAAAATAAATGTTTCAAAAATAAATGTTTCAAACGTTCTGTTTCTTTTTTTTATTTAAATTCACATTTATAACAATCCCCCACTTGAATTTTAAGAAAATATTTTCATCGAGCAATATAATATAACATCATAAGGTCGTGCATAAATAAAAGTGTCTTTCGACTTGAACTTTTACATAGTGTTGACGATTCAGATTATACTAGAGTAACTCGTAGTTTTGAACTCTATCTCTGACAACGTCACACACACAAACCTTTCAAGGTGTAGTCAAAAGCCTGACCAGTACGGCCGTGCTCGTATATCCCAGTATAGTGAATGCTCTAGAAACTTTTGCCTAAAATTTCATAAGAAGCGGCCACACTTCTACATTCACATAGGTGTGTCTATCAAGAGTACTCTTGTAGCTAAGTACTCCACTCCACATAGAGTATAGAACACATTAGAGTTAAACTCATCCTCTCATCGCTTCAGGATATCATGCTCTCAGAATGGAACTCGTAGATTATTAGCATGATTCAACTCTCATTACTTTATGACTTGTTATTACTCATTGAACCTATTTCTTGGGATCTCCAGTCTATAGGTCGGGTTACCATCATAAGTAATCTAATTATTTAATGGCAATAGTCCCATGCTATTAGAAGTATCAAATATCTTCTCTCTTGCTAAAACTTTCGTCAAAGGATCAGCCAAGTTGTCATCAGTCCGTACATGATCCACTCTTACAGTCCCAGTAGAGAGATATTCTCTAACTGTGTTGTGTTTACGACGTATTTGTCGTCTCTTACCGTTATAATAATGGTTCTGAATCTTTGCAATAGCCGCGGTACTATCACAATGGATCAATACAGCTGGTATCAGTCTCTCCCATAAAGAGGTATCTCATAGCAAGCTTCATAATCAAGCTACTTCTTCACAAGCTGATGCTAGTGGTATCATCTCAGACTCCAGGAAGTATATCCACTGGTAGTCTTGGAATCATCAGAAAAGGTGTTCCAATTAGCGTCGCTATATCCTTCAAGGATAGCGGAAAACCTCTGATAACATAATTATAGGCTCATGGTCCTTTTCAGGTACCTTATAACCTTCTCAATAGCATGTCAATGCTCATACCAGGTCTACTAATAAATCTACATAGTAATCCTACAACATATGCAATGTTAGGTCTAGTGTAATCAAAATATAACATCAGTTACAAATGTTGTTCGAATACTCAAATTGTGTAACATTGACACCAATGTTCTTGAACAACTGTACACTAGAGTTATAAGGAGTACATGCAAATTTATTATTAGATTCCATTTTTTTGACCAAGTAATTTTTATTCCAAGAATTACACTAGTTTCTTCTAAGTTTTTCATAACAAATTTAGAAGACAACATAAACTTCGAGAGAATTAACAACATCCATATAGAAAAATAAGCATATCAATATAATAACATTTCACATGTTTTCAAACATTATAATAAATGTATTTGTCACTTTCATTCACTTTAGAAACATGAGTAAAATATTAGAGGTAGAACCCCCACTATTTCCAATTTATCATTGGAGGTCGAGCCCCCCACTATTTCTTAATATCAGAGAAATATTTTTCATAGAAACAATATGTTCATATCAATCATAAAATTTCTATATTTCTATAAATCTTATACTCAAAGTTCTAGGTTCTCAAACCTTGCATATTTCATAAAATAAAATTTAAATTCCACATCACCAGCTTTTAGCAGCTTAGTAGTTTGAGAAACTAATCATCACATTATCTTATTTACAGCTTGTACAGATAACTCAAACAGAGCATAATCATAGCAGACATGACGAGATATGACAATGCCTACTCACCATCCCTCGAAACACCAAACATGTTGATCTCAAAGATCGTAGTAACAAGTTGGTCTTCGGTAAAGTTTGCTTTTGGAGCAGAACTCTTTAACCGGTAGTTCCGGGCAAGCTGCCCTTATTTGCTACAGTTGTATCATTGGAACAACTATTTTTATTTCTTGAGGGAGGTTAGTGCTAGTTCTGGTTATTCCAACTTTGGTGATTATAGTTCTTAAAAATTAACCCATTAGCTTTCCAACTGTTTTTCAGATATGCAATGAGGTATTTTCTAAGGAATCACGATAAATCAACACCACATTGTTCAAGAAAAACACAAATATCTCAATACTAGCTCATGTTGAACAAAATCATTTTTATTCTTCAAATATTAATTTCTGTATGTATAATTAAAGCTATAGTGAATCATAAATGACGTGCTCTAATTTCTTTGTACTTGTCAATCTAAAATCCACATGACAATATGAAATTCACATTATAGTAAAATTCTGTTAAAGCAAAGACCAGTTATGCATATATTTAAGATATTCTCAATGTTCTACATCAACACTGAAATTCTTAAAAAACTAACTGATACAAACAAAATAAATCATTATTTCAATAATGACATATTTTAATCCAAAATCATTCAAATCGGCAAACACATATCTAATTCATTGTAGGCAATATATACCAAATAATTTCTCAAATATTACTCACATGATAAGTCTAAAAATTTCAGAATATGACATCAGGCTATCGATATCAATAATCTAAATATCCACTCATATTCTATCAGCATTGAAAAATTTCAATAAATAATTAATAGTCATCAGTTAAATTATAAATGTATTTAAACATTTTCCTGCAGCTTCTTGAAATTGTTCGCAAATCTAAATAATCATCTCTATACATTAACAGCCATTTCATCATTGCCTATTCTAGAAGTTCAACAGATTCATCAATCTTAATGTCTCATCCGCGCTCATATTTAGCATAAATGATTTTATCAAAATTATATACTCAAACATGCATATTCAAATATTGTAGAGCGTTGACAAAACAAAGTAAGTCATGCAATATATACACCAAATGTTTTCAAAAAACATCAATTCTAAAAAAAAACACAACGGCACCGATTCATGCATGTATAAGCCTTCAATTTATATTATTTATTAAAAATATGCTTACTATTATAGAAACCTTAATTTAAAACACAGTAGGTGATTAAAGCATCCATTATACAATTTTGTTTCCTCTTCTCTTTTGGACTATTTTCTCTCATCACTTCTGATGAAAAATGTGCATTAAGCAGATTTCCAGAAATTCAAAATGAGAGAATTTAAAAATCATTTTGAAAGCTGCAATTAGATCTATGTTCCAGAAATTCCAAGACATACGGAGAAAGTAGCATAATATAGATTTTCAAATTGGAAGACAATGTCGGCATTTAGCACTAAAGCTTAGCAGTAGATAACAAGAATTATACGTTGAAAGCTCAAGAGACTTACTTGAAACTCTTTGGCTTTGGTTTACAGGAGTTCTTTAATCTTTCAAGTCTTTCAACAAACAGCTTTGTCTCTTCCATTTTTTTTCACCAAAATTTCCCGTTCGAGATTCACATTCATATTTCCAAGCTTGTTAGCTTTTGAGCTAAAACTAAAATAAAACTCCGGCTTTGGGATGAGTTTCACAAGCTCACTCGATGACCAATGTATCGTTGTTGATTAATATCATGAAATTACAAATAATACACATTTAGACATCTCATATATAAATTCTTGTACGTTATATATGATATACCATTTCAATATAATAAAATATATGCATGCTATTTTTGACAACAACTATGTACAAGTTAAGAAATAATGGGTTGAATTGAAAGTTTATCAGTTTGTCGGCACACATTACATTTGGCTTAAAGGTTTTCATTTGTTGTTTTCACTTTCCAGTTCCCACATGCTAAATTAGCATGTATTTATCAAGTAAGAACAGATTAAATCATTTATGAGCCTCAGCTCCTGACTTTGAACATGTCCCTTACCAAGTTCACAATTAAACAACAGTATGTTTTCATCAATTTTCATTTCATGCATAATTTATTTATAATTGCACCATAAGAACATGAACAAATATAACATAAGTAAACATGACAGATTGAACTCCTAATCCTATTTTGTAAACCCTAGCCATCTTGTTTCAAGTTTTCTCTCAAAAAGTTGAAAGGAAAAAGAAAGAATAAAAAAATAAAAAATAAAAAAAAAAATTAATTGTGTGACAACTTTTCTCTAAAGAGTTTAGAGATCAAAATTGTTAGTCTAGCCTACACTAGTTTTTGTTGGTTGTGAGTCATAGCACGGAAAACTCATTAGATATCAAATTAAAACATCTTTCTTTCTTTTCTACATACACACGACAATGAGCAGAAAAAATATGCTCACTGCTGCCTCTAGCTGCTTGTTTTGGTGCTCGGTTTATTGTGTATTTTGTCAAAAAAATTTAGGAATACAAAGGGGTATTTTGTGGCTGTTGTGGGGGGAATATTTGGACCTGAATCACTGCCTTTATACACGCAAAACATGGGCTGTTTTGGGTAACTGACGCGCATATCGGGTGCAAAACAGTCCAGATTTGAGCTGCTGTTCGGGGGCTATTCCGAGGCTGAAAAATAGTAAAAAAACAGAAGCAAAACAAGTCCAAAGGGGCTAGTAAGATTCGGCTTTCATAAGGGAGATGATATAAATTTTTCAAGGTCGACCCCGATGTCTAAATCGCTTCCCGCTGCGTGAGAAATCGGTTCTACAGCAAGAAGACAAAATCAATATAAAAAGTTAATAAAGACAAAAGCTAAAAAAATAACAATATCTTGAAAAAACAACTCACTTGAACTGTAAAGCCAAAACTCTGGGAAAAAAAGATTGAGAAAATGAGATTAAGAGGCTGAGAGAGTGAGAGAGCCAAAACACAAGTGATTAAAAATAGAGTAATAAATATATATTAATATCTAATAATAAATTATTTTAATAAATTAATCTTATGAATAATTTAAATAGTAATAAACTAATAATATAATTTTTAATATTTAATATACCTAAATAACAATATATTTTTTAAATTATATAATATGTCTATTTATAACAATATGCATAAAATTAATGCTAAACCTTATAATTTCAAAAGTTATTAAATGTTATGGTTAAATAATATTTTAGTTTAAATAAATTTTAATCGGATTGATATTTATCCAATCATTTTATAATCCTTTTAATAAACGAATTAATAGAATCAATGAGCTTAATCCTTATTTATTTTTTGAAATGTTGGAAATCTCGCCGACAAATCACTCGATCCGGGCTTAAGCGGAACATGTAAAAATCTCGTCTGCCTCAGGCTCTTATAAGAAATGCACTCCTTATACTCGAACCCAAGACCTGACAACTAAGTACTAAGCCATTTGTCACCAAGCCATATCCCTTGGGACAACTCAATCCTTATGTTATCCTTTAATTTAGCGAATCAAATTATCATTTTATTAAATGAAATAATTTTTTCAAATCTTTATCCTTTTAATTCGTGTCGAATTGAATCGAATACACGGATCTTGATCCTAATTGCCACCCTAAGTACAATCACATTTTATAATTATATTTTTATATGGACAATCATATTTTTATGAGCACATTCACATATCCAAGTTGTGTATTATGTGTGTCGAAGTAATTATTGGGCTGATTTTGACCTTACAGAAGTCTAGATTTAAGATAAGTGTCATGATGAAAGTTTAAGGTATGAATGTTAAGTGTATATATAATTTTATAGATTGTTATTTGGAATCTGTATAAAAGAGATATGAAAATTAAAAATGACTGATATGTAATAATCAATCTCTTATGAATGTAAATGTCATTTTAATCATTTTTTTAGTCAAAACATATCGATAATAATACTTATCTTAAAGATTATGATTTTTAAATCAATAATATATATTATTGTTAAAATACTTTATATTTTGAAAAATATTTAATTTTTAAATTAAAGCTAGAAAAAAATACACATAATTTCCGCTCATCTATTTTAATGTTTTATGGGTGATATCGAGCTTTATGAGCGAATTGATATGTTTTGGGTGCGTTTTATAGGTCGAAATAATATCATGACTCAATGAAATTAATTAGGAATAAAAACGACAAGATACAAAGTAAATCGGAGAAAAATTTGGTGTCAAAATGTGCATCTCGACGCTGAACACGAATCGAAAATGCACCTTCATAAAATTATAACAGAATATCAAATTACTTTTATCAATTTGGCGCATCGCGACACCAATGCATGAGCGTCGCGACGCGAGCCAAAAGTGAATGCGCATCGTGACACGGGAGATTTTCCCTAAATTCACCCTGAATCCGATTTTTAATAATGAAACACCCCTTGAACCTTCTATATAAGCATAAGTTCATCCCAAAATCTAAAAAAGGAGTCTCATAACATATTTTTGAGTCTCCGGAGCATAGAAAAACACATAGAGCAATGCAAGAACGGGTGCATCAACATGAGTTGGAGTTTGAAATCGAAAACTGCAAACGATAGTTTCTTTCTTCCATTTTCTCTCTAATTTTATCTTTTATGAGTTCTTGGCTTGTTATAATTATTAGCTTATATCTATTGAATATTATGAGTAACTAATTCATTAAATTTATGGTTGTAATAGATCTTGAGCATGTTTAATTAATTTAATTTTATATTTTTCCCCAACCCTACATATTTTTTTCTTTATTTATTTCCTTTCTTTATCTATTTTTTGAGTAGCAAATTTATATATATATATCCCATGTTCTCTCTAATATTGTCACGTGGCACCATATAAACCAAAAGACATAATTATATTTAATTTAAGACATTACTTTAATCAATATTTATAATACATTGAATTTTCACACATCTCGATATTTACAATTCACTTTAATTAGTGTTATGGTACGTTAAATTTTCACATATCTTAATATCTACAACGCATTTTAATTAATATTTATGATACATTAAATTTCTTCACATTTCGATATCTACAACTCATTTTAATTGATGTTTATAATAAATTGAATTTCTACACATCTCAATTTCTAAAATGTACCATAATTTCTACGTGTTTCTCATTATGTTCTTATGCATATATAAAGAGGTGTTGGATTGTATTGAAAATACACGATATAATTAGAATATCATACTTTTATTTTGATAGACGACTTCATTTTGTGAGACAATAACCTGAATTTAGAAAATTAAACCAATTTTGATTAGTGTTATTTATCTTTCATGTTTTTTTTTTTAAATAAAAATAAAAATCGCAACAACGCGTCAGTCTATCTATATTAGTAATATATTTATGTTACTTTAGTGTGGGCGGGATAAATGCAAAATCTCAAGGGGTTGCCTCATTGGTAAAGGCTTTGAGCTTGAGTGGTTTGCTCCCTCTCAGGTTCAAGGTTCGAATCACACTAGATGCATTTCCTTGGGGCCATGCCCCTGGTGTGAAAAGCCAGCGACTTACCCTGATCTGTGTTGGGAAACTTCTGAGGGCACGGGGCACAGGTCTCGGGAATTAGTCGAGGTGCGCGTAAGCTGGCCCGGACACCCCGATTATCCAAAAAAAAAAAAAAAGAAAAAGGGATAAATGCAAATTCTATTTTGAGTTTTTAACTAAATGTGAATAATCCTGGCTTTATTTATTCGATATTCACTTCTTTGAAACAAGTAGTTTCCTTTCTCTTTCAATTCTTAAATCTTCATTGAAAGATTAACAAATCACAATCTTGATCACCTCAGGCTAAGCTGCTAGGGTTCAAATCCCATGTAATTTCAAGATTCAAGGTTCCAAATTTTGTTTCTTTCATTTAATTACTATAAACAAGCATTAGTTGTTTATATGTAGCATTTAATTTTTTATGTTCTTGCAATTTAGCTAATGATTATTTGTATATAAAATTCCATGTGGGTTCTTAGTTTCTATCACAAAAATATTCGATTTATCACAAAAATATTCGATTTTGGATTTTTTTTCAACTTATAATTTATTCTGATTCTTGGTTTTTATTGGTATCAAATCTCAAAAAAGTCAATCTGGGATGCCCTTTTATATGTATATAAGTATTGTTTACATGTAGTTATGAAGTTATTGATTCTGGTTTTGGTTTATTTGTTTGTTTGTGTCAATGTTGTTCATGAAGCTAATTCAACGGGGTCGTTTTTCTGGTAGTAAAAGCTCTGGTAAAAAGAAAGCAATGGTGAAAGATACAGCTTATTATGATGTCTTGGGTGTCAACTATGATGCATCTCCAGCTGAGATCAAGAAGGCTTACTATCTCAAAGTAATGTGCCAATTCAATCTTTGGTGCTATTTGCTTTGCGGAAAATTTAAAAATTTTGATCATGTTTTCACAAATTTAGAAACTGGAATTGCAGCTAGCTTATTAGTTTTTGGAAGCATTTCTCATCCTTAGCTAATAGTGTTTGCAACTGGGTCAGTTTGGGAGTGCTACTTAAACTAGTGCTTTTGAACCTATTATCAAGAGATTTCAAATAATTTTAACCTTGAAGAATTATTTCTGTTATGATTTTAAGCACTCCCAAACAGGCACTAAATAAATGATAATTTGGTTTTACATGTGCTTTTTAAGGCGAGGATAGTTCACCCAGATAAAAATCCTGGAGACGCGAAAGCTGCCGAAAATTTTCAGGTAAGCTTTTATATTTGCGTCTCTATACAGTTTAAATTTTACGTAAATGTGCTATAATTTACTTAGTATCGTTTGTTTTGCTTGTTGAATTTAATCCCCATGATCAATTAATTATGCTTTGAATTCCTAGCTTGTTAAATACACATCCGTATTTTCTATATTTTATTACTACTTCAAATTTTCATCCTAAACATGCTTCCTTGCCTCAGCTTTCGTTGCCTTTTATTGTACTTATATGGCTTGTTGTTGCACATATGTAAGGTACTTGGTGAGGCTTATCAGGTTTTAAGTGATCCCGAGAAACGTGAAGCATATGACAAGCATGGAAAGGAGGGAATACCCCAGTAAGTTTATTTAATATAAGCATCAGTTTTACTTCGTTTTATAAATGCTATGTTCTTTTGTCAGTTGCTTAAAAGTTTCTTCTTTTAATCATGCTTGTGAGACACCAATTCTTTTAGAAAGTTGAGAACGACCTCGTTCTTGAGAACTTTATGGAAGTGTTTTTGAGGTTATAAGAATTTGCACGACGAGTATATTAGCACTGAAAAGAGGAAAATGAGTTTTCATACAAACGTGGCAGACAATGAGACTCATTCATGATGAACGTAAAATATTAATCTAATGGCTATTTATATTATCTGCTTACAATTTTGTTATCCAATTAAGTGTTAAATCCTCTCATTTCCTTTAGCAGAATAGCTTAATAATGATATTGGTGCAGGGATTCCATGGTTGATCCTGCAGCTGTGTTTGGGATGCTTTTTGGAAGTGACTTTTTTGAAGATTATATTGGCCAGCTTGCCCTGGCTACCATGGCATCCGTTGAAATTGAAGAAAACCCGCAAGACGTTGAAGTTTATAATCAGAAACTACAGGAGAAGATGAAGGTATATTTTCTTCACTCCATTGTCAAAATGTTAGCTTTTTCATACAACTGACTAAAGCCTCCAACTTATTTTGTCCATTTTTGCAGGCAGTGCAGAAGGAGAGAGAAGAAAAGCTCATCACAAATTTGAAAAATCGTCTCGAACCATTTGTTGAAGGCCAAATGGATGAGTTTGTAAACTTGGCAAATTCTGAAGCTCGGCGCCTCTCAGCAGCTGGTAATTTTTTTTATACTATTATTATAATATTATTTTCCCCAAAAAGTGGCATATTCTGTTTGGTTAAAATTATACAAAACTTAGAAATTGCTGAGTCTGACTTTGGATTTCTAGCTTAACAAGCAAATATCTGCGCTGGCTACCCAAAGTTGCTTGGGATGAAGACTTATATCCAAATTTGAAATCGTTTCTAGTGCTGAGGCAAAAGCATAATAGACCATGACGGGCAAAATGCTCAAACTTACCCCCGTTTAATCAGAATAGTTTGTTTTCCAATTTTTCACAAGGGTCACTCTTTTGAGTCTGATATTGTGAAGGAATAAGCTTGGAAATTTTAAGTTGAGATGTTGGCAAATTTAATTTAGTATTTTTTGTTTATTTTTTCTCTTTTATTTCCCTTTCCTATATTACTAATTTACTTTTGCTCAAAGTAATCTTGTGAGAAGATGATATATCAAACTTGTTCAAATTCTTTGAGATAGAAATTTAATTAATGTATCAAAATTTGGTCTAGACTTCAGTCCATTAAGTGGATGGTTAATATTAGGAAATAAATTTCCTAAGATTTTGAGTTTCGGTTTTGTTTAGGATTCTATGTTTAGCTTCTTCTTCTTCTTTTTTTTTTTTTTCCATTTTCAAGCAGATTTGGGTGATTATGGAATGAAATAATATGATTTATATTTTATCCTCATATTCTTCTGTTTTTTCTCCCATTTTTGTCTGATTTCTCATCAGTTCCTCTATTATCTCTCCCGTTTCTTCTACTTTTTTTTTCCTCCCCTTTCTTTTGTAAACTGGTCAAAATTTCAGTTACTATGACCTGATTTGGTTAGCATTTGGAAAAAAATTATATGTTTTCTGCTAGAAGAGAATTGGACTAAAATATTGTTCAAGAGAGCTAAAGGAGTGCTTTCTAAATTCCAACCAAATGGGTAATCATTCTTACTGCAACCTGCATTAACCTACGACTGCTACCCTCTTCAGCTTTTGGTGAAGCTATGCTACATACCATTGGTTATATTTACACAAGGAAAGCTGCAAGAGAACTTGGAAAGGACAAACGATACATGAAGGTACCATTTTTAGCAGAATGGGTGCGGGATAAAGGCCATCAGATAAAATCACAAGTAATGGCAGCATCAGGTATAAATCTTCATTTAGGGAGTTTCCATTTGGAAAAATTGGCCTCTAGGACTTTTTTTTGTTCCAACTAGATTTATACCTGCAAATGGAATTATACCTTCATCTTTTTTTTATCTCGAATTTGTAGGTGCTGTTTCTTTAATTCAAATACAGGAAGAGCTGAAGAAGCTGAACCAATTAGAGAACAGAGAAGAGAACTTAATGAAAGCCATTGAAGATAAAAAAGATGCCATGCTTCATTCCCTTTGGCAGATCAACGTGGTTGATATTGAGACAACTCTGTCACGGGTTTGCTTAGCTGTGAGTTACATTTCCTTTATTAAGCTTAAAATGTGTGAATATATGCATCAAGCCATGACTTAATGTATGGCTCTGGTTGATTTGAGTTGATATGTCTTTTAGGTTCACCACATTGACCACCTAATAGTAGGTTTGAAGGAACAGAATATGCCGTACTTAACTAATAATCTGCTTGGAAACTTACTTCAAGTATCCTCAATGTATATGGATATAAGTTGCACGCTAAAATTTGAACTGAAGTTAACATGGATTACATTATCGCCTAGTGAGATGTTTTATGCTTATGGGTGCAATCCCGGACAAAGGAGGGGGTTATGTTAGGTCTCGGCAACCTATTTCTAATGACATGGATCCTAAACGATTTAAGATGAATAAATAAATTTATAGTTTTCTCTCCAATTGGAGCTGATTTCTTAACTCACTGCTTGTTTCAGGTACTGAAAGACCCGAGTGTGTCCAAGGATGTGTTGAACCTACGGGCAAAAGCGTTGAAAAAACTTGGGACCATCTTCCAAGTGAGTTTAGTTTCCTTCATATGGATTTGTTTGTTCTTGTGATAATTTGGCTCAATTATAGGGACTAGATATTAGTCATAAACATTCTTTCATTGCTTACGCTATTGGTTGATATCTGATTAAGATAAACTCTTCGTTCTCAGGGTGCCAAGGCTGCTTACAGCAGAGAAAACAGCCTGCGTCACGAAGATGAGAACAAGATGAATGCTGCTTCATCATCATAGTTAGTTCTGGTAATTACTAGAAACCTGGGGTTATCTTCATTTATGCATGTAGCGTGATGGGATTGGTTGGTTTTATATCTTACAGCTTCATAGTTCATTCCATCTGTTGAATTTGAAAACTGAGTTCCTGTTAACTGGATTTTGTCTGGTATATATATAGGCCCCTGGCTTGATTCATCCTTGGCTCTTTGTAGATTGTGCATGAGCTTTACGTACACAGTCCTTCTCAGGTGCGGGCGTTCTCATTTTATAAAATGCGGATGCCTGCTAAAAGACAAAAAAAAAAGACTTCAATTGACTAAAAAACAAAAAAAAAACACAGTTTTCAATGTCTTTTTTTTTTTGTCTTTTAGCGGACGCCCTCGCTTAAGAATGATTAGTTATGTACGTATACATGTGATATATTATGTATAATGCTATTAAATTCATTGTCAAACATTTGTTTTGATGTGTAAATTTAAAAGATAGAGCACTTGTAATTTCAAGTTCAAGATGTGTAAAACATGTTTGGTAAAGTGACATGGATGATTGTGTCTCATTGAGATCTTCATTCTACTTGATTGCTAGTGATTTCATTTTGTAGCCATAGTTTAAATTTCAATACCTCAATCCCAAATCAGATGTGGACAGTCGTCGACACATACGACTGACTATGCTCTAAAATTTGACCAAAAATTAGCGTTCAAAATCTAAAGAAATTTCAACTTTTAATTATATAATACAACTTTTATAGTTTTATCCTTTATCAATGTGGGCCTATTTAAAGAACTCGTCTAGGGTTTCTCAAACTTTAAGGTGATTCAGGGCCGCCCCTATCCCAAATGGTCGTCTAATCCAAGTGCTACAAGTGAATTCGAGATCAATTTCATAACTGCATCATAATTTTATTCGCTTGTGGCTGTAGAATCAACTCACAATGCCCAATTGAAGATTTCAATTTTGCAACCCAATCAAAACAAACGTGCCATGTATTTTAATAAAATTTGGGATCTTACACTAGAACCACATGGTATGTATACTTTTTTTTTTTTATGAAATCGTTGAAAATTTCACCGTCAAATCACCCAATGATATGCATACAAATAATCATTTTCCACTTATTTTAGTGGGTTAAAACATAAATCCATTCTAGTTGGCATATCACAAAAATAGATTTGGAAAAAAGGAAACATAGCATATTTATTACATAACACAACTTGTGCTATCCTAGAAAGAGAGATATTATTCAATACCTCCATTAAGAAACACATTTTGATAATTGAGATTATGCATGAGAGATATGTAATTGTCATTAGGAAGATAATTAAGTCGGAGGTGGTCTTGAGGAGAGTCGACACATGATAATTAAGTCAGAGATGGTCTTGAAAAGAGTCGACACAGGATAATTAAGTCAGAGATGGTCTTGAGGAGAGTCGACACAGGCGGTCAGTTTAAATTTTGAAAAAAATTAGGACTCCCGAATCCATATAAAATTCAATTTTTAGTGTATAAAATAATTTGTATATTTTTTATTATTTATCTGTAGTTGCTCCATTTCAAGAATTCGCCTAGAGCTCCATAAAATTCAAGATAATACAGGACAATCCCTGGCAACAATATGGCAAAATATTTTCCAATTGATGGTATATTTGTTCTTGCAACTTGACTCCAATCATTTAAAAATTGAGGATTAAAAAGGGCTAGCTAGAAGTTTATTGACTGAAAATGATATTCCAAATAGAATCCAATGGATATTATCATGTATAAGACTGTATAGGGAGAGGAAGGAAAGAAAGATGGTGAAAGTGAAAGTAGTATTTAACGATGTCAATTACATGTAGTTTTGAGTTGTCTTAAATTTTGAGGAGTTTTAGACGAATTCTTAAATGAGATCTAGATATTAATGATCAATTTTATATTTGGGTAATTTAAATCTTTAATGTTAAGATTAAATCATCAATTAATTTAATTTTGTTTTACTATAAAACTTAAACAAAGATAACATGAGTACATATTGAATTTTTCCCCAAAACCTACTGTGTGGAAGTCTCGTGCGCTAAGTCATTTTTCACCTTTTTATTATAGTACTTAAATATCTAACATTCCATTTATTTTAATCACTAGTTTAAGAGATTAAAATAATTAAAGTCAAAAGGTGTGAATTATACATAATATTTTCCCATTTATTTTTTCTTTTAACTTCCACAATGATCAAATATAAAATATAGAATCTTTCTGAATTATTCTGAAAGGGTTTTGGAAATTTCCGTAAATATCAAATTAATGGTAAATTTATAAATTATTGAAATTATGAATATTTTGGCATTGTTTCAGTACTTGGACTACTGTAACCGTGCGTATAATGCGTTGAAAATTTTTCGAAATTATTTTGATAATTTTCCAAAATAGGGGTAAAATGATAATTTGTTGAAATTAAAGTTATCAGCCGCTGCTATAGTAATTGGATCACTGTAGCAATGGTTAGTCTGGTTTCATGATTGTATCGGTTGTCCAGTTATCCCGGTCGTCTGATTCGGCGATCCAGTAAATCAGTTAACGTGTAATCGCGAAAAAGAGTTTCCAAAAATTTTGTCATGAGTCTTTAGGCGTAATAACTTCCAATATTTGATATTAATGCGTGATTTGGGTGAAATACGTATAAATTAGAGGTATATGATATCGGTTCATTTATCCGGATTAAAAATATTTTAAAAATCAATTTCGTCCATCGACGCGCTTCTGCAACATTTGCCCAATATTTAGGGCATGGTTCTATTAGGCTAAGTGCAGTGTTCTCACAATCTTCGAGTATGGTTGTATCAGCTTACATGATCTTGTTCTCATATCTTTTGAAGCCTAATCAATGATAATCCATCAAGTAAAAGCTAATCTATTTATAAGAGATATGAGCGTTCAATTTTTTTTTTGTAACGAAATAATAAAATATAATATATATATATATATATATATATAATATATATATATATAATATATATATATATAAAAGTAAGAAATTTAAATCTTCCTTATACTCATAAAAAAATAATCAAGAATTTTTGAAATGATGTACATCGATCATATTATAATGTTTGAACCAATAAAGTCTAATACACTTAATGAGATTTGTCTCGATGTATTAAAGTTGAAGTCCCACATAAAAATATAAGATAAAAGAAAAAATGAATAAATATACTTTTAATATCTTATAGGAATAGGAAACTCGAATCCTCCAGCTCAAAAAATAAGGTGAAGATGTGAGCACCAATTCAACCATGTAGCTATTAGCTTTATTTTTGATACTTTAGGAATTTAAGGGACCCAAATGTTATTATCGAATTTAAAGGACCAAATACAACACGTGGCACAAAAGCCCACAACACACGAAACGTAACGCCGTGAAATCTAACGGCGGAAGACCAACAGAAAAATGAACGTCTCCCAGCAACAGATTCTAACGTCGTCACCGAAACCGTCTAAAAACGACCTCACTCCTTCCCTCTCCCTTGCTGCAACAAAAAAGAATCAAAAGTTTCATTTCCTCAAATTACTCTCACTCTAAAAACGCTGCCGTTTCCTGTCGGTTTGATCACGTCAGGTTCGAAATTTTTCGCGCGTTCTTATACGGCGATAGGTTTTTGCTATTTCGCTTTTGTTATTATCAAGCTGATTGTATTTATATAATTTCTGAATTCATTTAAAGATTTAATTTTATTGTATTTTATTTTATTTAGTTGCAAATATTTTTAGTGTTTTTGACTGTAAGTGCCGTTTTTAAGGCGTGAATTACGGATCTCTTTTGATTTATGTAATGTATTTTTAATTTTATTTATTTATTTTTTGGTTTCTAAAATTAGCTCTTCTTATGATTAATCAGATTTGAATTATTACTCCAGAGCTTCCTTGAAAGTAGCAGATTGAATCGGTACTTGGTTGGTCAATATTTTATTTCTCGAAAGTGTTTTTTTTTTTTTTTTTTGGGTTCTTTTGCTTTCATTTATAGTGATTTAGTTGTTTTTTTTGTTTGTTGCTGATTGCTTGTATCAGTAGCCACTGTAGTGTTACTGTGAAATTTATAATTATTTGTCAAATGGAAATGGGCAGTGCCCTGAAATAAATCCCTGATTGGGTTTATTTATTTATTTTTTAAAAAATAAAATAAAATTGGCTGTTCTTATGTGGAGATGATGTTTTGAGTCACTACAACTCGTTATATTTATGGTTTTTTTTTGTTATCTAATCAAGAGTTATTGTTTGATGTAGAAGTTGGGTTTAAGGAGCTTAGTTTTGTTAAGCTTATTGAGGCTCTGAAATCTGTTTTTCATTTTTTTTATAAACGATAAGCTTGGTATGTTGAAGATAATATAATTTGCTGTGTTTTCTTTTGTGGTTTGTTTTTATGTATGTGCGTTATCAGAATATTGAGGCATTTATTGTGAATGTTACTTTGATTTCAGAGGAAGTTCCCGTGTTTTCTTCTAAGAGTTGATGGTGCATGGGTCGTTATTCAAGCTTAAACTTGGGATTATGTGAGCGAGAGTTTTAGGCTATCAAGAAAAGCTTATATTGAGTTGTGTTTCAGAATGGGTGCTGCCTGTTGTGTTGCTGCTAGAGACAAGACAATAACTGATGCAACGAGTGCTGAGATTTTGCATAGGAATATTCGGTATTCACCGACATGGAGCTTTCGGTGGGACCACCGAGGGCGAGTAGCAGGTGAAGAGACTGCTGTAACTTGGTTTCCAGATGGAATTAACTGGAATGATCGATCAGATATTAAATATGAATCAGCATATGTGTCAGAGGAAGGAAGCTCATTAGATAATATCCCGAGACTTATGTGGCAGAAGTCCCCAGTTTCTGAAGGAACCGCCTCTGGGAATGTCAGAACTCCTACTTCAGGTAAACCATTAGGATGCAGCTCTTAATGTAGTGTATTATGTATATCTTGAAATGATATTTGGAAGTTAAGATTCTTTTACAATCCTAGTGCATAATGTGTACTTACGATGACAAGATATGAGCCATACATACAATAAGATTATGAATACAACATAAAGGAAAAGGCAAGGCAACAAATTCATCTAATGAAACCAACAAAACTCAGGAAGTCCAACCTCTTCTGGAAATTATTCTAGGAGAATCACCAGTGTATCTACTTATTAAAACATACTTACCTATAGGCTATGCAGCAATGCTGGTGCTGGTCTCTTTGTACCTATGAATAAGTTTCAAAGGTCTTTCAAACCACAGATAACCTGAGAGTTGGCAAGGTAATGCTTTAACCATTTTGTTACTTTTCTACACCTCTACTTTTACATTTTGTTAGAATGAATGGGATGGCTAGAATTTCTGGTTGGGAGGAATCATGGATTTCAATCAGTTGTGTGGCATATTTGCTGATGGCTCCAATTCGTATTTATCCTGACCAAGTCTACAACCTGTGGCACCCCCAGAGTTGTAAACTTGCTGGATATGGGAATCATTATATTATGACCAGTCACCATAGATGTTAGGAAAGTAATGGGAAAAATGAAGTCTATGAGTATAGGAAAATCACCAAAAATTTCAATTAGTTTTGGCATGCTATTTTTATTGCTGCGTAACATATTGCTGTGAAGCAGAATGAAGAATGAGGCATTATTAGGAACATATGTTGCGAATGGTGGTTTATGCACCATAAATCATAATATTCCATATAATGTGAAAGAAAAAATGAAATTGCTGACCAAAACTCTGATAAACACTATGGAAACTGTTTTTGACAGTTAGATTTTCAACATTTTATGGTTATTTCCTGATGAGACCAGTTTTCTTTCACCTCTGTTGAAAGCATAATATCCTTTGTAGTTCACCGGTAGCTCGTGTATGATCTGATTCTTTTTTGGCATTTCTGTCAAAAGTTTTCCGAAGGCTTCAGCAAACTTCTCTGTGGTTCTTTTACATTACATTGTTTCTGGATTACCTTGTACACTTCTTGAAAGTTGAAATGCTGAAACTTGAATTGTACTTTTAGATGTGTATAAATAATTTGACTGTGGCAGGTCCTGCGGACTGCCTTGCATTAAAATTTGCAGATGTATGTGTCTAAATCTATAGAGTAGCAAGAGATGATTGAGGCTTGGCTCTGAAATCATTTTGGGGTCATTATATAATTTAAGACATCATTTGATGCACATCCTCTGTATGTTGGTACTACCTTAAAACACTGAGTAAAATATTAGTACTCTTAAAGCAGTATCAAATATTGTCATATTTGGACTCTATTCTTGTTGCAAGTTTTAAACCTAGAATTGTTAGTAAGGTTCATGGTGTGTTGTATCTCATATTTTTCGTACATATTTTTGGCAGATCAGTCTATTTCAAGGAATATCTCTATGGATGTGAATTTGGAACAGGTAGATCTTTGTACTGTGTGGACGGCTGTTCCCATATGCTTTATGTTTCTTTTACAAAATTTCCCCACTTTAGATGAATTCATTTTTCAATTGGAATCGTGTTTCAGGTCAAGGAGTCAACAGATCCCCCGGAAGTTTCACATGCATCTCCTGCAAAATTATCATTAACACTGCCTTCAACTTCATCCTTGTCGACATCCCCTTTATCATCACAAAGTCAGTTGTATCCCACCAGTTCTACCACACGAAAGTGGCCTCGCCACTCTCCTGGACATCCGCTTCTACGGCAAGTATCTGATAACGGGATCCAAGGATTGAAGTCATTTAATGGACACACAGTTAGGGAAGAAAGGCCGGTGATCCCTTCCTGGAGCAATGAATCAACTGTGGGCTCTGGTGTTGTGTCTTCAGATGGTTGGTCCATGCATGCTTTCTCTGAGCTCATGGCCGCTTCTCACAAGGAAAGGTGGTCTTTTGGTATGAGTCATTGGGCTTTAACCATGAGAAGATTGCCAGATCCAGTAGTCGAGTTTCAGCTTCTTCTTCTTCTATTGATCTGCAAACATGTGGGGTTTGCTCTAAGAAGTTGTCTGAGCTATGTGTAGTTGCAGTTCTAACTTGCGGCCATATTTATCATGCTGACTGTTTGGAAAATGTAACTGCTGAAGTTAACAAGTATGACCCTGTGTGCCCTGTTTGTACTTTAGGAGTGAAAAAAACCCATAAATTGTCAGGAAGAGCATTGAAAGCAGAAATGGAATCAAAGGCTAGGAATAAAAAGAGATGGAGGAACCATATCGTAGATGGCAACCTTGATGGTAATTCCGTTGTGTTGGATCGCCATAAAGGTAGTGGATACGAAGGTAATGGTCCCAAGATGGCTTCTAGTTCCAGCCTTAAAAGCTCCTCAGGAAAGCCTTTCTTGAAACGACACTTTTCATTTGGATCAAAGGGTAGTAAATCGATGTCTGAAAATCATTCGATGTGGAAGAGTGGGTTTTTCTGGGCAAAATCTAGTAAGACATGAGCTGCTACTGCACCAATAAGAGGTTATAATTTCTCTTATTATTTTTGCATTTTGCGTTTGACATTATTGTTAAATTTCGTACCTATTGTGATATTGTGCAATGATGTTTTGAGGACCGAGTACTGCACGGAATATTTCACACTCAAACACACACTGAGAAAAATGTATTGTCTCATTCATTTAAATGGAGGTGTAATCTGTTCTACCAATTAAGTTCAGAATTCTTTTTTTTTTTCCGGGTTCCTTGTAAGTAGACTTAAAATGTTGTTTCTTGAATACAGATGCCAGCATTGATCTTCTTTGCAATATCAGTTGGATGAAGATTTGCAGGATGTTTTTCAACAATGCGTGTCCAGAAACACGTCTGCATACGGACTCTCAAACTTTGACAGGATAAGTTACTGCAATTTACATTGTAAAGAAGAAAGAAAGAATAATATATAGAAGAGGTAATCATGGAGGAAAAAGGTTAGTAGAATGAAAATGGATTGTGAACCTATTTGTTCCATCTTGTTTTGTACAGAGAAAATATGTTTTTACTGTTTCTGTATGGCTTCATTTGCCAAAATCTCATGCTTTCTTCTTCTTGTGGGCATTATCATGGTCACTAGCATCATGGGTGGAGGGAGCTGGGGATCAGTTGGGGCACGTGTCCTAGTTGAATTTTGGAAATTTTAGATGATGAAGTCGAATACCAAAATTACGACCTCTTTTTTTTTGGAAATATTGGAAATTCTGTCGCCAAATTTCCCGACCCGAGCTTAAGCAGAGTCGGTAGAATCCCCGGCTATTTTAGACTTTTACAAGAAATACATCGCTTGAACTCGAACTCATGATGATCTTACAAAAAATGCATCTTTTGAATTTGAACTCATGATCTAACAATCAAATCCTAAATTTTTTGCCAATGAGAAACATAATCACTAAGAGTCTTCACTTGATACAATGAATAAGATGATCAAATTTTCAATTAAACTTTTATTCACTTATCAAAACTACAACTCTTATTCAATTTTATCAAGTAGATACCAATTCTTAAATTTTCCATTGTAGATCCTCGCCTAGGCTAGGTTTTAATATATCTGAAGATCATGCCAATAATATATCCATAATCAAGCCAATAACAAGCCAATTTTCTTGTCTTACATGCCAATTGCTTGCGATGCACATTAAGATTGTTAAATTTATTTGAAAGTCTCTTAGTGGTCACTATAATAAATAGTACACTCGAATCATGACGGTAGCTTGCACGCTAATCTCAAGGCCATCAGATTGAATGATTTGCTTCCTCTCAGGTTCAAGATTCGAATCTCACTATATGTATTTTTTTTGGAACTATGTCTCCTGGTGTAAAAAGTCAATTGTTTATAGTGATTTGTGCTGAAAAATTTCCAAAAACAAGAGACACGGATCTCGAGGATTAGTTGTCTCTCCTTTGCAAGCTTAAATTCTTAAATCCTAATTATAACATAGATAATCTTCGTTGGCAGCTCTCGTTACGACTATTCATAAGAACGTGTACATGTAAACTCTATACAAAGACAAGCTATACAGAAACAAGTTACATCAACAATTTGAGTTACAACAGAGATTATAACGAATTAAATTTATTATATATGTTGGTGGTATTTTCTAGCACTATGATATTTGAACAGTACGGCAGGGGTAGAAAGGGTAACTTTCTTTTGACCAAGACCCTTAATATCGACCCGGCCTAAAGGGTGTTGTCGACCACATGAAATGACATGTGCCAACAGTAACGGCTGAGCACATGGTAACCAATGACCGACCACTTCAGCACGGTATATTTTCAGATCGGTAGCAGCATTCTCAGTTCAGATGACCATTGTGACCGACCTCCTAGAGACCGATCAGATGGCGGGATATTTTCACCGCCTCATTCTTATGGGATAAGATGATGGGACAACATTCTTACAGGTGCAGAATACAAGATAAAGTGATGAGACATAGTAATAAAAGAAGTAAGATATTTTCGGCCAAGTGGCCTTGGGGGAAAGAATTCCATTAATGAGCCCACATGGGTGACATCATCTATATAGGGGAACAACACCGCTTCCTTACTAGTATAAATAGGAGGGGAAACACATTTGTAAGGGTTAGCTAGTTGATTACTAAAAAATGAGATTACAAAGGAAGAAATAGAATTATTCTGTAAACATAAACAACTCGGTTTTCACATTGACCGATAACAAAACAGGTCGGTCGAGCACGTTTCAGTAATAAAACATCCCACCCATTTTATGCCCGTGGACGTAGGCTGGATTCGATGCATCGAACCACGTTAAAACTCTTTGTTGATAAGTGTGTTCATCTACTTTTTAGCCAAAGTTTGCTTTTGGTCTCCCATACCAAACAAATTCACAGTTGATGGAGGATTGTCCCGGAAGCAGTATTCCCTTATTGCCCCTGAGACGAAAATCAGTCGTCAACAATATATATATATTACAAATGAATGCTCTAAAAATTTCCAATAAACCTAGTTTCAAATGTTGCACATAAATAATCCGAAACAGACCAGTAGTAAGATTTTTCCAAATTCTGTAAGGAACTTAGGACGCCACTTATCTAGACATTTGTATGATATTGTCCACTTTGGGCCTAAGTCCTCATGGATTTGTGTTGGGATATATGCCCTAGAGCTTCATATAATGTAAACGGTCTTATATGTTTTGAAATAAAATGATGCATTATTCATTAATCAAAGTGTTTGTTTAAATTTCGCATATTGTAAATAATCTTGATTACCCTAGATTACTTATGTGCCTTCAGACTTAGTGTATGAGTGTCATACACAAGAGGATTTAAGTCTGAAGTTAGTAATCTTAAACAGTCCATAGAGAGCAAACAAAGCGGGTACTTTGTTTGTGGTTTATCTATAGCTACAGTCCATTCTATATTTGTATGGCGACCTTGATCCGAGATCGTCCATGTAGAGACATGAGAATGTAGGCACCTTATATGATGTGATTATATAGGACTAGACCCAGATGAAAATGACTTTCTTATAATATCCGTTAAACAAAGAAAATTATTTCTATCTACTAGATGGTCATATATAGATTGATCTTAATCCTGAGTGTACTACAAACTCCTGCATTGCAGGCTATGTCCTTTGATTTACAAAGGTGAGGTTGGTGTAGCAGTCCCGACCAATAGCTACATATTTTGGGGGCATGATTTGTTGTGTAGCTGTGAACGTTTTACATAGATATGAAGTTCACTCATTCTTGTGAGAAGTAGAGAAGTATCTTCCTTAAGGGTTGATTCGACACTTGAACGGTTAGAGCGCTCAAGGCTTTCTATTACGAATAGAAAGATTAAAATTCATAATGATTATGAATAAATCGTTCATTAGAGAATCAATGGTACTTAAGGTATAAATAATTAGAGGGGTATAACAGACATTATGACTCGGCTCTAATTTCAAGATACTCGTGAAGGGTCAATTCGTATGTAGTGGCTATATCGATGGACACCGACTTGGTTCGGCTTAATATACCATCTGCAGCAATTAGAGTGCAACTTCAGGTTTTTAGTGGAATAACTCGGGGTTAATAATTCAGAATATTTGATTAAGAGTTTAATTGGTATTTCGAGATTATTGGAGCTCGAAACCATAGGTCCATTTGGTCCCCGTGCTAGTTCAATATATTATAGCGGATTTAATATAATTGGATAGTCCAATTATATACTCACAAAGGTATAAATATTATTAATATGATTAATGATATTATTCTGTCACACTTGAAACTTTATATTAAAAGTTAATATATGGTTTTATTAAGTATATGATATTTATACACATATATTAAATTATATAAGATATAATTTAATGTAAGGTCAAATTAGGAATTCCAAATTTATTTAATGAAAATGTGAATTTGGAATTTCCAAATTTTATGGGTTTTGGAAACCCTTGGAGTGTTTTTGGAAGTTACACCTTTTAAAAGGTGACAATTCTTTAATTTTGTAATACCTATTTTAATTATAGTAATTAAGGATTTGTTGTTATAAAATTAACAATAATGCTACACCATGGCAGAAAATCCTCTCAAATTGTTGAGAAAACAAAAGAAGAAAAATTAAACAAAATTGTGTGTGACATTAATCTTTAAAAGGTTTAGGGATTAATTTTGTGAGTCTAGCCCACACTAGTTTCCGTTGGTAACGAGATATAACTCGGAAGACTTTGTGGTGTTGAACCAAAAATCATTCTTTTCATCTATTATTGACTCACGGCAATGGGCATAATTTTTGCTCACTGTCGCCACTTGGTTGGGTGTTTCGGGCTCGGTCTGGTATCGTATCAATACGAAATTTTTGGGAAACACATATGGGACTTTTGGGATTGTGTTGGGGCTGGTTTTCTCTGAAATCAGACCTGAAAACGTCACTGCAGTTCATGAAAATAGTGGACCGTTTTGGTCGTGGTTTGGGCACATTTTGTGTCCAAAACAGTCTGATTTTTGCACTGTTGTTCGGGGTTATTCGGGGACTGTTCCGGGGCTATTTCGGAGCAGAAATTTTGTTCAAAACAGTAGCAAAATTTCAATGGTGGTGCTGGTCATATTCGGCCACTCAAAGGGAAGGGAAAAAAATTTCAAGTCTGATTTGTGTGCTTAAGCCGTTTCCGCTGTGCAAGGAAAGAGTTTCCTACAATTTGCTCTTAGGCTATACCTAAAAGGTTTCATACCAATGAAGATACATGTGAAGGGGTTTTATGGCGGAAATCCGGTAACGCAGCGGAATAGTGGAAATCAAAATTTTTCGATTTCAAAAAATTTTCTCGGATCAATTAAATAAACTTATTTATTTAATTATCAAATTATCAAATTCTGAAAAAAAATTACACAAGAGATCAAATTTCTTGGTAATTACCGAATTGCCCCAAAACTTTGTAAATTGATCATTTTAGTCCAAAAATTGTCAAATATAATTTTGGATGATTCTAAATCATTTCTAAAATGTTTTTCAACATATACAATACATCAAAATCATATTTCACACAAATCCCCAAATTTTAGCTAATTGACGTGAGCACCCCCATTTTTCAATTAATTGCAATTTGGTCCTTTTTGTTCAAAACATGCCAAGATCAAATCCAATCAACCCAAAAATTTACATGCATCATATACACTCCATAATACATCACATATATGAAAAGCCCCAATTTTGGAATGAGTTATGAACCCTAATTTTTCAATTTCATCAAATTGACCAATTTTACCAAATCTTTAAAATCCAACACTTTAATTCATTCATTACTTCACCAAACAAGCCTCACTTTGAAATAAATCTAGAAAAATTCTAGGTCACCAAGGAGTGGCTCAACAACTGTAGAATGACAACTTTGATTTCCAAATAATCAAAAGTAAGCCTTTGAAACTATTTCAAGCTTACTTACATGCATCAATCTTTCATTCAAGTTCACAATCAAATAAACACAAACTATAAAAGAAGAGAGAACGTCAAAGCAATACAAAATGATGCCAAACATGTTAGAAACTATTTTCATGTTGAAGACTTTAAAGAAATACTTACAAATACCAAAGATTTCTAACCTTTTCTTTTAACCTTCAAGCTTTGCTCTCAACTTTCTTTTGTGTTATTTTTGTGTATTTGAACTTATGAAACCCTACAAATGAAACAAACAATATATACTTCAAAAAAATTGGCCCTTGGCCGAATTTCAAGCAAAGAAAAATATCTAGATATTTTTATAATTTTTGTTTCATTTAATAAGTTTTATCAACTTGTTATCTTTAATCATTACAACTTTAATAACTTTATAACAAGTCAACAAAGGCAACTAAAGTCATTTAAATAAATATCATAACTTATGATATTTATATTTTTAATTAATTTAATTATTTAACAATTAAATAATTAAATAATTATTTAAATACAAATATATTAAATATATGTATTATATTTACATTAAATATCAAATACATATATATTTATGATATTAGTCAAATATCTCAATTTGACAACTAATTAATGTGTAGTTGATAAAATCTATCATTAAATGCAAATACACAAAATTTAAGAAATGACTATTGGGTTCATTCACATGTATTTTACGTTTAACCTTTAAACGATTTATAAATAATCAGTATTATTTATAAATGTTGCCCTGGTGCTCTACGAGTATATTTCATTAGTGAGACTCTCTAGATTCAGGCATATCCGTCACGAAATCCAATTTCATGTCCATAATTTACCCACCCGTAAATTATGATGACCACGGATAAACCGCTGAATCATACAGGTCGAGGTCATGGAATATGTATAATTCCTCAGTCACAGGTATCCGGATATATCCCAGAGATATATATGTAAACGTCAAATCTCTATAGGGACAATCTCGTCGACGTCTCTATTATCAATCTCAAAAAAGAGAACACTTAGAACTGATTTCTAAAGTGTACCACGGGCCCATGGTTTTTACCTGATTGCTAATCATATATGGACTACCTATGCTCTGTACACAGAACTTACGGATCCTATCTCGACACACACAGGACACCATGAGGACCTGTCTACACCCAACGATCAGGCGGAGGTCTGATCTTAATAGATCGGTGACGTGACTGTCATATAAGTGTAGAAGATGTCTCATGTGCCCACAGTGGCATCTCAAGTCGAAGAATCACAAATGCTACTCAACCCGAAACGATTTTTATTGACGTTGGTGTATCATCCATTAAGAATCTTCGGTGAGTCGTTCAGTGTTTATCCGCTATAAACACCTACACATCTATACGAGTCTCCAATACTCATGGTTCATTGAGAAACCATTGGAATCATATATTCCAGTATACGACATGTACCGGTCTCAACGGGTTTACTTTGCTAACCAAGTAGTGTAAACCTTGACCAGGAACAGTCTAAGAATGACAAAGTCATGATACAACTCAATGTCAGTTGTGACGCTTTTGCAACAACATCATGACTAATCATCCTAAGGTCAATTATGTCTTTATTATATTAAAAGATATATTATATTACAGAAACTGCTTATATTATTCATAAAAAAATATTTTACAGTAGTATTCTCAAAGAAATATAACCGGGAATTGACGCTTTGAGCATCAACCCCAACAACATGTTCATCCTTATATACCCAGTATTTTCCCAATTCCTAACCAATGTGAGACTTTGTTTGCTCACAACAATCTTCCCCTCGAACAAAGGACCACCGAGCCTCCCCTCAAGCGATTATCCATCCGTCCATTCTAGCCTAGGCCAACTCATCTTCATCGTGTTGGGATCAGGACACATCCGTAAAGACCAGAGCACACCGTATATCTAACCGATCACATTCACGGATCACGATCGGCTCTCACCACCTTTTGTTCTGTATTCCGAGGATTCATCCACATGGCTAACTCTGGGGCATGGCTCTGATACCACTTGTAAGGAACATAGGACACCACCTATCTCCACATTGGTATGATATTGTCCACTTTAGGCCTAAGCTCTCATGGATTTGCTATTGAACTATACCCAAAAGGCCTCGTACCAATGAAGATACATGTTCATCCTTATATACCCATTATCTTCCCAGTTCCTAACCAATGTGGGAATTTGTTTGCTCACAACAAATTCCACATTCAAGTAAATTTAATTTAAATTTAATTGTTTGATCATTTTAATAAAATAAATCGAGTTTAGCAATTAACGTTGAAAATTTACTTGTTTATTATCATTATTAGCGCGGATCCGCTCTTTATATGGTGATGTGAACCCATCAAATTGTTGAACGAAACCCTTAAAAACAAAATTTCAAGAACCCACGTTTGCAAATAATGATGTCAGAAGGCTTGCAATGCTTTGATAAGTTTGCGATGGTAACACTCCACAAAGGATCGCAAGCTGTTTGATTAGCAAAGTTCACTAAAGAACTATACGAAAAAAATCCATCTCTATTTTGTTATTAAATCTCAAAATAAAAATAAAAAAACAAAAAAAAAAAAACAATGCATTTATATTATTTTTATAAGGTGGCTAACCATAATTCTACCATTAATATCATAACTCTAATTAACTAAACCTAATAACAAAATAATACTTATATTTTCTTACATGGATTTTAAAATAGCATTAGAATTCAACTCAACACTTAAACATAACATAAACTTAAAACATAAAACATAAAACCCTAAGGATAATTACGACTGCCATTTTGACTAGGAATGGTTTTGAATCTGTCTTTGACATAACTATACATTGTTCATCTCTGAGTTCTCTTTCAAACGCAACTTGAATCACTAAAATTGGACATCGAATGAAAAAGTTATTGTCAAAATACAAAGACTGCGTAAATCCTACTGTCATTGCCCATGTGATATTCTCTTGAAAATATTAGACTTCTTAAGCCACATTCTTCTTGAAAAGTCTAAATTGTCTATGATTGGATTTTGGTGTTGTCTTGGTGGACTTGTCCTTAAATCTTGAACTCGATATTCTCTTGAATTCGGACAAAACCATTTTTCTTGATAGATCTTATGGATCTTTAACTTTCTGAAATTTTGAAATTCTGAATTTTGAATAAATCTCAAATCTTGAATTATGGATCAAGTAAAATTTAAATATTATTTTTTTATAATAATAAAAGATTTGAAGAAGAATCTAATTATGAGTAATATTTATATTTTTTTAAATAAAAGAAAAAATTATGTGGTGCTTTTGAAAAATCATATGCCGCGTATATAAAGATAACGATTATAAATATATATATTTTTATTTCCAAAGAAAAAAAAAAGTTTGTGGGGACTTTTTAAAGATAATCAAATCAATTTCATCAGATGTCAATCCGACGGTGCAAAACACGTGAACTTCCACTTCAACAGTTAAAAATCTTAAAGGCGCGATCATTTTTTCCACCCCAGTATTAGTTTACACATAGAATCACCCAAATATTTTAAATAAATTTAATTTTACATCTAAAATTATAGTAATTGTATTAATTTATAATTTTAAATTTAAATTTACATTTAAAAATTTCTCACCCGACTGTAACTTTGGCCTTTGGGGTATCAAATTAAATTTATTTAAAAGTTTCAGATATTTTCATACATAAATCAAACTTTGAGGGTACAAAATGATAATTTCCCACTATTAAAGGCACTTTCGCTCTGCTTTCTCTTCCACTCACCTTCTCTCTTCAACACAGGACACAGCTCTCGATTTTCCCGCGAATTTAATCAAACCCTAAAAATCGCTTCTCAAATGCTCACTAAAATCCATTTCCTCTCTCAATCTTCCAAGCCTCTCCCATTTTCTCCCGTTTCCTTTCACAAAAATCAAACCCTCACTTTCCATCAAAACGACGTCAAGAACCTGCCGTTTTCTCATGCCCTAAATCATCAATCAGTTTCTCTCAAAACAAGAATCGTATCCCCAATGAATTCAAATTCGAATCTCTCAAGTCACGCTGTCAGTTGTAACGGAATTAGCGATCCTGACCTCGATCGCTTCGCTCACGTCGGCAACAAACTTGCTGATGCCGCTGGAGAAGTTATTCGCAAATTTTTCCGAAAGAAATTTGAAATTATTGATAAAGACGATTTGAGTAAGTCATATTTAAATATAATTTTTTCTATGATTTTTAATTGTTTAATTATAAGTGTATTTAAATCTTTTATTTGGTTTAGGTTATTAGTTGCTAGTTCTGTTTGTCTGCTAAGAAAATCTAGGAAGAATGATTATTGAGTTCCTTTGTTCTTAATGTTTTATGTTGTTTAATCATAAGTGATTTTGGAAAATATTCATAAATTTATGAATATTGCAATTATGATTTTTCCTTTTATTTCTCTCTTTGTTTCATTGGGAAAGTGTAATTAAGAAAAGGTAACAAGAGGCGTCAAATTTAAATAAGATTATGCTTTATCATGATTGTGCGATTAGGTGGATATAAGGGAACTTCAAGAACTAGAGATTTTAGTGGTGTGTTTGGTTGCATAGAAAATTTTGGTAAAGAAAAGGGAAGAAAATAGTTAGTTTTACATTTTGTAAAATAGAAATGTGCTACGGTATAGTTTGGTTGTGATGAATGTAAATATATGTTTCTTGTTTAACTTGCAGGTTTTCTGTGTCTAATTGGAGTATTTTTGTTGTAATTGATTCGCTGCAGGTCCTGTAACAATTGCAGATCGAACAGCAGAGGAAGCTATGGTTTCAATTATACAAGAGAATCTTCCTTCTCATGCTATGTAAGTTATGCATGTTGGACTGGGAATTGGTCTCAATGTTATATCATAGATTGGTGAGAAAAATTAGGGGAAAAAATAAACAATTTGACAATCTAAGTTAAGCCTAGAGGTAATATGATCATGAGTGCTTTCTTTATGGTCATTTTGCCAAACCAAGCCAAATGGTTTGATGATGCTTAGTTGAGTGCAGTTAATTGGTTGCTAGTGTCCCATATAGCGAAATATCTGATGTGTAAATTTTTTTTTCTTTCTGCTTTTCTTCTTACATGTATCTGATTGTAAGTGTAATGTTAAGTTTTAAAGTGTTCACGGGAAGTTTTAAAGTTTCATCATTGATTTTTTATTTGTTGTTGCTGAATTGTTGAAGAGTTTTTATTGTAGTTTTGGCGAGGAGAATGGGTGGAGGTGTAAGGAGGAGTTTGCTGACTATGTTTGGGTTTTAGATCCAATAGATGGGACCAAGAGTTTTATAACTGGTATGTTTCTTTCCTTTTCAAGTAGGCATCATTGTGTTGAAGCTTTGAATATTATTCCGAAGTGATTCTATACTTTTGCTTATTTCAGGAAAACCTTTGTTTGGCACTCTCATTGCTCTGCTACACAAAGGAAAACCGGTAAGACTGTCACTTGGTTGCATTTTTCTTGGGTGCATGATCTGTTACTGCAATATTTTGGTTTAATAGAGGGAAAAATAATTATAAAAAGATAATTTTTGGTTTCTGGAACAAAATTGTTTTTCTTTTAAGTGGAATAAAGCAAAATAAGGGAGGGCAAAAAGTTGAGGTGGCAGGATTGCTGGTCATTTTGTTGTTTCAAGTTTGCAATTATATGGACAGGAAATCAGGAATATGTCCCCAACATGTTTTTGCATGCAATGGGGAATCTCTGGATTTTTGCCTGCTCTTCATGCAACAAATAAATTATTTCTTATTTTTCAACCCTTATATGTTCAGTGTGAAATTTTACTGCGAGTTTGGTGGTATGCTTGTTTTTGTTTGTATTTTGACAAAAAAAAAATGTTTTTGCAGATTCTTGGCATAATTGATCAGCCTGTTTTAAGAGAAAGATGGATTGGAATCAGTGGAAGGCGCACTACACTGAATGGAAAAGAAGTGTCTACACGCACTTGTGCAAAACTGTCACAAGCTTATTTGTATGATTATCCTATCTTTTGAATACCTATATTCTCTTGCAAGACTAGTTGTCCCTAGCATCTGAACCTTTGCACCAGCATAGTTTAACTATGTTTTTACCAGCACTGTGGGCCTGGATTTGTATATCCCATTTCCTTTTTCTTCTCTCTGTTTAGATACACTACAAGCCCTCATCTGTTCAAAGGAGATGCTGAAGAGGCATTTGCTCGTGTAAGAAGTAAGGTCTGTGCTACTTCTTAATGTTTATTAAACTTGATCCAATAAGTGTTTGTTTTCTCCAATCTCCATCAATACATTGGTTTATAGGCGAAATACAATATGATTTTGTGCTCATCTTGAACGCATTGGTCGATAGGTGATGAAATAGCAATATGATTCAACCTCAGTGAGATGTGGAATTTATGATGTCATAGAAATAAAATAAAACCACAATATTTGACTATGGGATTTTTTTGGCTCAGTTTTCAATATTTTAGTATGTCGAGGATCATATATAACAAAATGCAGTATGTATGTTTTCTTATGTGAGAAACTCATTCTTTATCACTTTCCCGAGGATATATTTTGCAGTTTCTAGTATATATGTTTTCCTCTGTACATATTCATGTCAATAAATACCCAATCACATCTGTCAATATTGTGACTAAATTGATAGTTTTAGTATATTGTGGTCTCTTCTAATCTCAAGTGCTCTATTCAATGTGAATATTAATTATCATGTCTGTTATTTCCTAAATCTCATATTTTCCTTTCAATTCTTCATTATGTACAGGTGAAGGTCCCACTGTATGGTTGTGACTGCTATGCTTATGCCCTTCTGGCTTCAGGATATGTGGATCTTGTCATTGAGTCTGGTCTTCAGGTAAACCGCAACCATTTAAGTCTACATAATGGATACTATGTTTGGATGTAAGCATGTAAGGCTTTGGAATAGTTGTTTGTCATGGAAGATATGGAGAGTACATAGCAAAGTAAACAGGGGATAACTTGCTCTTGTTCATGCGTGGCACCACTTCTATCGATTTACGAGACTGGGGTTTTCCAGCTAATTCCAGTTGTCACTAATACAAAACTCTCTGAAATATGCAGTAACTTAATGCTACATGCATTACCTTTCCTGTTCATGCGCTCTTATACTGCTACAAGGATTTTGTATTCCAATTATGAGGCGCGCCTAGGTAGAGGCGCCTAGAGGGTATCCAGGAGAGGCGACGTGTATCAGGCGCTCGCCTAGTCGATGAGGCGCGCCTTAGGCGCCTGATGCCAAAAATCTTGATTTTGACCCGATTTCGTTGATTAAAGCTCACTTTTTTTTACTGTTTTTGGTTTTTTTTTTCCAGCAAAGAGAGTTAAAAAGAAGAATAACAATAACAATAAATCTCATAATTTAACTTAATTTATTTACTTTTGACATGCCTCTTAGATAATTTGTTGGGATCGTTAAAAATTATAAGAAAAAATTATATTTTGTAAAATACAAATGTTTGCCATAATAATTAATAATAGATCATACATTTATAATTATTGAGGACATAATTTTAACCAAATGATTATAATAGTCAATAACAAAATTGTACATACGACAATATAAGTAAATAACTAAATATTAATATCTTAGTTATTATAGCAATTTAGTTATGAAAATAGTGATGTATATAAATTTAATTGAGTGCAATAGTTTATAAATATTTTGTCATAATTTGGTCAAAATATTAAAAAATACTCAAAACAAAATGATTAGAAGAATATACATATTCCTCTTTCTAATTGAAAAATTATATATACAAATATGCGCCTCACATGCCTCAGGCGTGCGCCTTGTACCTTGAGGCGCGCGCCTAGGCTCCAGGACCTTTTGCGCCTCGGTGTGCCTTGCGCCTTTAATAACACTGTCCCCGTGCTGGCGTGCTTTTATTATCTTATGCTAAAGTTGTGCTTGTATTAAACATAATTGCTTTAATGTAATTAAATGGTGACTTGTTTTACAGCCATATGATTTCCTTGCACTAATACCGGTAATAGAGGGTGCTGATGGTGTAATCACTGATTGGAGAGGAGATCAACTTTACTGGGAGGCTTCTCCAGATGCGCGTGCAACAAGTATGCTTGTTTATTTTATTTTATTTTTTATGAACTTCTATTTGTTTGAATTTTCTCCTTTTTCACGTCCTCACTGAGAAAGTCGTGCCTAGTGCGATAGTCAATTGTTCACTTCTACCTAGGGATGACAGTGGGTAGGGTATGGTGCGGGTTTGCCATTACCAAACCCGCACCCGCATATGTAAATGAATTACCAAACCCGCACCATACCCGTTGCGGGTTTTAATTTTCATTACCAAACCCGCACCGCATATAAAAATTAATTACCAAACCCGCAATGGTACCCAACGGATTTTTTGCGGGTTTTTAAAATATTGAATTATTTTGTGTTCTTAATAATATATTTTTTAATTAAATAATTTATTTTTAATTGCTAGCTGTAGTTTTCACATTTATTTTTCATTTGACATATACAACATGCAATGTATGTATATACAGTACATAGATAATATAATGTATGAAAGACTCGGTACCATATGTTTATTTTTTCATATAAACATAATTAAAACGAGTTATTCATTTCATAATTATAATGATCTAAGTTTTCCAACTCAATCGACAATAAGCTAAAAAGTAATCACCAACCTTTGGTCATATTTTTATGCTAAGTGTAATGAAAGTGATGCTTACAAGACTCAAATGTTGTAAGTGTAATGAAGAAGCAGGAAAGCTACTGAAGTTGCATCAAACACTAGCTTATTTTGCTTCTCTCTCGTTTCTGATCATGTGAACTTAATCAAAATTTTTGTATTATAATTTTATTAATAAGTGTGATTAAAAAAAACAATAATAGTCATGCAAAAAATCTCCAGTTAGGTAGGTTGCGGGTTGCGGCTGAGTGAGAGTGTGGAACTGTGGATTAATGTTTTAGGTTTAGGTTTTGTTAGTTGTTTTTGTATGAAGGTTTTTATATTGTCCTAAAAATATTAATTAATAAAAAATAATATTGCGGGTATGTGGATACCCGCAGCGGATACCCGCATTTTTTTCTTAAATACCAAACCCGCACCGCACCCGCATCGGGTTTTGCTTTAAATTACCAAACCCGCACTGCACCCACTAATATATTTACCAAATCCTACCCATTGCGGGCGGGTTTTTGCGGGTTTGCGGGTTTGTGGGTAAAATTGCCATCCCTACTTCTACCCGCTTGATCACGGTTTTGAACTCTGGAAACAGCCTCTTCCTAAAAAAAACAGGAGTAGGGTTACCCAACCCTGCTTATTGCAAGAGCCTTGTGCATTGGATACGACTTTTTTTTTTATTCAGCATCCTCACCAATTTGAGTCAATTTTATAAATAAAGTCGTGATTATTGGCTGCTGCTAGTTTATAATGTGACATTTTAGTAAAAGCATCTGCATGTCTTCATCCATCATATCTTGCTTTCTTCTCCAGGCTTCAATGTAGTTGCGGCCGGAGATAAACAAATTCACCAACAAGCTTTGGATGTATTACAATGGCAGTAAGATTTACATTCCTCAGAAACAGCAACTCAGATAAAGATGGTATGATTATTTTAGTCCCCATCATCGGGGAGTTAGATGTACTCGTGGAAATATTGATTATTAATTTCTCAGCGAGCTAAGATGCACTTTTTTTCATTGAAAATAAAAAAAATTATTTACAAAATGCGTAGTACCATTTCTGATTTAGTCGCAATCGAATATTATTATTTGCAATACATGATCTACTATTTCAGGATCCACACTTATTGGGTTACAACTTACAATTGTATACGTTAATTTGGTAGTTTGATCAGTGTGGAAACAAAATTGTCAAAAAAATAGAATTTGCTATGCTATTTATTAAGAAATCTGAAAATAATTAATCACTAGTATTAAATTTTCATATGACTGCGTTTGTTAATGAACCCTGACCGTTTTGCTGTACCAGAAGATTGCTAATACTCTTTTATATATGGAATTATGAGTATGAGTCTTGATGTAACAATAAGGTTATTTCATTGTGATTTGGAGATTACAGAAATAGGAAAATGATACTTCATCCCAAAAAATGCTCGATTTGGGCATTCTAGCATTTCCCGCTTTAAGTCACCACGAAATTGAGGTGCCTTTTTGGGCACCAAATCGGGTGCTCTTTGGTATTAGAGTATTTCCCGCGGAAATAATCTCTTTGTAAATACATTGAATAATTCCAATTCAATCTCGATCGTTTTTGTCGTGTTTTTTTTTTGGACATTAAATCGGATGTTCTTTTCGGACATTCTAACATTTCGTGTGGAAATAACCTCTTTTTAAATAAATTGAATAATTTCAATTCAATCTCGGCCAAATTATAAGTTTTTAGAATATGAAATGCTGGGCAGTTTTTTCAAAATGCATGAATGCTCAATGAATTTGTATGTATAATGCTTTTTAATTTTATTAAATTATCCACTTGAACCCATATATATATATATATATATATAAGAATTATGAACGTTTCCAATAAAAATTATTTGTTTCTGCATATCTCCTCGGCTTTTCCAAATTAATCACGCGGATACATATAATGCAAAAGAATATTTGAATGATTCATATTTTATTATTATAAAAAAATAATATTTAAATTTTACTCAACCCGTACAAAGAGCGGGTTTCACGCTAATTTTGTTAAAAGCAAAGAAATTTCTCTTCATCTTTTATTTTTGTAAGTTTAAATAAGGTACAAGTCTCTTCCTTATATACAATGTTATATTAAATTATCTCATTACAAAGAAGAAAAGAATCTGGACGTCTATCTTTTTTTTTTTTTTTTTTTTTTTTTATTTTATAAATATTGGTTTTCACTTGACGGATCACCATTGATTAGGTCTCAAAGGGAATGAGAACACGACATGAAGGCTCTGATAGAACTGTGTCCGAAGACTGTGAGATTAATGCTTGAAGACTGTGTGAACAAGGCCCACAGATTAATAGAACCAGACCTGAACACTAATAATTACATAAATTCTTTATTTACCTCAAGCCTATTATAAGGAATAAGGGTGTATTAACCAATTCAACTAACATTAGTAAAAAAAAATTAAAAAAAAAAGTTATAAAGATGTGTTTTCTATAAAATAATTGATAAGTTTTAAATTGTATCTTGTTGCAAAATTAGGTCACACATTTTTGTATAGATTTGGACTTTCTCATAAAAAAAATCACGAAAATTATTGTGAACATGAGTCTGAGTCATAATAAACTAAAATTCTATTTTCCCAAAAAATATTATAGATTTATGGCATATTTTTCTCAAAAGATGAGATTAGATTTCCGGATTCATATTTCACAGGGGTGGGCATTATCGATTCGGATCGGATCGATCGAATCCGAATCCGATCCGATCCGAAATGCCCACGGTTGTTTGATTCGATCAGATCGAATCATGTTATCGAACTCGATCCGAATTCGAATCGGATCGAATCGGACCAATTCGATCCGAAATCATCCTATTTCAAATCGGATTGGTCCGATCCGATCCGAATTCGATGGGTTTGAGTCAAAAAAATCGAGCGGATCGGATCGGATAAAATCCGATCCGATCGAATTTTTTTTTATTTAATATGTAACGACGTCGTTTTGCATATTAAAAAAAAAAAAATCGATCGGATCGGATCGGATTGGATAAAATCCGATCCGATCCGAAATCCGTCGAACCGGACCAACAGGATTCGATTGGATTACTAATCAGATCCGATCCGATCCGATCTGATGCCCACCCATATTCACAGATATTTGACTTCACTATAAGTGCATCTATCATGACTATCATCTCCTAATAGATTTCAAATTATAAATATATCTGTAAAATTATAACAATTTTTTAATTTAAAAAATCCAAAACAATAATGCATGAGTGCTTGCTAAGACATCTATAATGATGGCATCTTCATTGCATACAAGTACAAAAAGAAATTTGGATGAAATGGTTAGGTTTATTCCCACTACTCTCTACATCTTGTAATCAAAAGAATGGTTTAAATTATAAAGTAATTATCCACCACCAATTTAAAAAATAATAATTACTATTAATTGTCATACATTAATCTAAAGCAAATAAATGTGGGGGCAAAAAGTTAGATGCCTAAAAAAATTTGTGAAAAAAGAAAAAGTAAGGCAGCTTCCTTTGAAATATTTGAAAGGCTACAAACAAACCCACATTTATAGATAGGCCAATAGAGCTTCAACTTTTATAAAATCCACAATATATTTAATCCTTGAAAGCCAAATTCATCAGATATTATGAATCTGAATCAAGATGCTGAAATGAATTCATTTGACATGAGCTCTCTGCAGAACAATCTTCCTCAAAAGTAAGACTTGTTAATTACATTTTTTGAATCCTGATCCCCGCTACAGGTTAGACATAAATGTGAGTTATAATCGGTCAGATTGAGCTAGGATTTGACAATCTTGAAAATTTTTCCAAATTACTGCCTGTTTTTTAATCGTGACAAATAACTGTCTATAATCACTACCGGATTATCTAATCATGATGAAAAATCGGGATTCAAAATTCTCTACTACCCCTAATATATTCTGGTCACAAATTCACATGTTCAATCATCAATTTATGTGTATATATATAAAAAATAAAAATAAAATGATGTTGTATTTGCAATAAATGTAGGAGAGGATTGTCAAGGTACTATTCAGGGAAAGCAAGGTCATTTGGTTGCATATCTGATGTTCAATGTCTTGAAGATTTGAAGAAAAAGGAGAATCCTGAAGCAAAAAAGAAAAGGAAGCTCAAGTTTTTGAATGAGCAGGAGATTATGCTTCATAATTTCCCTTCTTATCCATGTAGAAGGGTTTCAAGTAGCACACAATTTGCAACTCCTTATGTGCACTAAATAAGATATTTATCACAATATCATCTTGAAAAATTGTATGGAAATTAAACGGGATAAAATGGGGATAAAATTACTATCAAAAGATAATAATTATCACCCAAACGACGTCGTTTTAAATATAATTTTATTTATGTTTTGTCCTGATTTAGTGTCCTTACCTTTTTCTATCATCTTTAAATTCTTTGTATATATAATTTGAGCAATGATATGGTGGCTAAATAGAAATAAAATATGAATAAATCACCATCAAAACGATATCTTTTATTCTTTTTTATTTTTTTATTTATCACCAAAATAATATCGTTTTATCCTTATCATTTTTCATATAATTTTTGTAACACTTGCCAATGTACATAAGTTGAAGTGTTTTTATACTTACCTGGGTAAGATACTTATAAAATTTTATTTGATGATTTTTCATATTTGCATTATTTTTAGGATTAATTTATCTTTATCCTATGTTTTGATTATTTTTAAGCCACTTCTAAACTATTGAAAACATCAATCACCTATTTATGAGAAATAAATTAGGTATATGTGTAAGATTCGACCCAACTAGTCAGATATTATCCATTCTGACGGTCCAAAGATTGACCCAATAAGCAATAACTTGGCCCTCTGACCCCTCACAACTTTATTCTTGGCATGAGCCTAAGCCCACCCAAAAAGCCTCTTACTAATTGAAGGAGTACAACACGTATAAGGCTATCCCAAGATATCTCCCAAACAATGTGAGATATTACAATCTACTCCCTTAGGGTCCAACATCCTCGTTGATACATTTCTAGTTGAGATATGGCTTTGATACCATTTGTAAGGTCCGACCTAATTAATCAGATATTATTTGCTCTGCCGATCTATGAATTAACCTAGCAACCTAACCCTGGACATATGATAAAATTGAAATAAAATATCTGATATCTTGATGGTTTGGTACTTGACATTCATTGCTTTGATCCCAAGTTCAAGAGTGTTTGGGGGTTGCTTTTGATGATGATAATAACAATAATAATCCTTCAATTAGAGGCCTTTTGGGTGAATATAGGGTCATATTAAAAATAAAATCGTGAGGAGTCGGGAGTAGGCTGTTGAGTCAATCTCTGAACTGTCAAAACGAACAATATCTAATTAATTGAGCCGGATCTTACAACATGACGAAACTTCTCATCATTTTTATTTTCTTGACAATAAACGAGTGCGATGGTGTTTCCAACAAATTGGAGAATAAATTGAAAATCGAAACATCTGTGTTCCTTTTAAAAAAATAAAAATAAATTATCAATCCATACTATAAACACAAAAACACATGAATTTATACCATACCACAAGTGGGAAGAGAGAAATTATTTATCACCCAATTAATTAATTATTGGCTCCCTATATTTGCAAACCTATTTAGCCATTTTTTTTTTTCCAATTCTCTATATACAAAAGGAAAATATGATTTATTTTTTGGGATAATTAAGAGGTATTATTATGGACACAAAGCTAAATCACTCATTTCATTCTCAAAATCTATCTCAAAATCTAGCAAACTGTTACTAGTAACATTACAGTCACACTGAATCAAGCTAGCTATCCTGCAGGTGGATTTAGATACTGTTGTTACACAAAAGGGTATAATGGAGACTACAATTAACAATTATAAGCACCAAAAGAATAACCATTTCTGTATTTCTCTCTCTAAAAGTAATGGTAGAAAATTAGGAAGTGAGTAGTTTCTCCAGAGTCACAGAATGAATCAAGGACAATATTGCAACCTTTTCTTCTTGTTGATCTTTGAATCCAAATCATCAAACATGACAATGTCGTCATCGTCATCGTCGTCGTCGTCAAGTTTTTCCACCTCCTTGTGATTTCCAGTTCCATCAGCAGCATTTGGAGTATCCAGAATGGAAACCTTTGCAGCTTCGGATAGTTTCCTTTTCTTCCCAGAAGGCTCTGGAATTTCCTCCATTTCGTTATCTTTTACAGCATCTGCCGGCTCTGTTTGCAATGCATTTGATGAGTCTCCACCATTGCCTATTGACTGCTTATCATCCTTGGCCGGAGGAGCTTGTGTCCATCCAGAGAGAACCATTCCATCGGGTTCCTTTTCCTCGTCAAATTCTTCCCTGATAAAACTCGACAGTACAAACAATATACCAATCAAACATGAAAAAATAATACTTCAATTCCCCTTTAATATTTCAGGCGGAATGCCAATGAGATCCAATATTAATCACAACCAAAAGATGAACACATTTATGTTTATTGAAGCTGTGGACCATGTGTCATGGCCTCACGGGCATCATCTACTTTCAATTCATCCTACCATAAATATATTAAATAATTGCAGGAAGGCTTGTATTATCCGAGGTGTAAACTTGCATTTCTGGCTACAAATCTCAACACAGACCAATCCTCTCAATATAACCATCAGATCAACCAACACAACATAAAATGACAAGTCCTAACTCCTAAAACAGAGGATCAAGAAAATAATTCAATCCTTTAAACAACACAAAGGATCACTGAGCCTAAACCCCAAAATATCAAAAATTCAAAGATCAAGATCACTCGCGTTAGCAAAAACTTAAGCCACTATCTCAGAGGCCTTTCAACACTTTTTAAGTCCGAGATACCATTAAGAATAATAATGAGGCTATGAGAGATCATGAACATTAATGCACTTCATAAAACCTCTCCCCCAGATTTTGTTAGACAAAAGAACACTCCCCCACAATGGAAAGAATGAAAATGAACCAGCAATGTACAAGCAATCATCAGCAAACAAACATATTTAACAAAGCTTTGATGTTCCACATTATTAAGGAAACGACAAACCTATGTTTGACGTTAATATTGCAAGTCAACTCCTGTTGAAGATCCTCTACAATGAGCATTGTCCCGCTAGTAACTGGAGAAGGAAGCTCAGATAGCACCTAAGGCAAAAAAGAAAAATAATTAAAACTCAAAACTTGAGGAAAAGGACATAGAGCAACACAATATCTGCATCATTACAAGAACAAATAAAAACTGTAGTAACATCATCATCTTACAATCACAAGCTACATAATGAGACAAAGCAAGAATTTTACCTTCTCAAGGTTTGCAGCGTAATTTGCTACCTCATCTTGATCAAGATCATCACCAACTTCATAAAGAAGGTTTGATCCATGCATAATCAATGGAAAATTCATACCAAGCCTGGCCTTAACTATCTTTTCCACAAAATCCCGCAACTTTGAGTGCTTAGTATTAATCTCAAGTGATAGCGGTGTCTGTTTTCATCAACAAGGTACCACATGACTTGGAATAAACACAAAGGAAATTCCACAAGTGTGTTGAAAATTATGAAATAATACCTCAGAGCAGACATAGCAGGACTTGTTCGGTTCATAAGGCTCCACCGGCATTAGGAGCATCTTTTTGGTAATATGCTCTAGACAATATGTCATCCTGAAGAGTTCGAAATCAGATTTCAGCACATGCAGCATTTATTAATCAAAGTGTCAGCAAAAACAGGATGTAGTAAAATTGAATGGAGAAACTGGCCACGGGTAACAAGAAGAAAATGCTTCACAGCATTTGCGGAAACAAGTAAAACAGAAGCTTCAGTTGTACATCTTCACCATATTATTAACAGTATTACGAGTAAAGACAGATACAGCAGATCATAAATCACAAATTGAACCAAAATCAATACAGATCAAAAGGTAATTGATCCACACCGATAGTTTTTAGTATCCTTTAGCAGCACCTTGATTGCTTCAACCACTATCAACCCAGCTATAATAGCATTTGTTGTTGCAACAGCATGTACAATATTGCCAGCAATACCTTTGGCTTCAAAGAGGCTATGTAAAGCAATACCAAAAGAAGCAGCCCGAATGTTTGCGGCAGCAGTTACAAATTCCACAGCTAACTGGTCATCTTTATCAAAACTTAGATTCCCTATTTCCTGCCCGTACATATTGTAAATACACCATCAGTTTTTCAAAGGAAGTAGGAAAAATTGTCAAGAAACACACTTTTGTTTCCAAAGAATCATTTAAATTCAAGAGATGAAACCAAACCTTTTCTCTCTTCACAAAAAATAGTTCCAAAGCCTCCAAAAAAACTCTTGAACTTTCCAGAAGAGTCCATGTTTCCTGTGGATTCTTCAGGCCCAAGGATGCCATGGCAGACACTGATGGAGCATCAGCTACGGAATTTTTAGCTACATTTCCATTCTGCTCAGTTAGATTTTCAGGCACGACAGCTGCACTATATATAGGCTTTGGTCTATTCCTATTTTTCCAAGTCTCTTCATTGGACAAAGCTACTTCAATGTTATAACCAAACACATGATCGTATATTCTCCTTCCATATTGGTCAATATCTTCATCTTTTCTTCGCTCAGATACATCTTTTGCAATGTCTGATGAAGTAGCAGCATCATTAGAATGGACATTTAAATCATTTTCCTGATTCTTATCTCCAAACAACTTAGCAAAAAGGAGGTCTTTGGCCCATACAATACAATGCACAAACTGCAAATTCAAGTAAAAAACAATTACTATCAGACGTCCAAGCATAATCTATGAAAATTTTGGCAAAGAAACTAAACTATCTTAAAACATTTCAAGGTAGCGAAGCCTAAATTTCTGGTCAGTAAAAAACATGTTTTTTTTTTTTGTAAGACGTAAAGAAGGCTCCTTCACTTTTTGATAGTTGATTTGTTTCCTTCGTTCTTGGCTCCTTTGGATTACATTGCACCTTCTAATCTTAGTATCATCCAAGTTCTTGCTTGAAATGGGAATCATGGAAATGACCTAAGCTTACTACAACAATCACATTATAATTTACAAAAGTTATAGGCACCAAAAGTTTCCAACTTCCAGCAAGAAACAATCTTGACACTAGCAAAGAAAACATTTACCTTTGATGGAGTGCTAGTTATAGTACACACAGGGTAGGTCTTCGGAGCAGGTTTTGGCTGACATTCGTAGCATTCTGTTTTCCCCTTTACATGCACTGTTACCTACTTCCAGGATTATGGTCACAGTCAAAGACCATCATGTAGTCAGATAGATGAAGAACAAGAGAGATGAACTACTAGTAATATTAGAAAGTTAAAAAAAGCGAAAAGATTTTTTTTTAATCATTTTGGTAAAATTCAATAGGTTTAGACAATCAGGAAGCATGACATTATAAAAATGTCTACCTGTGTCAAAATAATTGTTAATAGAAACAGCAAATGCAGTTTGTATACAAGCACATTAAAGATGAAGAGATTATTTTCCAAAGATTAAAGCATATCAAATTACCTGTCCTAGGAACCCTGTGGTCCCACTCTCGACCAAAGGGACATCAGCTGCCAAGCAAAGGCGGTTCACATGTCTCCTTGCGTCTAAATTGTCTAGTCCATTCAGAACAACATTGAATTGTTTAAAGAATTCCACATTGAACTTAGGATCCTTGACATTTGCATGGTGTGCTGTGATGCTCATGTGAGGCCTAAATTTCAAAACAGCATCTCGAGCAACCTGGTTGAAACATTGATGTCAACAACTTTAATAAAACCAAAAAAAACGCCCCTGAAAGCATAGAAAGAAAGATTCTCACTGATGTGGTTTACCTTGGCCTTAGACTGCCCGACGTGTGATTGACGAAATAAAAACTGTCTATTCAGGTTACTGACTTCTATGGTGTCCATGTCAATCTGCAAATAAGTAATTACACTAAGAATTACTATTACTACCAATAACCAATGATAGCATATGATGCAAAAAGCAAATAAATTTCAAATAAACTCCACAAAAAAAGCTCATAGATGATAGACAATTAGAACACAAGACGTGGGAAATGATATATGTTGATAATAGCAAATAAAAATAATAAATTTAAGCAACAAAGGAAAAGGAAAAAAAAATGCATCATGCATACAAGTTACAACGGATCAAAGGCGAGGAAACAAAAAGTGACGGCAACAACAAGCTAACTCATCAAACCAACCACTTCCTCCTACTCCCTGAAGTACTTGTTCAGCTATCACAACGGCAGCTATACTGTCAACCTACCACTGTACCAGTGTTGTTAAAGGCACAAGGAAAGCGCAAAGGGTCATAAGGCTTAGGCACGCGCCTTACACGTAATGAAATTTATAAAAGATTAAAAGTAACTACTATGTCACAGAGACACCATCAACAACAATTCAGTAATAACTAATCAAACTTTCTATCACTATTCAAGTCCCATCTTTTAGAAATTTATTATATATATCAACAAATCATACTCAAAACATATAAAGATATCAGCAACCTAATTAACACCCAAAAACTAAATTCCATCAAATAAATTTAAAACAAAACAGAGAAATATTAATATTACATTAAAAAAAAAAACACAAATTAAAAACCCTAGTAAACTTCAAGTGAAAAAAATTCAAAAATAAAATAAAATGAAAATAAAAGTGCAATACTAACTATATGAATGTCTTGAAACCCGGAGAGAGCGAGAGTCTTAAGCAGCTCACACCCAATACCACCTGCTCCAACCATAAGAACTTTCGCGCCCTAACAAAATCAAAAACGATTTTTTTTTTAAACCCAAAAAAAAAAACCCTCAATTTTACTGAAATTAAACTAAAACCAAAACTGGGGGTTTCTGGGTTTTCACCTTTATTGCTTCTAACTGTTGCTCTGACACCATTGCTACTGTTGGCTCTCTCAAATCAAGCAGCTAAGGAAGAAACTTCGAAGAGAGAGAGTTAATTGTAGAATCCGAAGACGCAATTTCTCATTACTTGAGTTTATTATTTATTATTAATTATTTTTAATTAAAGCAAAAGAAAATAAATAGGGAAAATTAAGCGGGCGGGGATCTGAGAGGGAATCGAATATGGAACGTGAAAGACGAGGCAACGAAGGCGAAGACTAAACAAACTTTGGCCCCTCGAGATAAAATATTTATTAATTTCTTTTTTTTTTAGGCAATTAAAATAATTGATATTCAATGCACTTAAAAAATATTTTAAATTTACGTATAAATTTTAAGTTCAATATCATTTTCTTCACTTCAATGGTCCTTATTTCAATTTTAATGTCCCGATATTAATATAGGTTGCATTAATAAAAATTAACATATCTATATAGGGACTAGCCGAGGACAAAATTTTGAAAAATTTCAAAATATAATTTTAAAATAGATTTTAATTTCTTTCAATTTTATGAAAATGTCTGAGTTAAGTTTTAAAATTATACTAATGATCTAACCAAGTTTGGAAAGTTTCAACTTATCTATGATATAAAAGTATAATTATCTGAATTTTATTTAATTATTTTGATTTCATAAAAATTAATTACTCACACTAAATAAATAGTAACTTACAAACAAATAATAGTATAATAGAAGATCATGTTTAAACATATTTTATACTTAGATCTTTTAAGTTATTCATCATAAAAAAAATTATAAATAACGAAAGAAAATTTTAAATTTGTCTTATGATCTCATTAATATCGATTCATCATTGTTATTGTTATTTCTCCACCACTCAAAGCCGACTATCCAAAAAATGATTTGACAATAAATTATTATACATAGTTTTCATTACATGAATTCCCGTTAAATAATAAAAATATTATAAAATATATATTATTATTGTTGTATTATATATGAAATTTTAAAAATAATTATAATAAATTTTGAATGTGCCCCGAATAAAATTGATGCATACTTCCCATTAAATCATTGAATTAAGAAAAATGTATTTTGGATCCCTAATTTTTTTCTATAATCATCCATTAATTTTTTAATCATTTTTTAATAATCATTCATCAAAACATTCACCCCTTTCCTATAATTTCACTCCGTCCACCATTTTAGAAATACCACTTTTATGTTGGTGAAATATATTCATTTGGAGGGAAATTCCTCTTTTATCCCTTTGACTTATTTGCAAGTAAAACTTGATTTTAGATTAAACTAATATTGTACAAAATTAATGTTACATAATATAAAAACAATATACAAACATAATTTATTAAAATAAATATAATTCAAATTATATTATATTATAATTATATTTATTTTTAATATTAGTTTTTTAATTATTTTTAAAATAAATTTATAAGCAAAATCAAGATTCAAGTGGTGATATGTGTTTTGCCTTTTGGTTTGGTGGGGGCGGGATTAGCCCGCTCCTAGCGCAGGATATACTACACCATCCAAACAAACATGCTGAAATACATTTCAGTGGGACCGGCTAAACCAATAACATTCCGCCACGTCAGTAAATAATGGGAAACGCAATGTACAAGAGATAAAATGACAAATGCATCGTCAACATTTACTCAAATAGTCACAAACACCCTCTTTTAATAATTTTATCCTTTAATTATTTTTAAAAAATAATAGTGTTTTAATATTTTCACATTAAATTTATTAATAAATATTTTATGAAAATATTTTAAGACAAAAATTATCAAATGGATTTATGTAATCATTTTTTAAATGAAGAGATCTTTATAATCATATAAGTAAAAATCGGGGGTCTATGTAATTTTGTCCTTGCATGAAAATTTTACCGCGATACTTTCTAGACTGTCAGTCACAGGCTCACATCACTCACCACCATCTCTCTGAAAGCTGAAACGGCCACACGACAAAGCACCTCCGAGCCTCCATAGACAGACGCCGGCTCTCGCATCGCCATCCGTTTTGCGTTTTACGGCGAAGTAAGTGTCGTTTTGCTGGAATTCGAGTCTCTTGTTGAAACGTAATTCAAAATCGCTGCATTTCGCTTCGTTTTTATTTTAGGGTTTGATCTTTCAAAAATTAACTCTATTTTTATTCTCCGTGTTTTAGTGTGCTGTTAAACTCGTGGTGAAATGGAGCCCGCAGTGATGGTTTCGCCGCTAAATTACGCTTCTCCAGACGGTACTCTCTTTTTCTCTCTCCAATATGTTGTGTGTTCGCAGGTTGCGTGTTAAATTTGGGTCTATTGAGCATACTCTGTTTGCCTGCTATGTGTTTTTCAATGTCCGTACTGTTTTGGTTGTGTGCAATGCAATGTCTGATGTATTTGCATGTGCGTGTTACAGTGATCGTATGAGTTGGTAAATACTTTATGTTGTTGTAGAACATGGGGTTCTGTTAGTTTTTTTTTGGTGAAATGTTGAATCATAGTTGTCAAAGGCGCGCCTAGGCGTGGGCTCAGACCACTGCGCCTCATGAAGGGCCGGGCGACCTTTATCAGGCGCGCGGCACAAAGGCGTGTGCCTTTGAGATGCGCCTAGGCGTGCCTCATAAAAAAGTGTAAGGGTTTGAATTATTTGACCTGTGATTGTTGATTGGTGTTCTTATTGTTGTTTTTGTGGATTTTGTGTACCTGTAGTTACATAGTCTTCTGTGTTTGAGCAGCAAAAAAAATAAAGCATTTATTTTGGCTATAAGTGTGATTGTTGATTTGTAGTTGACTCCATGTATAATTTCATCTTTGTTTACAGAATTGTATTCAAAGAGACATAAAAGAATGAAAATGTCGAGTGGTGTGGAAAGCTACAGTAGTTCAACTCCCTCTACAAGTATGAAACACAGTGCAGAAGAGAAATCAGCTACTGTTGATTACTCCGATCCATTTTCCATCTCGAATCTGCTGGACAGCTTAAACTCAGGAAAATTTGGAAGTGTCACGGAAGAGATCAAAGCACTTATTGACCGGAAGGTCCGGACTTTTGGACCTCACCTCGCACACAATCCTGAACTTTCAAGTATATTTGGGGATGCTGAAAATCTGAGTGAACAATCAGAAAATCTACAAGCACGTCATAATGTCATCGATTTGGAGGATGACTGTATGGCTGTTGGTGTTCCATCAAAATCGCATGTTGTAGTTCTTTCAGATGATGAAGATGAGGGAGACAAGAGACCCTCTTATCCTTTCCGAGAGGTCTTCTTGATGCAGCCAGATGCTGGACAGTTTGTAACGAAGGAAATAAAGGTCAGTTTTTCTGGCAATTGCATCTTGGAAGTTCATTGTGGTGAAGTAGAATGAAAACTTAAATCACAATATCTGACCGAGTGATTGGCTAATCTCAGTTCTGAGAGTTGACATTTTGAATAATGTTAACTTTTAAAGAAAGGGATGTAAGAATGTTGAGTGCTAAATTATGCGTGTTGGTGTTTATCAGGACTATTACTTACATTTCTAGTTGTCAATATTCTCAAATTTCATTTTTATGGTGTCATTTTATCCTATCCGAAAGTGATTGTGTGATTGCCATATTTAGGTTCGAGGCTATGTGGAGAACATAGTTCGAATGGAAGAACAAGGAATATTTGCTGGTGAAACCGTGGTTGAGAAAAATAAAGGTGTCTTTGTTGGTGTGGAAGAGGATGATGATAACCAAACAAAGATTGAAGACGATGGTTTGGGGGATATTTGGCAAGAGATGTCAATGGCTATGGAAATTTCCAAGGTATTTGGTTTATATTAATTTTCTTTTTCATTTATTTAATCAAGTTTATGATCATTTCGCAATTTGGAGAAGTCTGAATGTTCTTTATGTTTTTCAATTATAGAGTCTCTCCACCCTTTTTTTCTTTATGTCATGGTTACCTAACCATGACACCGGGGAACTGTAATATTAGATAAAAATACGACTAAGGTTCATTATAATTGCTTATAATTTGGATTGTGATTTTTCAACAAGCTTTTGAAAACCACGTGTGGAAAAGCCTTTAGGTTATTAAGATGGAACTTAGATCATTGTACTTTTTATTAAAGAAGTTCCAGTCAGCTGATTGTGGTTGATAGCACATCATCATCGTACGTGTGGTTGTGCAAAGTGATATGTAGAACATTTTTTCTTAAATTTTATTTGTTACTTTATTTTTGATTCGCCTGTATCAATTAAGCCTTTTAGATATATTTCCATTACCATTGCCATTAATTCATCTTTTACAAAGTTCAGGCAATATTGATTATCATTATATGCTGCTTCTGATAGGATGCGGCTGAAGATTCATCTGATGAGCACATGGGAGAAGATGGTGATGACTGTGATCATTCATTTGTCTTGAAGGATGATCTTGGCTATGTATGTCGCATCTGTGGAGTTATAGATAGAGGAATTGAGACCATAATTGATGTCCAGTTCAATAAGGTGGTTATTCTTGTTAATAGTTTTGTTGTATATGACTGTCCATTTTCATTTATAACTTTATGCTAGAAAGTTGTTATGGAAATATGTGTGATGTAATTCTGGCCGTAGGTGTTTGAAAATAAAGTAAATAAACATATGGAACCAGAGGACTTTGATGCAATAGTAAGTTGGATGAGATGCTGATTCAGAAAAAAACATATTTTGTGTCTGGAAGTGGGAGTTCTTCAAAAAGAATATGATTCTAATGCATAAGTACATGAGCACCTCCTCACCCTTAAGAATTGAAAACAGCAAAAGGGATAGAGTTTTTCAAGCTTAATTAGCTGCACAATAGTTCAATGTGAACTTTATGGAAGTGGGAGTTCTTAGTTGACCATTCTTCATGTTAATTGGTATCCTGATGTTCATTTGACTTGCCAATATTTCGCTTATCAGGTCACAGATTTGTAATTAATAATTTAATAACCTGTTAGTGTTTCTGCTGCTTTGTGATTTTGTTGCTGCAAAATTCCATGAAACAATGAAATCCATCAGTACCTCAAAAATATTTTATTGTGTGAACTTTATTTATGTAAATCTGTGCATAGTTTTCTCTGTTATCGCACTAACTGAGCCTAACTATTGGGAGAAATTTTAATGCTTTGTTAGTTAATTCCTTAATTGAAATGCTAAATTGAATTTCTACTGCGTTTGATTTTGATTTTGCTTTTCATTAAATTCAGGTGAAAAGGAGCAATAGAACTTACTTATCTGATTCTCGTGCCAAAGAATCAAGTGATGTTGGAGTTAAGTTATCTGAATATGAGTTAACGGTGACCGACATTGCTGCTCATCCAAGGCACATGAAGCACATGAAACCTCATCAAGTGGAAGGCTTTAACTTTCTTCGTAGAAACTTGGTGACAGATAATCCCGGTGGCTGTATTTTAGCCCATGCTCCTGGATCCGGAAAGACATTCATGATAATCAGTTTCATCCAAAGTTTCTTAGCCAAATATCCACAGGCTAGACCACTGGTTGTGCTCCCTAAAGGAATCTTGGCTACATGGAAGAAGGAGTTTCACATATGGCAAGTGGAAGACATTCCTCTGTTAGATTTTTACAGTTTGAAAGCAGATAGTCGGGCTCAACAATTGGAGGTGCTGAAAAAGTGGGTTGAGGAAAAGAGTATACTTTTCTTAGGGTATAAACAGTTCTCTGCTATTATTTGTGACGTTGAAACCAACAAGATTGCAGCCACTTGTCAAGAGATACTGCTCAAGCAACCTTCAATCCTGATTTTGGATGAAGGGCATACTCCAAGGAATGAAAATACTGATGTACTGCAGTCCCTTGCAAAAATACAGACACCTCGAAAGATTGTACTTTCAGGAACCCTCTATCAAAATCATGTCAAAGAGGTGTTCAATATTTTGAATCTTGTTCGTCCTAAATTTCTTAAATTGGAAACATCCCGGGCTGTCGTTAAGCGTATATTCAGTAGAGTGCAGATATCCGGCTTGAGGAAGCAGTTTAAAGCAAATGCTCAGGATACCTTTTACGAATTGGTAGAGAACTCTCTGCAAAGTGATGAGGATTTTCAAAGGAAAGTGACTGTCATAAAAGATCTGCGGGAGATGACGAGCAAGGTCCTCCATTATTATAAAGGAGACTTCTTGGATGAGCTTCCCGGACTTGTCGACTTCACTGTAGTGCTGAATCTCAGTTCCAGGCAAAAGAGTGAAGCCCAAAAGATAAAGAAGCTCTCCAAGAAGATGAAGATTGCAGCTGTTGGAAGTGCAACTTATCTGCATCCTAAATTGAATTCAATCTCCGAGAAAAGTGTCCCACCAGATGAAAGGATGGATGGGTTGTTGGAGAGATTGGACATAAAAGATGGAGTAAAGGCCAAATTTTTTCTGAATATGCTGAACTTGTGTGATGCTGCTTGTGAAAGGCTACTGGTTTTCAGTCAGTACCTCCTTCCCTTGAAATTTGTGGAGAGACTAGTAGTGAAGGCAAAGGGCTGGAGTTTAGGGCGGGAAATATTTGTCATCTGCGGTGAATCAAGTGCCGAGGAGCGGGAGTGGGCAATGGATCAGTTTAATAACTCACCTCATTCTAAAGTTTTCCTTGGCTCAATCAAGGCGTGTGGGGAGGGGATTTCTCTGGTGGGGGCATCCCGGGTCATTATTCTCGATGTTCCCTTTAATCCGTCAGTGACTCGCCAAGCAATTGGCAGGGCATTCCGGCCAGGCCAAACGAAGAAAGTTTATGCATACAGATTGGTTGCTGCCGAGTCTCCTGAAGAGGAAGATCATGCCACTTGCTTGAGGAAGGAGCTGATTTCAAGGATGTGGTTCGAGTGGAATGAGTATTGTGGCTATAAAAATTTTCAAGTGGAAAGTGTCGACGTCAATGAGTGTGATGATCCATTTTTGGAAAGCCAGTTCTTGAAGGAAGATATACGAGCTTTGTACAGAAGGTTAGTATTCATTTTCTTATTCATCTCAGTTGAGTTCCTAAATACAAATTTCTCTGTTCTGATTTAAATCCTATGTTTGTATATTTTTCAGGTAGATCAAAGCTTTTCGGATTGAAGCAATGACCTGGCAAAAGCAATCTCTGACTTTCCATCTAAATCTGGCTGACTGGTTGGTTATCCTAATCTGCTCATAATTCATCTACATTTTGACTTTCTGAAATCCAGGTAGCGTTTTGAATTGTGTTTCTGGTTGATCATCTTGGATGTCCGTTAAACTATTTTACTTGTTTCGAGTCAGTTGTATATAGCGTCCTACCTCTACGGAGGTACATGTTAATTTGTAGTGTCACAATTTTCTGATGTGTTTCGTGAGAACAGCTATATTTAAGTATATCTTGGTTCAGGCATTTTTTTGGACATTGTTGAAAGATTTTTAGAATGTGATCGATGTCTCTGTACATGTGACTAGGGTAAATCCATGCAAATAGAGATATTGAAACTTGCTGCAGTTGCAGAAACACTAGATTAACCAATGGTCAATGACTCAATTATACTAAATATATTTGAGACCCTCCATTTTTTCAAAGCTCGTGTGTTCTTGATGTTAATATGTTTGTTACAACATCTGGTAATAAGCCTTCACGAGGCAATCCCTAAAAAAAAAATGTCCCAGGGCAGTTTCAATTTTATACCCCATTTTACATAACCCATCCACCAATAGGGCAAGTTCTAGGGATGGCATGCGGAGCCGGGTCCGGTAAAATATCCATTTTGGTATCTGGAGATCCAAAAATTTTAAACTTTTTATATTTATATTTTTATTTATTTATTTTTACATTATTTTGTATTTATATTTATATTTGGTACTATTTGTTATTTTTTAATTCCATTCTTTTGTAATTTTATTTTTATTTTAATATATTTTAATAAAATTCTTTCTTTTGAAATTTCAAACCCGCAAGATCCGGGTCCTGGTCCTAATCCGTGCGGGTCCAAAATTTCGAGACCTAAGTCCAGAATTTTTAATTCCAGACTCATGTATTTTCGAGTCTTCCGAGTCCATATGGATCCGGAACATTTTGACATCCCTAGGGACCACACTAAGTTCACACTTGCTATTTCTTATAGCACAAATTAATTTAGGGAAAATTGTCATTCTTTCCCCCGAAATTCGATGAAAGTTTAGTCAAAACCGAAATTTTTTGAAATGTATCAATTTTCATCTGAAATTTTAGGGAAATTATCATTCTATATACTTTAGAAATTTGAGATGAAAATTGATAAGCTTTAAAAATCTTCGGTTTTTTATTTTTTTGGTGAACTTTCGCCGTTAAATTCATCTATTTAATTTATATATAGTTTCAATGCATGGCATGCTCGAACTTACCTGAAACAACTTTGAAATTGACTAATAATCGTTTAATACTAACAGAAACTTTTTTTTTCCATCTCTCTTGCTGTTGTTGATTGTGACATTGACTTGGCATCAATGAACAACCACAATCAAATAATAATCAATCTAATTTAAAGTTGATTAAATATTATAATAATAATAATAATATAATAATAATAATAATAAATTATTCCAATACTCCTAGTATTGAAGTTGAAAAATAAACGAGTCATTGAATTTGAAATTAATATATATTTCATGTTCAATACTTTCGTTTCAAATTTAATTGTCCTTTAATACCCCCGATATGAATATCGGACCAGCCCAGGCCCAAGCCCAAATAATTAACATTTATACCAAATTCTACTTTACAATCAAAGAAAGGCATCCTATGCAAGTAAGCTCAGAATGATTGAAAATATAGATACATCTGGCTTTATATTTCTTCACCATTTTTGTGAAGAAGTTTAATCACTTTGATGTCTCATTGTTATGAATGAAACTTAGTATATCAAATGTAACTACATCTGGCGCCAAACTTAAACCATTTGCCTTTTCAATTTTGCCATTTTTAAAAAAAAAAATGATGCATCAAAATATAACTGCTATATTAAGACTAGGTTCAAAAAAACCAACCAGACTGACTTAATGGATAAATAATCACATTATGTATAAGGGTTTATTTTTCTATCTTTCAAAAGCAGAAACATATCCATTAGCCAGCCATTTCTTCAAATAACTCGAGAGCAAAAAGAGTATTATCTTTTTGACGAAATCCATTAATCAAAGTATTTTATGTAATCACATTTGACTTTCAACCAAACACTTAGTTTTGTAAACAAGGTGGTGGCCTCCGTAATTCTATCATCCACATACAAACCTTTCATCAAAGAAGTAAAGGTCACAACATCTAGGGTCAAGTAACCTCTCAAGTATGGTTGGTAAACGGTGGGATGGGCCGAGATTTGCCAATATCGATCTCTGTTCTGATTATATAATCAGATGAAAAATAATTCAAAATCTCGATTTGATTATGTAATTATGATGAAAAATTATTCCGAATCCCGAAAGAAATTCATGATTTTTTAGACAACAATCAGGCTCGATCATGAATTTAGGATTATTACCATCCCGAATCACTACTCGATTTTTTTAATCAAAATGAAAAATCATGGATCTCAAATAATTCCAATCAGAAATCATGATAATCTGCTTACCATACTCTCAAGATCCTCCCAAAAACTACAAAAACCATCACTCACCCAACCCATTTTGCAAAAACTATTAATCAAAATATTATAGCCAATTAAATCCGGCAGCAACCCTACTGAATTCAGTTTCTTGTAAAGTAAAACAACAGTGATATTGTTTATTCTTAGCAATATCACCAAACAAAATATTGAAGGACACTACTTGTACTTCTTTCCCCTTCACATACTAAACAAAAAGGGAATTTAACAAAATTATCTAAAAAAATTGTCATTTGTCAAAATAAGCCACAATGTTTGGGTTTTGCAAAAATAATTTCATTCTCCGAAGTCCATATCGAACTTCTTTTTTTTTTAAAAACTTCGGATCTCCAAAGTTTCAAAAATATATAAGGCTGAGGTCTCCGAAGTCAATATAACATGACAAAAAATATCCGAATTATCCATCAAACTTAGGAAATCCGAACTTTCTCTGAAGTTTCTTAGGAAATTTTAAGTTGTCTCTGAACTTGGTCCAAAATCTGAACTTGTTTCTGAAGTTATGGTTGGTGTTATTCCTTATTACTGCCTAAACAATGAGGCGTTCGCTCGATACCAAAATGTCTGGATTGCACGCCCTATTGTTGGGTCATATACAGTAGATATAGAAGATATTACAGGATATGGACAGATCGATCTACTGCGCGAGATGGGATAAGATAGCATTTATACTTTAGACGTCCCCGTGTATGCTCGATTATGTCGGATGTTCATCAATAACATCGATCCGGAAACGATTCTGAAGCACCCTTTTCAATTTCCTACTTGGTTGTTCGGGAAGAGGTTGGATATTACCTCAGACTTGATATGTGAGTTATTGGGATGTCCGGTTGTGGAGGATATGCAGTTTGGGCCTCATGATGGCTGGCGGTACAAAACATGGCTTGATCAGAGAGCTGTCATGGGTATGGTATTAGGACCGAGGCATACGGCGAATGAGCGCGCCTCGTATTATGATGGATGATTGCACGCTCCGAGGCTAAGGCACATCAAACTAAGCATTCGGCCTATAAAGGATATCATTCAGATAATCATCGTATCGCGTATCGATCATCATGATGAGGTTAACATTTTAGATATCGTCATACTGAACTGCTTATTACATGTCATATTTTTTATTGCATATATCAATTTATTTTTATATTTTGTATTAAAGACAAATCCTAAAAATATATTTTTCCTTACAAGGTCGTAGAGTGGACATAGGAGGCCTTATTATAGAGCATCAGTTTAAGGTTCTTGCCCATAGTAGGTCGAGCATTCTCTATGGCAAGGTCATCACCCCGCTCATGCAGTATTTCCAGCTGAATTTGGATGATGAAATGGTCTCATTTGACGTAGACAATGTTTTCATGACATGTATCAAAATTAATATATAGATATATATATATATATTCATGATGTGATAGGTCGTCGTGCTATTGTTGATGATCCTCCAATAGGCGATGGTGCTGGCCATCCTCCAGTAGGCTCCAATGGTGCTGGCCCATCTTGCGGTGGTCTATCTCACGTTTCTCATCCTACAGGTGATCTATTAGTCACTTTGTTACGTGATCGCGTGATTGCGATAGAGGAGAGTCAGGCAAGGATCGATGAGCAACGAAAGAGAAAGGAGGATCAGCAGAAAGGAATAGAATGGTCATTACATGAGGCGTTAAAACTTCTGATGAGGATGTCAACTTAGAGAGATACTAGGTATGATAATGTATTGGCTGACATTAGTTTTGATGATATGTAATTTTTTTTATATATATTATATTATTTTCATTTTGATGTATAGTTAACTATGTGTGTGCGCGCGTATTTTTTTTTACATATAACTCCCAAAAGCAACCAAAAAAAAAAAGTAAAATTAGTCTAAAAACAAATCATAAATAATATATATATATATATATATATATATATATATATTATTTTTTAAAAAAAATTCTTTAATACTAATTTGGATCTCCGAAGTAAAAACTTCGAAGATAATCTGAAGTTACTCGGAGATCTGAAGTTTCAAATAAAATTAAAAAAAAAAAAAAAAAAAAAAAATTCGGTATGGATTTCGGAGAATATGATTATTTTTACAAAACTCAAACGTTAGGACTCATTTTGACAAATGATTTAGGCTAGTTTTGTTAAATTCCCAAACAAAAATTATGCATCTCTTACATTTACAAATATGCTAACCAACCAATTTCTTGATATATTACAACTGTGTTTTATTTCTTCCTATTCAGAAGACTACAAATATTCTTGTTTCATGAATCACAAGAAGATAAATCTGAGATTAATCCGTGCAAATATATGCTAATGAACAACGTTTCAAGCTATGAAATCATGCAACAAATGGGAAGAACTGAACCTGGGTTGTCGGCTCTCATTATTAATATATTCATAATCTACTGTGTCAGTCCCTACAGAAGTTGCTGCAGCCTGAGCCTGGTATATTTCATCTCCTCCCATGGCAAAAAAATCCTGATGGGCTGCACCAGCCATAGGAAGGCTACCACCCTCGCAATGTTGTAACCCCAATGTGAGAGACACCCCGCTTCCACTCCCGAACCTCCCCAACTCTGACATGTGGCGGTGGTAAGCAGCTGCCATGAATCTGTCGTTGCTACCATCAGAAGGAACCATAGGATTAGGAAAGATGTTTTGGTCATCAAAACCAAGCCTCTGCTCCTCCCGTAGCTTCGGTAAACCATACTCAGTTTCTGCTTCTCCACCTGTTCCATTTTGGAAACTCGCCCCTGTCATTTCTATATCAGGAATATGACCGGATTTAGATTCAGTCAGTTGTCCAGAACTGCATCTCTCAGTAGCAGTTGAACCCCCACTTTGTTGCAAGTCCTCGTCTCTATCCTCAGAAGTCCCCATATCACCTCTTATTGCTTTGGCCGCATTTTCAGATGAAGAATTAGAGTCCATCTCTTCATCGGCAAACTCTTCTTTGTACATTTCTTCAACCATTGGCTTCCATAGGCGGACTCTTGCATTTATAAACCAATTTGAAACCTGATCAAGGCAGCGATAATGTCATGAGGAACATAGACATGGATGCAAGGAATATTAGAATTATCATCTGATGATATGCATGACACATTTTTATCAATAATGAATAATTAACAACTAAACAAGTATTACATATACTGAGAGAAACGATTTTTATCTCCTTTTTGAATGACTTGACAATGTATATGTCCTGTGACTGACTTCTTGACATTTTTTGCAATTTTCTCTCAACTACGTATTGTCTTTTTTGACACTGTCCATTTGCTATACCGTGATTCTGATGTTATAGCCAGCAAACACAATATACAAATCAAAATTCTACCGATTGAAGAAAAGCCTAATCAGCCTTGCACATGACACAACCTCATATCTGCCTATTAAATTGATAATAAGATGATACGAGTGTTTTTACCTGACTTCTAGTCAAGCCCGTCTGTCTTGCCAGCAGGATTTTATCAGAATCCTTTGGGTAACTAGCAGGACATAAGCATGAGCAATCAGTATAACAGAGGAACATTAGTATTTTGCAGTAATAAGCAAATCATCAGAAAAGGAAAAGAGCAATTTAAGGTCAGGGATTTACGGATGAAGGAAATGCTCAAATAGCCAGGCACGAAGAATTGAAACAGAGCTTTCAGGCAGTCCTCTTTGTGGCCTCCAGGCATGTTGTTGCATCATACCAAGCTGCTGAATTGCCCGTTGCTGCCTGAGCTGCTGATCCACATATCGGAGGCGAGTTATACCTTTACTGTTATCAGAATTATCTTGCTCTCCCAGGCTTTTGCGGGTTGCGCGAATTTGGCAACAGATAGCATCACGCAAGCACCTGAAGTGGCGGGATATAGTCTGCAGAGCTAATGCTGTGTATGGTTTAGCTGCCCCACATCCAGCTATCACATCAAATGATGACACCACAATCTGCATCTGATGATAATAATGTTTATATCTTCTATCGACCTGTGACAACAGAAAAATCATTACAATATAGAATTGTGCTATGATATAACCAGACTATGCGAGCCTTTGTAATGCATAGTTTCTGAACTTGGACTTTACATTTCTTCCTTCTTCAGTTCAAATGTTTAAATCAATTGAGATTTCAAAGAAAAAAAGATTTCGCTTTTTTCTGAAATGATCTGGTTAACAAGTTTCTGAATACAGAGGGAGATGTACGCTAGCAACATAATTTGTTCATTTTGTACTCGAGGTACCAGAAACTGGGAGAGAATATGATTGCCTCAGTAATATGTTAGGAAAACTGTAATGTATTGACGTTACCTCATCCAACATGGACAGAAGCTTTGTCAACTTGTTCTGCAGTTCTTGTATTTCCGCATGTGAAAGCTCATTCGGAGTGTTGCTGGCAGATTCTTGAGCATTTGAGCTAGCATCTTTCGATCCTCCATCACCGTCCTTGGAATTTTTCATCTGTTGCTCATGTGTGGTTTGGTTTTTCTCACCATCAGGCTGCTTCAGGTCTTTCCGAACTTTAACAACTTCATCTAGCAACTGTTGGGCTGCCTTGAGATATTTGGAACTGGGAATGGCTCTTGCAGTGCACGGCATTCCATATGGAGATAAATCCCCTTTACCATCCTGATTACCTCCAGAAATACCAGGTGGAAAATATTCAGTAGTTCTTGTTTGTTCGTCTCTAGAAGATCCATTCCTGCCACCGTCAGCAGAAATTGATGAATTAGAACCCAAGAATGAGGCAAATCCTGAATTGGGATTCCGATAGGAGATGGAGGGCATTTGAATTCCCGATGGAATTTGTGTCCCAAGGCTAAGAGATAGTCCCTGACCCTGCAAGTTATGTCCACTATGAAGCATGCCAGTAGAACCACCAATCGGGTGCATAACTAACATATCATTCCTATTGTCCCTCCATGCATTGAACTCATGCTCCCCACTTTGAGTTCCACCAAGATTTGAGAAGATTTCTTGTTGCTGCGGGGTTGAATCTGAAGCTTCCATAGACTGGATGTCAATGCAGTTATTTTGCTGCTGAGAACTTGCAGCCAACGCATCTGAGTATGACCCGGAATTCATATACATCATTACATTACCAGGAGGAACCGGTGCCTCTGGATAAGAACCAGGCAAAGATTCCCTGAAGTATATCATTGATGCGCCTTCTCTTTGATTACTTGAACTAGCGAAATAAGTGGCCATGCTTGTATTTTCAGAAGCGTATCCTGCAACATTATGAAAGTTAGATTATAAAATCAACTTGAGAGCTAAAATGGACAGTAAAAACAATTTCCAAGTTATCAACTATTTTTATAATGTTCTGAGAACAAATTAACTATTTTTTAATCAGATTAACCTTAATAGAACTATTGCAAATATCTCAACATGTGGTAATCAATCCAACTTCATAATTTTTGCGAAAGACATACAGAATGAGCAATTCACCGGAATAGATCGAACAAGCATGTATTATAAAGCCAAAAGTGTGAGGTAATACCGGTGCCATAAGGAGTTCATATTTGCAACAGCAATTATAGGCTATACCCATGTAAGCCAGTGAGAATTCAATAACAAAAAATCAATCTCGGTAGGCATCATCCCCAAATTTTCATAAGCAAGCATCAAGTCAGAAGAAATGTCAAATAAGTTATTAAAATAAAAATAAACCCTTTAATTATATGAGCATACAGAACTAAATATTCATTCATTCAATTGAACCAAATTTAACAAAAGACTAAATTTAGAACAGAACCCAGAAGAAGTTTGAAATTTCAAAAGATTAAAAAAAAAAAGAAAAAGGGAAAACAAAGAGAAATAGTTACTAAGACAAACCCACAACCTGTAAAATCCTGAACAATTTTTTAAAATAAATAATATAGTTTACTTTTTCTTGATCATCATCATCATCATCCAGTCCATGCAAAGAAAAAGAGGTGATACAAAAAATTGAAAAAAAAAATGGTAAGACTTATGGATGAGAAGCAAAGATAATGAAGAAAACAAGAATAAAAAATTAAAAAAATACCTGAAAATAAGCAATAATTGTGGGTGTTATGGGGAACCAAAAAGCTTGAAGACACAACCAGATCAGCTAATAACAAATTCTTCAGAAAACAAAAACACTTTCTGATCCCAAAAAACCAATACAATAACAAAACAACACTTCACTTTTCATTGACAATATTGCACATAATACCACAACAACAACAATATTAAAGCCAAAAATTATTTTCCTTCCAAAAGTATAGTAACAGTAACTGTTCAAAGAGCAATGAAAATTTTCACTTTTTTTGCCCTTCTTTTTTTCCCCTCCAATCATGTAACTCTCTTTTCATCATTTCATCAATCCCCATGTGAAAGATTCACACACACACACTTATACATACATGAAGAAAAAGCAATTCTTTATTCCTTTCAAAGTCTCTCAAAAAGAAAATATAATGAACTTTATTTTGAAGAGTTACCTTTGGTTCTTGCTTCTCAAACCCAGTTGTAAAAGTAGTTGGTGCTTGACCTGCTTTTGCTTTTTTTAGTTTTAGCTTCTGCTTCTGGCTTCTGCTTCTTGTTTGTTAAAGATAATATGTTTGGTTAAAGAGTTTCAATCTCTAACAACCAGTTGGTAGAACTCAAACCCTCTGTTAAAACCTCTTCTTCTTCAATGGATGTCTCTCTCATATCCTTAACCTGAAGCTTAAGCATGGGAAGGTCTGGTTTTTTTGCTGCAATATCAACCATTTGAGTATTTTCTTCATTTAAAAAATAATAATAATCTTTTTTGATTGTTTATTTTTTGTCTTTTAAATATGAAAGGAGCACCATTAGGTGCCATATCATTGTAGATTTGTCTTTCAGTTCTAACTAATGTAAATTTTTTTGCATATAAGCTCCTTTTTTTTCTTCGTATTTATTCTTATGTCCCTAAACATTCTGTTATTGTATATTTGCCCACTTTTAGTATAGGACTAGGGATAGGGTGGGTATATTGGGTTCAATTCGGTTTCAAAATCGTTTGGTTTGGGAGCTTCGAACCATTTAATTTTTGTAAACTTTAGTTCAGTTCGGTTGGATGATTCAATTCGGTTCGGTTTGGATATTACAATCGATTATGTCAAACGATAAAATATAACATGATATATTAATTTACGATGTATGATATGTCGTTTTGAGATGTCATCATGCATTATATATATGTCTCCAACGGGTGTGGCTTGGTGGTAAAGAGCATATGATTTGATTGTCAGATCATGAGTTCAAGTTCAGGGGGTGTATTTCTTATAAGAATCTGTGGTAGCCGAGAGTTTTACCTGCTAATGTAAAAAAAAAAATTATGGTGTGAATATTTTGTAGACAAATATTAACATTCACCAAGGGTAGGGATTTTGAGTTTGGTTCAATTTAGGAGTTTGAGACTAATCAATTTCTGTCAATATTTCAGTTTGGTTTGGTTTGGTTCTAGTCGATAGGGGAATATAAATAAGAGAATGTACTCAATATTTGTCACGTTATCAAATTATATAAATTCTAAAATTTTATTCATCAATCTATCGAAAGATTTAAAGTGTATTAAAAGTGTAGAAAACATGCATCTATTTTTATATTAAATATATACCTATTGTTTGGCACACGTTTCAATTGTATACCAAAATATGATACAAATTTGATGTACTTTGTAATATTTGGATAATTTCAAAATTTGTGTATTTTTGATTACCTCACAATCCTTGATTGATTATTTCCCTATAAAAAAAAAGGGTGGAAAGTCAAATTCCATGAGCAAGTGATTGTTTGCCGTAGGGGTGAGCAAAATCGGTTTCGGTATCGGTTCCGCATGGAACCGGAACCTATCCAATTAAATTGGGTATCATATTACTCGGTTCCAATTTTATTCCAAGTGGAACCGAAACTTAAATAGGGTACCCTATTAATCGGTTCCGGTCCGATTCTAATTTACCCTATTTATTTTTTATTGTCAAACTTTGGAAATACAATTATTTCTTATACTTGAATATTACATAACATTCTTGGCAACTGTTCATACATAAATAAAACTGCATATTGCATAATATTTTTGACTCAATACATAATATTCATGTATGAAGTGTCTGGGTTTAAATTGGGTTATGAAATTGAGTTTTAATTGGGTTATGAAATTGAGTTTAAATTGGGTTTTAATTTGGGTTATGAAATTGGGTTTTAAATTTGGTTATGAAATTGTGTTTAAATTAGGCTTTAATTTGGATTATGAAATTGGGTTTAAATTAGATTTTCAAATATGATTATGAAATTGAGTTTAAATTGTGTTTAAATTTGGTTTCGAAATTGGTTATAAATTCGATTCCTATAACAGGTTCCGGTTCCGTACATGACAGAATCGGAACCAAATCATTTAAATTTGATTCTTCCATTTTGAAATCGGAACCGATCTGATTCCAAACCCGAAAAATCGGTCTGGTTCCGATTCTTGTGCTCAGCCCTAGTTTGCAGCAGTGAAGAGATTCACATACATAGAAGCAAGAAAAGTAATATGGTTCAATATTTTTATTTTTTTTCTTTTGGATTTTCATTAAAATTAAAGGCTAAAATAGTTTTCTTGTTGCATTTTAATTTATTAAAAATTTGAATATATATTATGAGTAATGATTTGTATATGTAATTTTGAACATATAAATTTAAGTTTCATATTTAGTTATCGTTGCCTGTTAACTGATTGTTATTAATATTTTCCAAATTAATAACAATCACTGTAAAAGAATTTTTTCCCCCTTCCAAACAAATAAAAAATGAAGATTTCTATTTTATTTTAATTTGTTTGATTGGTTGTACCTTTTATTTTACTTTTATTTGTTATTTATAATTGGATATGGATCTTAAGAGACGATAATAGATTGTATGTTGAAATCATAGATTTATAACTATTTTATGAAATAGGATTGTTGAAATTATTCATATTGATTATGATTTCGAGATTTGTTTGTGATAATTGTACTATATTTTATTTTAGATTTTCTTCCTTTTGTCACATAAAATATTCAATAAAATAATTGAATATTATCTAAATTAACTCGTATATTCCGTGGGATGATATAGTTTTATGAAAAGTTGTGAAAGAAGAAAAATTGTGAAAGAACAAAAGTTATTGGCAGAGTTGTAATACCCAAAAAAATATAATTATGGGGAATTCAATTCAATAATTGCTTAATAGATGCAATAAAAATAGTTTAATATTTATGGGAAAATCCTTAGACTTTTTTCATCTCAATCTACTCTTCAAACTTGTATATTATTATTTATTAATTGTTATATAATAATTCAAAAGTACAATTAGATAATTACTTTGGTATAACTATTTATGAGATGATAAATTATATATTTTTTTATAAGTTTTACAAATGTTGTGTCAATAAAAAAAAAAATTACAATTTGCTAGCAATGTTTAGTCAATCACTAAAGATTAATTTGAAATCAAATTAAATTCGAATATAGCATCTATGGATATATGAGAAATATATAGAATCGATTTTTTTTTTTTTTTAATGGAGAGATCCAATCACAGTTATAAATATGGAGAATGAGTATGGTTTGTATTATTTAAAGGTGAATAATCGGGATGATTCTCTCATCATTCATCATCAACTCTCCATAATTCATTATCTATTAAAACATGAGAATGATCAAACTCACATATGGAGAATCATGTCCAGATGTGTAAAGTTAGGGATGGTAAAATCTGAATCCGGAAACGATTTTCATTTCTCGGGTCAGAACCCGAATCTGGAAAAAAGTATATGGATTGGACTCAGGTATACCCGGTGCGGGTCCGGATATACTCGGGTTCGGATCCAGTACCTGTATAAAAATAAAAATTAAAAATTAAATTTATTAATTAAAATCATGAAAAATCATAAATTATCACAAATTGAAATTCACTAAAATATACAAAAATTGAAATTCATTAAAATATAATTAAAATTAATCGGATCCATGTAAAAATTATTAATTAACTTCATAAAAATATCCTAATTATATTTTTTAATTTTTTTTCAAATTAACCGGATCCGGAATCATGTAAATCCGGGTCCGGACCCAGATCCGTACGTGTCTTTAAAATTAAGACTTGTGTACGCAAAAATATATTCCGGACCCAGGTCTTTCCGGGTCTTCCGGATCCGAATATAATTGTCATCCTTATGTAAAGTCATATTTACTCTTAATGAAAATGAAAGTCAATCATTAGATGAAATAAATATTAACTATTGGATTAAAATCCTAAACTATTTATTCATATTCCATCCTTTTACTTCATTTTAAAAATTCACAAGTAGCATACTCGTAAATTTCCTCTAATTCTTCCCTTAAGTTTCAAACACGTTCTCGATACTTTTCTCAAACACTGATTTCGGTTATTCGTCAGTTACTCGCCATCACAACATCTTCAATTCTTTAACATTTCATAAATCTAAACTTCGATTCTTAAATTAAAAAATAATTATGGATAAATATAATAGTATTGAGTACTATTTCAATTCTTGTACATTTACGATAATATTTTCTATATATTTTCATATAAGGTTATTAATGGTATTGCATGTAATATTTTTATATAAAGCTCAAACTCATATTCTATTGTTAATTTAAATCAAATTAGATAATTAATATTTTCCACTCAATCTCATTCTATGCTCATATTCAATGCTAGACTCCCTCATTCTCACCTCAAAAAAATAGGAATCAAGCACACCTTTTGAACTGGGCTTTCGAAACTTTTAGAGAAATCAACACCATTTCAAAGAACAAAAAAAAAAAAAAAAAAAAAAAAAACCTGCAAACGTCCGAAAATTATATTATGTTCCGGGTGTATATGTCATCTCTCACACACAGGCCTGCTGTGAGAGAGATGATATATACACCCGGCACATGATATACCACCTCGCAAACGTCACCACATATCTAAACCCACCATAAAACCAAATCTGAACATTAATATATCTTTGTACAATAGTAGAAGGATACAATAAATAAATAATAGAGTTAGAATTTCATTTGGAAAATAGCTCTAGAAGTGCTCTCTACCAAACAAATTTTTTTTCCCAAATGAATAAGTTTAAATATAATTTTAATCTATTATCTTTTCAATATTCGAATTCGAATGATAAATTTTATTAAAATGCTTAAAAATCAACTCGATCACGTCCTAAGAGCATCTACCAAATAGAAATTGTTGAACAAAGATTTATCATCATGCATTTGTCTTATTATAGAAGATCATCCAAATAAGATGTGCTATAAGTGAAAGGGCAGTACCCATATGCTTTGATTTTCATGGAAAAGCTCCAAATAAAAGTTCTTACAACTTTTCAATTTGTTTGACCAATATGAAGCACCATCACCTTCTCTATGATCATCATCATATCAATGGGTAATTTTCTCTTTGATAGTACAAGAAGTGGCATGAAAGATCAATAGTTATGAATTTGTATGGCTATCATTTTATAAAAATTGCTTTTGTGGTCCCAAATGACTTCAATTTGTAATGTATTCAAGTGAAATTTGATTTTGTAAACTAGTAATAACTCATTTGGTCAAGACACTCTCACTCCACATAATAGATATTAGGTTCGATTTACTTACGATGACATGATGAATAAAGAATTCATGTATTCATTAGTTTTTGGGTCTAGAATTCACAACCTTCGAGTCTTGTTCTCATAATGTTCGGACATGATTCTATCAACATTCAAACTTCATTTTCATCCCCTTAAAGGCTTAGTCAATAGTGATCTACCAAGCAAAAATTAAGCATGACATATTGCTTCTCTCCATCATATTGTTATATTGATTAAGAGTTTGTGGGTCCATTTTGATATCATTTTGGAAAAAAAAATGAAGGTCGTAGTTGAGTTATAAAGTAAGATAATGAAATTTTTTTTTTTTTTGGAATTATTGGAACCCCCGGTCGCCAAACCACCTATTTCAGGCTTAAACGGAGCAGGTAAAACCTTTGGTTATCTCAAGCTCTTGTAAGAAACGCACTCCCTGGATTCGAACCCATAACCTCAATGTGAGGTCATGAACCCTACATAATCAAGCCACACCCATTGGGGACGATAATGAAGATTAGTAACACTAAATACATATATTTTGTCAAAAGATATGAATTCCAATTCATAATAATTTAGAAATGTGATTTAATTTAAAGTGGTCAAGTATAGGTTGAACTACAAAATCATTCAAATGATTTGAATTCAATCATATTTTCAAGAAATTTTAACCGACTTTTATTATATAAATTAAAATCTATCAAAATCGATCAACATAAATTAGATTGACTAAGTTACAAAAATTTAATTTCATTATAACCGACCATATTATTAATATGTAATTGATTTGATCAGAAGTAGATCAAAAACTAATTCAATAAAATAGATTGAAGCATGACGCATGACAATTTTGTTTAATAGTACCAAGTTGAACAATTTTGCAAAACTTTAATAATACAAAGTTTATTAATAGGGTTAGTTGTTGAATTGTTCCTATATTCACAACTAAAATTATAATAATAATCACTTGAAAAAAATATATGTCTATTAATTTATGAATGGCTAAGCCACGTTTTCAAATTTTGTTGAATGTAATAAATCACATTGTTTTTTTTTTTTTTAAAGTAGATATTCATTGGACAGTTAAAATAATTTATTTACAGAAATTAAAATTTCCTCCGGCCAAATTACATAATTCGAATTACTGATAGTATATTTAGCTAATTTATGAACTTTCTAATCACACACTCTTAACACGTGGTTTAGCTTGCAAGATAAAGCAAAATGCAATAATTAATTAATTAATAAAAGCCATTACCAAACCTCATTAGCTTGAAAATCAAAGAAAGTGAAGGTTCGGTAATTAAGTGGGAGTGGACAGGGAAATTATCATTTGTTTTCAAAAAATGTTAAGTTCGAAAATATCTGAAAGTTTTAAAAAATTTCATATGTTTATCTCAAATTATGGAAAAAAAAATTGATATTTTATACTTAAAAACTAGTAATTACTAGGGATAGTAAAAATTTCTGTAGGATGGAGGCCCACGGGATTGGTACGTTAGGAACTGATAAGAGGATAATTTTTTATACTAATTTATTGGTCGAATCAGATATGAGTATTGGTATTCTCGTTCAAATATAAGTAAAATTATCATGTAAACAGAGACATACACGGGAGTTTGTGTGGCCCGATTTAGGGACAGATAAAAAGATAATTTTTATACTCATTGGGCTGGATACGAATATTGATATTCTCATATCATACCTGATTCGTTGTCATCCATAATAATTACGTATATTTTACATCCAAAAATTAATTATGTAAATGATATTTTACACCCAAGAAATTAATAAATTGACCGTAAAATATGTCATTTTCATAACTTAAAGTGGATAAATGATAATTTTCAAAAACTTAAAATACTTTTAGACTTCAACCTAATTACATATGGACGGATGTTAATTTTCCAATTATAAAAGCCATTACCAAACCTCATTAGCTGGAATTGACGAGAGTGGTCAGTTTGGTAATTAAGTGGAATTGGAGGGGCAAAAGTGACTTGTAGTGAAGTGGAGTGAAGGGAAGGGCATAATATAAATAAAAGCTGTCTAGGATCAGACGACTTGTCGTAGTAGCAGTAGCTTAATAATAATATAATAAAATAGGGGCTTAATGAATACGAAAGCAGAGAAGGACACGTGTCATATAAAGGACAAAACCGTAAAATAATAAGAAATAAAAAGAAGAGATGTGGTTGGCTGACAAGGCGTGAAATCCCAAGATCCACTCTCATATTACATACGTAATGATTTCGTTTGTGGGTTTCTGATTTTCTGAACACTTAAGCTTACGGACATAGCTTTCCAGCATTTTTTTGTTCTCTCCGTGTAAAATGTAACGGGTGGTTAAATCTAATTATATTTTTAATTTTTTAATTATTTATAATCGAATTCCGACGTTACGTTTTAAGAACGTTTGTTGTGATTGTGGTTCACATCTTTCTCTAACTTTACGTCCAATAACGGTTTAAACGTCATTTATGAGTAGGGGATATGCTTCTCATCCAATTTTATTATAAATTGACGTACATAATCTTTTAAAGTCAGATTCCCGAGACTGTATTGTTATCTTTCTTTTTGAAATTGTATATGCAAATTGCAAATCACTCAGTCAATGATATATCATCTTAAGACTCGTTACTCAAATCATTTCTAATGAATTGAATTTTATTTTCGCGATTGTGAGACATCATTCCTAAAGAACGACAACGAGTGTTGCACGTCCATCGTACACATTTATAACAAACACCTCCTAATTGTTTAGCTCTACGTTCCTTAGCATAAGTGTTTTTCCCTAAACCAGACATGTAAGAAATGAAAAAGTCAGATAATTCACATGTCAAGCGAATACTTGCTTCAATTACTTAACGAATATCACTAGGAATACATTTGATCATGAGAAGCCTCATTCTTTCGGTGCGTACTTTGTAAATGCTCATCAGAGTATTTTGAGGGAGAGAAGGAAAATATTTACGGAGTTTTGCGAGAATTTCTTACATGCCTTGATTTTTGAGGTATCAGTAATTTTGGGGAATTGAAATAATCAACCGAGATTCACGGAGTACCGTTATTCGCCATTTAATCTGGTGTAAGACTATGATACCAGAGAAGAATGATGCAAAACAAAAAGAAAAATTAGACAAAAATAAAAGAAAACAATAAATGAGAATGCATCAATCACTAGTACACTGGGTTTGAAAGGAATACCGATTCTTGAAAATCTGAACACTCTAAAAATGGTTTCAATCGTTGTCCATTTTACTTTGAATACGTCATTATCCCTATGATTCTCAATATCAATAAATCCATATGGGTAAGCGTGTTTCACAATAAATGGGACACTCCATTTTAATTTCATTTTTTCAGGAAATAAATGAATGCGGGAATTATAATGCAAGATTTTTTTGACAAATTTCAAATATTTTTCGTGAAATTAGACTATCATGAAATACCTTAGTTTTAGCTTTAAGAATTTTTGCATTCTCATATGAATCATTCATTAACTCTTCAAGTTCATTTAATTGCAGTTTACGTTCATGACTGATATTTTCAAAGTTTGAGTTAAATGCTTTAATAGTCCAATATGCCTTATGCACAAGTTCTACAAGCAAATGACAATATTTTCCATAAAATAGACGATAGATGGACATTCCTAAAGACGTTTTGAAAGTTGTTCGGTATGTCTAAAGTGCATCAGTCAATCGAAGAGACCAATCATTGCGATTTGGGTTAACCGTTTTTTCCAAAATTTGTTTGATTTCCTTATTTGCTAGTTCAACTTAACCATTTGTTTGAGGATGATAGGAGGTATAAATTTTATGTGTAATTCCATACTTTTCATCAAAGACTCAAAATGATTGTTACAAAAGTGTTTACCTCCATCACTTATAATGGCCTGAAGGATTCCAAATCGACTTAAAATATTTTCTTTTAAAAATGTAATTATAATTTTGTGATCATTGTTTCAACAAGGAATCGCCTCAACCCATTTTGAGATGTAATCGACTGCAACTAAAATATATAAAAATCCAAATGACGGTAGAAATGGACTCATGAAATTTATTCCCCGGCAATCAAAGATTTCGATGACAAGAATGAAATTTAAAGGAATCATGTTTATTTTAGAAATGGATCCCAACTTTTGACAATTTTTAAAAAGTTTTGTAGAAAACATGTGTATCTTTAAATAAGGTGGACCAATAAAATCCACACTACAAAGATTTTTACAGCGATTTTTTTTAGATGAGAAATGACATATGCATGCTTCTAAATGACAAAACTGAATAACACTACTTATCTCATTGTACGGTATGCATCGTCCTTTGATATATGATTTTCACCTATCTTCCTTTGGTATATGATTGAAGTTGTTGTAGCTTTAATAAACGCTAGTCAGGATTCTTGGAAGATTTCCTAAATCTTAACTTTTTAATATTCAAGTTTTCATATAATTTTATGGGTTCAAACAATATATTTCATTTTAAAAAAATAGATTTACTCATTGATATCCTAAGTTTTTGGATCATTTGACATCCAACATCTTATTCCTATATGAATGTATGCTTTTATACGCCCCTCATTTTTACGACTATTTGGCCACTGCTACAGTACTATAATTATTGTAGCATTGCGTATGAGTGTAGAAAATTTTTGGAAATTTTCGAATTTATTTCGGAAGTATTTTGGGAATTTTCGTAAAAATTTACACTAGAGGCAAAATTATAATTTGCTAAAATTAAAATAATCAGCCACTACTACAGTAAACATATCATTGTAGCAGTGGGATTGTCATGTTTTATAGCTGATTTGGTTGTCCATTATCTCGGTCGGTCGGTTCGGTGAACTGGTAAACGAATTAATGTGTAACCGTGAAAAGTATTTTCGAAAATTTTGTCCTGATTCTACGCGTAATCACTTATAATATTTGATATTAATAAGTGATTATGGTGAAATACTGATAAATTATATGTATATGATACCAGATTATTTATTTGGATTAAAAATATTTTAAAAGTAAATTTCGTCCACCAACGTACTTCCGTTGCATTTTTCTCAACACCTCACTCACATGGGCGTTGTTGTTGGGTATGTCTGACTCTCACCGTTGCTTTCCATAGCTTTAGACATATTGAGTTGTAAATTTACTTTTAGTGTGACTTGAACCATATATATAATGGCTTCAAGTGCATATTTGATACCACCAAGCCAAATGATCTCGTGGAAGTGGGATCGCAGAAAAATACACCTTCATAAAATGTCGACCTTTACGAAGGTGTAATTTTCTACACCTTTCGGATCTATAAGGCTAATTGTCCATTTTGGATACTTTACGAAAGTGCTATGGGCAACTCTTCAAATATCCTCGTACAACTTTATCCATGTAAGGGTCCTCACCTACGTGGGAGTGATTGTTGGCCATATAGTTTATGCAGATTTTTGGCCTCCATTTTGTTCCATTTTCGTTCATGGATAATCCACCAAGCTCCAAGCTTTGTGTTGAAATTCCATGCTCACAGGTGCGGTTCTCTATCATCTTCGCAAGACTCCGGAAGTGTGCTAGCACTTGGTAATTTTTGCCACAAAAATCACCTTGCTTCTCATTGCCATTCTCGGCAAAACCAGTGAAAGAAGGAGAAGAATGCCCCTTGGGCGTGAGAGAGAAGAGAGGAATGAGAGAGTTAGATGTGTTAGGTTGTTGGAAATGTGTATCTAATACACAAAATATTGAATTCAAAATTCTTTTTCCAAAAGTTTTGATTTCCAAAAGTCAAAACAATAAAGCCAACAGCCACTTCTATCAACTACCATCACTATTCACTCAATCAAGTGACAAGATGTCACATCAATCAAAGTGACAAGTGATTTGACGCTTGATGTGACTTATGGGCCACACTTAAATTCACAATGCGAGTGCGCCCGTAAACACTCCCACTCTCGGGTTCGCTAATTCCAGATTAACGAATTTTTCGTTGCGACGTAATTAAATAATTATGCCTAGCAAAATTACTATTCACGTCGCTAACGAATTAATTCTAAATTAACTCGTTCGCCCGAATTAAAATCTAATTTCAATTCCGCGTCGAAATCCAATTTCGTATAATATATCGAATATATTATTTTATCGATTATTTCCAAATTAATCGTTTCCTCTCTTTAATTATATTTTATCCCAGATAAAATATCTCCGTAATTAATCCCAGATTAATTTTATCTCTCATCTAATTAATCCCAGATTAATAAAGTGTGAGTTATACGTCATCAGTGAATCTTCGGGAAGCGACCCATGAGATCCCCAGATATGTTGGCAGTAAATCCGGTCGTCGGACTATCCGAACACGTACGTACATAGTACTACTACGTTTTTACCAATTTACAAGACAAATTTGGCTTCTAGCAAACGTCATGCCTACCCAATTCTCCAGAAATATCCTTACAGGAATATGTGATCTATATCAGGCGTAGTATACGTAGTATTGCGTATCTCGATCCAATATCGGATGTCACGTGCTAGGCCTGGGCTGGAAATGTGTCTGCCCCGTACGAAGCACATATCGGATCTCTGGTAATTAGTCTCTATAATCGGATAAACATGACCTAGTCATAATATCCCGATAGCTGCAGCATATAAGAGAACCAGTTCCGTATCCTATGTGATCATCATCTCCATTATTAATGGAGTGATACTTCCATCTCGAAATCACACCCAATACACTACGATTCTCAATATACCCAGAAGAGGCTTACACGGAACCTGTTAAAGCCCTGGACGACCAAAACCAAAGTACATTGATTGTCGCAAGTATTAGCGGTGCAAGTCTCAGGTTAAGACCAAATACACCTACCCTGATTCGGACTTCCATAGACACATAGTAATACTACCAATGGAATTCCGAGGGGTCTATCCAGAGCGAAGCTGTTTTCCGTACCATCAGTAAAACACAACCTCCTACTACACTTGCATGAGTATCATAACCCCAAATATATGAGAACTATGTCGTTATGCTCCCACAACGCGCACAAGTGTAATACTAGTCTATTTCGTATTATCGATGTTCAATCTCGATAATACTACGACTAGGGATATTTAATGATTAAACCTTTATGGATTGATACTGTCTCATATCATCTCAATACAGGAACTAATCATATGGACCTTCATCATTTATACATCTTGGTGATCTAATCACAAATGATAAAAGATCAATTTCCTTTGTCACATAGTTAATTTGTACAACAACACCATGATCTATACAGATAGTGACGCTATGGGTCATAACTGTCCAACAATCTCTCACTTGGCCTATAGCCAGTCACTCAAGTGTTTCTACACCCGAACTATGTACGGTTCGCTCAAACTTCTTCTGAGGAAAGACTTTCGTCAGCGAATTTGCATGATTATCATCTGATGCGATTTATACGATCATCACATCGCCACGATGTATGATCCGAACGGATCAGATGAATAATCGAAGTATATCATATATCTGATGATGAGACCATTAATTCTTTAGCCTGTGATGTAGCCTAGCTCAACTGCTAACAGAACTATTATAATCTGATTAGGATTATATCAATCCAGAAGGCTTCTTGTAGGCATTGCATTTTCGCATGTGAAACCCGATGATGAGTCTCATTTGGAGGCACTACCTTTTGAGTCATGAAAGCCGCGGGAAACGGATATCGGAAGGGGGAATTCAGAATAAATAAGCTCACTGTCTTCGTTGGTGCTGCGTTCGTTACTTCGTTCGAACCTTGTGCAGATTGCGGACGTTAGTGCCGCGTGCTATGAGGCGTTCGAACGGAGCCGGTAATTCTGGTTTTGCTGCTAGCCTCACGCCCAGCCCATTTAGCCCCCAAAAGCCCAAATAAAACACATCCCAAATAAAAATAATTAAATATTAAACATTAAAATAAAACATTTAAATCATTTACCAATTAAATAAAAAACATAAAATAAAATCATGCCTAATATAAATGAATCAAATATGTTATATACCTAAATTAAAAAGATGATATACCTAATTAAAATCAATCATAACAAATTAAAAATATTGACTTCCTAATCTAACAAATTAAATGCCTAATCCTAACCAATCAAATATATTGTATTCCTAATCTAGCCAAGATATGTCCCCCAATCAAATCCATTGCTTTCCTTACCTAGTACTAAATCATATCCTAATTTAATGCACAAATCTCTTCCTTGTGACACAAGGCCAAACCCTACCTCTCCTCTATATAAACATGACCAAACCAAGGCCATCTCCCTCTGGAATCTCTCTAGCTTATACACACAATTCACACAAGATCATAGCAAGAAATCTAGACAACAAACAAGAAACCACCACAAGCCACCTCCCCCTGTAGCCGAAACAGCCATCTATACAGCAGCCCTCCACCACCGAAAATTACTACAAAAAAACCACACCCCTAAAACACGCCTAAACAACCTCCTAAATCCTCCCAAAACAGTCCCCAAAAAATCCCAAAAACAGTAACATAAAAACAGCATAGATAACCTAAGAATAATCATATTTAATTGCATTAAAAACCCACACAACTTGGAAGAAGTTCTTTGAAAACATTGAAACAGGTAGCCCGTGCAGTGAGCAGCAAAACAGGAGCCGAATAGGAGCAGAACGGAGTTCGAACGATAAGCAAAGCGGCGAAACAGTGAGCTAGGACGTTGAACCAGTGGACCAGAAAGTTGCGGAGATTTACCCCTTTCGATTCCGTGGAACGCGAGTCCGAGAGACGGCTTAAAAGGTTAGACCTGAGGGTATCTTTCACACTTAATCTCATTTTATTTTCTGGTCATTTACTTTGATTATATTTTCTGTGTTTGTGGTATATGTCGTGTGTATGATGTATGTTGTGGGCATTGGATGAATGAGGGATGTGTCAACTCTCGCGGTATATCGGATGGAAACCCGGACATAAATTTCATAGCCGATTCCGAATGGACGGTAATATGATCTGTACTCGGGCCACAACTCCACGTACCGCTTGGGTAAATGGCACCATCCTCCTTTTGTCATGCTGCTTTTGTTTATTTAGTTTGCTTTATTTGAATTCCATATGTCGTTAGTTATGCATTGGTTCAACCAAGCGCATGGGCTTAGTGAGTTAGTCCAAAGGTCATCCATTTGGAGACAAAGAGCCGAAAAGGCCACCTTCGTGACACTACTTCGCCGCGCCGGTTGATGTATGTTCGGTTGGATGCGAGATACGTTCAATCGGGCATATTTAGTTTGATATTATTATTATCTTTATTTTCATATGTTTAAGTCAATCGAGTGCATGGGCTTAGTAAGTGTGATGTGAGCCCCTACGGGGAGGGGCTAAAAGCCCTTTACCACGATGCTTTGCCGCGCCGGTTGATGTGTGTTCAGATCGGACGTAAGATGTGTCCAATCGGGCATACTTGGTTGATATGATTGGATATATTCTGTATGTGTAATGTGATGCGCATGGGCTTAGCATGTTGGTCTAAAGGTCCTCTTTTGAGAGATCAAGAGCCCCAAAAGGTCACCTTTACGGCAGTGCTTCGCCGCGCCCCTTTATTTTCTGTATTGCATCCTATTTCATGCATCAGGTCCGTGTCCGTTCGAACGCGTTTGCAAACGCAACTCGAACGCGCATACATTTTGCCTTATCATGCATCAGGTCTCCTTTCCGTTCGAACGCGTTTACGAACGCTACTCGAACGTGAGCATTCTGTTTCCTTTCCGTTCGAACGCGTTAACAGACGCCATACGAACGTGAACCTTCTGTTTTACGTTCGAACGCGTTTACGAACGCTACACGAACGCGCATCCACTGCCTTAGTTTCATAATGCATCAGGTCTGGTTCCGTTCGAACGCGTTCTCGCGGACGTTACACGAACGCGAACCTTCTGTTTACCGTTCGAACGCGTTTACGAACGCTACGCGAACGTGCACACACTGAACTGAGTCTGTCTTATTATATTCATGCATATTGCCTATTGGTTGACCTTTCTTTTGTAAATGTGTCAATGTATCACCATTCATATGCTTGTGTTATGATAACATTTGAGTATTATTTCTTGCGGTATATCGGATGGAAACCCAGACGTAAATTCCGTAGCCGATTCCGAATGGACGGTAGTGCGGTCTGTACTTGGGCTACAATTCCACGTACCACTTGGAAAAGTGCCCATATGTGTGCTCGTATGGTTACCATGTATGCTTGTATGGATTAGTATGTGTGTGGCGTTTTCATGAATACAACATGCCAATGAAATTGTCTGTTTGTTGATTTAATGTACTTCTAAGCATGCAATCTTATATGTGAAATACATGTATGTTTAGGCTCATATTTTATCTTATAAATGTGAATTTAGAAGCATGATACCCTTAGAAATAAGTGTTACTTCAGCTTGTTTAAATTATTATATAAATCCTTTCATTACAAGTGACATGAGTAAGGGACCATTCCGAACCCAACGGTTTGAGGTCTTCCCTTGCGAGGGGTGAGTGCGGCCTTAAATCTTTGTCCCGGTTCACACCGGGTGGCGACTCCATGTTATGTAATCCTTCCCAACTAGGCCGCGAGCCTAGGAACGGCGTCGCTCAGATCCTGTGTCCCACAGTCTGGCGACTCCACTGGGGATAGAGATTTGGCCCCGAAATATTGTCTTGTAATGTTTGGATTTATGTTTTAATTGACCATGTCTATAGTGGATAAATTGGGGTTTAATCAAGGGCACTTTGAGGCTAGGTAATGGTTTGGTGTCTTCCTTCACTCACTACCTTTCTAGAAGGAAAAGCTGTGAGGACACCTATATGGCCATCTACTCGTAGCCTTTGTGATGGACTAATTTGGAGGACTCGTTGTTTATTCCTGACACCAAGCGATAAGAGCCTAAGAGGCTTTGGGTACTTAAGTGAGCCTCGCTCCACCTTCCCTCTGGGGGATCTACAACGGGAAATCCATTTGACAGTCCGTCACACACCATAGCTCATTGGCACGTACCTTAGTGTATAAAAAAGGGTGCGCTCACTTGGTTGCTCGAACCCTTGAGTGGGGAGACCTAGTTGTGGGCCATCCTTCGCCGGTGAGAGCCTTTGTCTATACTCTTGCTAACCCACCCATAGACCGGTTTGTATGGGTAAAGTAACAATTATTTCCTTAAGTATGTGCTTGTGGACCATCCTCATTTGGATGCGGTTGGACTATTGTCAGAAATACGGGCTTGCTGGGCCATTTAAACTGGGGCAAGTTCGTACCGTATGACTATTAGGCCCAAAGCTTCTGAAATGTTGATGGGCCATTATGTAAAAATTGTTATGTTATGTTTGCATTATCTCTCTTCTATGCTTGTGTTGGGAACATCATCGTTTGGATTCATTTGGACTATTTGTCATAAGATATGGGCTTGTTGGGCCATTTAAACTGGGACAAGAATGTATTTTATGACAATTGGGCCGAAGGCTTCTAAGTGTTGATGAGCCACCTTGTGCTTGTGTTCGGAATGTTACCATTTGGATTTAGTTGGGCTCCTTGCCATGAGACGTGAACTTGTTGGGCCATTTAAACTGGGACGGGTTCACTCTTATGACAGTTGTCCCAAAAGCTTCTAAAATGATAATAGGCCGATTTGTTTGAGAATTTTATTTGATTTAATATATGCACATCATGCATACATACATCATGTTAACCCTTGCGTTCTGAAAGCCATCATAGATTCCCGTTGGGTTAGAAAAAAGGGAAGACTCACCAAAATACCGAGAACAGACATGAGTGAATCAGATACTGAGGTATCCCGGATAGATCAGTTGGAAAATGGCTTCGCCAAGATTACTGAACAGTTGCAAGCCTTGACTACTGCCATGACAAATATGGCTGTGCCCGTGCCGGGGGAGATTCTGAGAATGTAAGGCGTGAGGAGCCTCCGAATGGGTTAGGGGATGATGTCCCCACTTTTGATGATGACATGGCAGAATATGCAACAGGCAGAGTGATTGGGTCTCAGGCAGAATTTCGGAAGCTTCGGGATCAGGTTGAAACAGTTACCCGTAAAATGAGGGGTAAAAATGAAGAGTTGTTAGATTATGAGGCAATGACGTTCGGAGAACAGCTGCCAGCTCAGTTTAAAATGCCGGACATGGCCAAGTTTAATGGGAACGGAGACCCGAGGGTCCATCTGCAGCAATATGTCTCAGTCATGAGTTCAATGGGCCTATCACAGCGCCAAGTCCAAAAGATGTTTGGGATGTCACTCGAGGGGGCACCTGTGGTTTGGTATCATAGCCTTGAAAAGAAGGTTAAGGAAGATTGGAAGGAACTAGCTGATGCTTTTCTGAAGCAGTATGTTACAGACTTGGAGATTGACTTGTCACTCCGTGATTTGGAGAACACTAAGCAGAAGCCGGAAGAAAGCTTCAAGGAGTATGTAGACCGCTGGAGAAGCCAGCTTCTGAAAATGCAGACTCGGCCCTCTGAGAAGGACCAAATCAAAATGATCATCAAGGGCACCAAACCCTCTATTTATAGTAAGCTGAGGAGGATGACTTCGATGATTTCTGATTTTCGGCAGTTGAGGGAAACTGTCATGGATATTGAGGAGAGGAGGCTGAAAACAGAAAGTCCTATGGCCAGAATAGGCGGACTTTTGGGGGGTATTCTGAGACTAAGCCCGCTACTGTCGAGGTTGCTGCCATCAGGAACCGGCAATTCTCCAACCTTGGTAGACCTTTGTCGAAGGTATTTGAAAAGTTACAGGGACGAGGAATCTTGAAACCCTTAGAAGGCAAGCCACTTCCGCACCCCCCACCACCACACATAAATGTGGACCTTTATTGTCACTTCCACCAGCTACATGGCCATGACACCGACAACTGCACCCGCCTCAGGCATGAAGTTCAAGATCTCATAGATTCCCATAAAATACCCAACCCATGAAGAGAAGCCATCAACCATCAAGCTTCTTACATGGATGACAGTGAAGAACCATGGGCCGAGAAAGAAGGCAGTGCTGCGGATGATGGAGATGTTCCTCCTAGTCTATTTGATCCAGTTTTTAATGACATTGATTTTGTTACTTGTTCGAACTCTTTTCCTCAACAATAATAAAGACATTCATTTCGCTAAAACTCTTCTGCAATATGAGTATATTTGAGAAAAGTATTCAACCTTGGTACTATGGAATCCAGTGATGAACACGGGGAACCTTCGCAATAAGCAAACAGAAAAGATAAGATAGACATTCAGAAATTGGGAAATAGAGGCAGCGAAACTATCAGACTTGGAAGGGAATTAGTTCACCGAGCCAATCAACATAGACAGACTGAAGCAGTGGTTTGCCTGAGGAAAAGAAGACTAAGCAGTCACCAAGAGGATTGATAACCTAACCCGACGGGATAAGAACATGCATAATACACGTAACATATTCGCATCCTTTTTGTGTTTGTTCTGTTTTGTAATAACAGGTTTCAAAGGAGAAAAAGAGAAAAGCGTCAAATACAAGCCAACCAGAAGCAGTAACAGTACAATATCAGCAGTTTTCGAGAATGAATCGCAGAGGGTCGAGGCCCGAATCAGTATCAGTTTTGGGGATAAGTCTCAGGGTCAAGGCCCACATCAATAGAATTTTGGAATGAATCCAGGGCCGAGGCCCACATCAGCATCAATCTGGGGGCGAGGCCCATGTCAGTAGCAGTTGGGGCCGAGGCCCACTTCAGCATCAGTCTTGGGGATGAGTCATGGTCGAGGCCCGCATTACATCAGTATCAGCATTGCCGGGTATGGCATTCTGGGGGCGAGGCCCATATTACATCAGATCAGTCCTGCCGAGAATGGCACTCCGATAATGGAGATATAGTCCGGGAATGGACAGCTCGAGAATGAGCACGCCGAGAATGAGCACGCCGAGAATGGCACTCCGATAATGGAAATACAGTTCAGGAATGAACAAGCCGGGAATGGCACTCCAAGAATGGAAGCATAGTTCGGGAATGAACACCTCACAGTAATGGTTCGGGAATGGACCAACTCACAGTAACAGTTCGGGAATGAACACCCCACAGTAACGGTTCGGGAATGGACCACCTTACAGTAACAGTTCGGGAATGGACATCTCACGGTAACAGTTCGAGAATGAACACCTCACAGTAACAGCTCGGGAATGAGCACGCCGGGAATGGCACTCCGAGAATGGAGATATAGTCCGGGAATGGATAGCTCGAGAATGAGCACGCCGAGAATAGCACGCCGGGAATGGCACTCCGGGAATGGAGATCGGTTCGGGAATGGACCACCGCACGATGACAGTTCGGGAATGGACTTCATCACGCCACATCACAGTAACACTCCGGGAATGGAGATCGGTTCGGGAATGGACCAAGTCACAAATCGGTTCGGGAATGGACCAAGTCACAGTAACGGTTCGGGAATGGACCAACTCACAGTAACGGTTCGGGAATGGACCAACTCACAGTAACGGTTCGGGAATGGACACATCACACGGTAACGGTTCGGGAATGGACCACATCACAACAGGGTCGGGAATGAACCAGGGGTCGCAGCACCTCACCACCCAAATCAATCAAACACGTGGAAAGTCAAGTGGCAGTGGCTAGCCAGGGTCGAGCCACATTTTGTCAGCGGCATTGGGATGCGTCCCAGGGTCGAGGCCCCCGTTGTCGGTTGCAACCATTGGGATGCGTCCCAGGATCGAGGCCCACATCATCAGCAGCATCGAGATGCGTCTCAGGATCGAGGTCCACTGCAGTATCAGCTCAGCTCGAGACAGCTAGCTAGCCAGGTAAGTAAAATACATTGCATAACTTTGATAGGATTGTTCAAAGTCACACACTGCACAAGTCCCATCAAAGTGGGGGCGACTGTAGGCATTGCATTTTCGCATGTGAAACCCGATGATGAGTCTCATTTGGAGGCACTACCTTTTGAGTCATGAAAGCCGCGGGAAACGGATATCGGAAGGGGGAATTCAGAATAAATAAGCTCACTGTCTTCGTTGGTGCTGCGTTCGTTACTTCGTTCGAACCTTGTGCAGATTGCGGACGTTAGTGCCGCGTGCTATGAGGCGTTCGAACGGAGCCGTTAATTCTGGTTTTGCTGCTAGCCTCACGCCCAGCCCATTTAGCCCCCAAAAGCCCATAAAACACATCCCAAATTAAATAATTAAATATTAAACATTAAAATAAAACATTTAAATCATTTACCAATTAAATAAAACATAAAATAAAATCATGCCTAATATAAATGAATCAAATATGTTATATACCTAAATTAAAAAGATGATATACCTAATTAAAATCAATCATAACAAATTAAAAATATTGACTTCCTAATCTAACAAATTAAATGCCTAATCCTAACCAATCAAATATATTGTATTCTAATCTAGCCAAGATATGTCCCCCAATCAAATCCATTGCTTTCCTTACCTAGTACTAAATCATATCCTAATTTAATGCACAAATCTCTTCCTTGTGACACAAGGCCAAACCCTACCTCTCCTCTATATAAACATGACCAAACCAAGGCCATCTCCCTCTGGAATCTCTCTAGCTTATACACACAATTCACACAAGATCATAGCAAGAAATCCTAGACATCACAAACAAAGAAACCACCACAAGCCACCTCCCCCTGTAGCCGAAACAGCCATCTATACAGCAGCCCTCCACCACCGAAAATTACTACAAAAAAACCACACCCTAAAACACGCCTAAACAACCTCCTAAATCCTCCCAAAACAGTCCCCAAAATCCCAAAAACAGTAACATAAAAACAGCATAGAAACCTTAAGAATAATCATATATAATTGCATTAAAAAACCCACACCAACTTGGAAGAAGTTCTTTGAAAACATTGAAACAGGTAGCCCGTGCAGTGAGCAGCAAAACAGGAGCCGAATAGGAGCAGAACGGAGTTCGAACGATAAGCAAAGCGGCGAACAGTGAGCTAGGACGTTGAACCAGTGGACCAGAAAGTTGCGGAGATTTACCCCCTTTCGATTCCCGTGGAACGCGAGTCCGAGAGACGGCTTAAAAGGTTAGACCTGAGGGTATCTTTCACACTTAATCTCTCATTTTTTTTCTGGTCATTTACTTTGATTATTTTCTGTGTTTGTGGTATATGTCGTGTGTATGATGTATGTTGTGGGCATTGGATGAATGAGGGATGTGTCAACTCTCGCGGTATATCGGATGAAAACCCGGACATAAATTTCATAGCCGATTCCGAATGGACGGTAATATGATCTGTACTCGGGCCACAACTCCACGTACCGCTTGGGTAATGGCACCATCCTCCTTTTGTCATGCTGCTTTTGTTTATTTAGTTTGCTTTATTTGAATTCCATATGTCGTTAGTTATGCATTGGTTCAACCAGCGCATGGGCTTAGTGAGTTAGTCCAAAGGTCATCCATTTGGAGACAAAGAGCCGAAAAGGCCACCTTCGTGACACTACTTCGCCGCGCCGGTTGATGTATGTTCGGTGGATGCGAGATACGTTCAATCGGGCATATTTAGTTTGATATTATTATTATCTTTATTTTCATATGTTTAAGTCAATCGAGTGCATGGGCTTAGTAAGTGTGATGTGAGATCCCCTACGGGGGGGGCTAAAAGCCCTTTACCACGATGCTTTGCCGCGCCGGTTGATGTGTGTTCAGATCGGACGTAAGATGTGTCCAATCGGGCATACTTGGTTGATATGATTGGATATATTCTTGTATGTGTAATGTGATGCGCATGGGCTTAGCATGTTGGTCTAAAGGTCCTCTCTTTGAGAGATCAAGAGCCCCAAAAGGTCACCTTTACGGCAGTGCTTCGCCGCGCCCCTTTATTTTCTGTATTGCATCCTATTTCATGCATCAGGTCCGTGTCCGTTCGAACGCGTTTGCAAACGCAACTCGAACGCGCATACATTTTGCCTTATCATGCATCAGGTCTCCTTTCCGTTCGAACGCGTTTACGAACGCTACTCGAACGTGAGCATTCTGTTTCCTTTCCGTTCGAACGCGTTAACAGACGCCATACGAACGTGAACCTTCTGTTTTACGTTCGAACGCGTTTACGAACGCTACACGAACGCGCATCCACTGCCTTAGTTTCATAATGCATCAGGTCTGGTTCCGTTCGAACGCGTTCTCGGACGTTACACGAACGCGAACCTTCTGTTTACCGTTCGAACGCGTTTACGAACGCTACGCGAACGTGCACACACTGAACTGAGTCTGTCTTATTATATTCATGCATATTTGCCTATTGGTTGACCTTTCTTTTGTAAATGTGTCAATGTATCACCATTCATATGCTTGTGTTATGATAACATTTGAGAGTATTATTTCTTGCGGTATATCGGATGGAAACCCAGACGTAAATTCCGTAGCCGATTCCGAATGGACGGTAGTGCGGTCTGTACTTGGGCTACAACACGTACCACTTGGAAAAGTGCCCATATGTGTGCTCGTATGGTTACCATGTATGCTTGTATGGATTAGTATGTGCTGGCGTTTTCATGAATACAACATGCCAATGAAATTGTCTGTTTGTTGATTTAATGTACTTCTAAGCATGCAATCTTATATGTGAAATACATGTATGTTTAGGCTCATATTTTATCTATATAAATGTGATTTAGAAGCATGATACCCTTAGAAATAAGTGTTACTTCAGCTTGTTTAAATTATTATATAAATCCTTTCATTACAAGTGACATGAGTAAGGGACCATTCCGAACCCAACGGTTTGAGGTCTTCCCTTGCGAGGGGTGAGTGCGGCCTTAAATCTTTGTCCCGGTTCACACGGGTGGCGACTCCATGTTATGTAATCCTCCCAACTAGGCCGCGAGCCTAGGAACGGCGTCGCTCAGATCCTGTGTCCCACACTTCTATTGCTGCCTCAGCTGCAACAATAACCCGCTTTTGTTGTTTATTCGGTAATAGTATATTGCTTGGAAAATTTCCAGCTCACTGTTCTGTTATTCAAACTGTATAGTACCGTTTGTTACGACTTATAGTCGGTTTTATCGGTTTGGAAACTTTCAGTAGTGAACCCAGTCACTTCAAGTTCTCATTCTCCATAGTATAAGACAGCATCATTAGTTCCTCTAAGATACTAAATGATGTTCTTAACATCAATCCATGACTATCATTTCGATTGGCCCGATTGTGAATTCATATGCTCAAAGCGTATGAGACACCAGGTCGCGTACATTTATTTCAATGTACGAGTTCTCGGAGAGTGCTAATAATTTTAAATCTATCCCAATAGATCTTTATTCCTAGAATAAAGGTTGTTTCTCCCAATAATTCTACGTAGAATTTTCTTGAAAGCCAAGCTTTCACTGATTGTATTATGGGAATATCATTTCCAAGAAATGATATATTATCATTATTTAGGACATTTATGTCAGTGCGCTCCCACTAACCTCCTTATATACACAAGAATCATATTCGTTTGAATTAAATCATATACCATATGATTACATCAAAACGATAATTCCAAGAACGTAATGCTTGCTTCAATCCAAACATGGATCGAATAACTTGCAAACCTTGTTTGCTAGTTTAGGTATGACAAAACCGTCAGGATGCTGTAAACATCCTCCAAAAGGTTTCCGTTTAAGGAAAGCGATTTTTCCGTTCAGCTGTCATATTTCATAAATGAAACATGCAGCATCAACAAGCATTATCCAAATAGATGTAACAATGGCAACATGTAAAAGGTTTCGTCGTAATCGACACAATGTTGATAACGATACCTTTTCGCTACAAGCCTAGCTTAGTACGTTGGTATGTTGTCTTCCATGTATGTCTTCCTTGAAGACTTATATAGTACCAATAGACACAATGCCTTGCGGTACATCAACTAGTATCCAAACTTAGTTGGTATACATGGAATCCATTTCGGACTTTATGACAATTTGTCATAATTGGGAGTCGATACCTTGTATCACTTCCTCACACGTAGTCAGTTCGTATTCCTCAATAAGATTGACATCTCTTCGAGGTGAGATCAGAAACCCATACCCCAGGTTGTTTTCTGACTCTCTCCGACTTACGTGGTTCTTGTGTATTCGAAAATTATTGGTATAGTTTCATCTTTGATGAACTATTTGTGTTCCATTAAGGACTTAGTGCCTGTAACAGTATTACTCCGATTTTCATCGAGTTTTACTTTCCTCCCACTTACCACTGCATATCGGTATTCCTCTTAGGAAAACCGCATGGCGAACAACAATTACATTGTTCTCTAGTGAGTTGTATAAGTACTATACTTTGGTTTCCCTAGGATAACCTATAACTTAGGCACTTATCCAATTTGGATTCTAGTTTGGTATCATCCAAACATATGCCTAGCATACCCAAATCTTCAGGAATGAGAAACCCAGTTTCTTTCCTGTTCATATCTAATATGAAGTCTGTCTAACAAATTTTTATGGAACCTTATTCAAAATAAGTTATGCACTGTTAATGCGTATCCTTTGAAGGAAATGGTAGCTCAGAGCGACTTATGATTAACCTTATCATGTCCAACAAAATTCAGTTTCTCCGTTCGGACACACCGTCAAAATGACGTGTTCCTGGAGGAGTCCTCATTGAAAGAATACTATACTCTTTCAAGTATCTGAGAAACTTATTGCTTAAGTATTTTCATCATGGTCTAATCGTGATGGTTTTAATACTTTAGCCGATTTATCTGTCTATTTCGTGTTGAAACTGTAAGAGTTTCCGATTTGAGTTTCAAAAGAAACACACAACCATAACGCGATGCCACATCCGTAAAGGTCACGAAACATTCATATCCACATCTAGCCTAGCTAGATATGGGCCCACTTACTTCACTATGAATAAGGGCTAACAGATCGGTGGCACTTACACTTTTACCAAGTAAAATATATTTTAGACACTTGGCCCAATAAACTAGATTTGTAGACATCATTTGAATATAATCAAATCCGTCCTAGTATCCACTCTTCGAAAGTGTGGATATACGAGTCTTGTTTAAATTGTGTCCCAGACAACAATGCCACAAACAAGTTTCAACTGATTAATTCAGTTTGAGCTATTTGTTTGTCATGTTATACGTTTGAGATTTATTTATATTCAAAATATAAATTCTGTTATTCACATCTAATGTGTTTATCTCAATATCATCTTTATATAATAAAACACTTTAGTGTTATAGAATATAAAGGTATACCCGCAACGTGTTAAACCCTGATACAGAGATAATGTTTCTAGTCAAACTAGTTACATTTTAACAGTTTCCTAATTTAAGTACACACCCAAAGGGTAGTTCCTAAACTTAGGTATCTACGGTTAAAACATCGACTTTCGTCCCGTTTTCAATTCGCAGATTAATCTCAACTGAAGTCAGTATCCTGCTTTTCAGCAGATTCTGCACACCAGTACATATTTCTGTACCACATCCAGTATCTAAAATCCAATTTTAATACTAGCAGTGAACATATTTTATGACAAACATATTTGAAGTCGGAGTCTTACACCGTCTTCAATTCCTTCATGTCTGCCTTGTCCATACGGCAGTCACGCTTCCGTGTCCCCGTTTGCCACAATTTAGGCAGACATTTTGGGATATGTCCTTTATCTTCCCAGAAGATTCTAATGACTTTGCCTTTTCCCTTTTCCACACCCCAGAAGCCTTTGGCCAAGCCTTGGCCTTCTAGAATATCGAAGTAAGATGCGTATTGTGCTTCTCGCCATATTGCAAACTTTGGCTTTGTCTCATTGAGAATTGCCATTAACTCTCCAAGAGTTTACTATTGCAATTTTTATTTCTAAGATCTAAGAATAGATCTATGAAGATCCTTCAATTTCATTATCATACTTTAAGGATCTAATCTTTAGTTCTGATTAAGAAATTAAGGAGTCTATTTGGCAAGTTTAATGGATTAAGCACTAAAGTTATCATCACATAAATCTTCCAAAGATTATGTTCTACTATTTGCTTAACTCCGGGCTTAGGCCTAAGATGTTATTTTATCAAATAAAGTAACTTCTTAATTTTCAGGACCATCCTGAAGTTTTATTCCCAATTTGAAAATTAAAGTCGTTTAAATACATTTTCACCCAGGATTATGTTTTAAACATTAATCTTTCAATTTTCTTGATTCTAATAGTCCAATTATTTAATCAACGATTTTATGTACTATTTATTATAATGATTACTATAGTCTAACTATATAATCAACTATAATTCAATAGGTTAAATTCAATTATATTGATTACTATAATCCAATTATAAAATCAACTATTAATTGAAATAGTTTGAATACAGTCCAACTGTTTAATTAAAACAACAATTAATTATTAGTCCAACTAATATATTAATTATTTCATTGACGAATAATTTGTAATGAGCGCGTAAGGCAAGTAACTAAACGAATATTGCAAATTTAATACTTGCCTCCCACTATTTTTCGGCGAGCCCCTAACCCTCTGTTGAGTACTCGGGAACCTTGTTTCCTAGTGGGATAGGATCCCGTTAAATAACACACAATCTTGACTTTGGCCAACAAATTGTATGATAATTAACTAGGTAGATCTCTAAGATCAATTGGATCTCATCCAATTCTTAGATCCAGTAGGTGGACATCCAAGTCCGAAACATATATCTTATATATGCCAATATATCCAATATATTGCCTAACCTTTTTCTCTGAATCAACTAAGCATTGGCTTTGGCACAACAAACTTAGTGATCCTAGTTAAGCGGAACTCATTGACCTTGGAAAGCTTCGTAATCAATGTCGATGGACAAGAAGTGATCTTGACTTTGGCCAACAAATCACAACTTGGACAAGACACCAATATGTAACAAAGCTCTCATGATTCAAACACATCCTCAACGGATAAAGGTCTTGACTTTGGCCAACAAACCAATGCCAGTCTTGGATCTTGAGTAAGAATCACTCAATGGAAGGAAAAACGCTTAATATGTTGTGAGGGTTTTTCGCGTGCAATTGGCAACCAATTAATTATCTTTGTTAAGGTCTCATCATCATACACCCTTAAACATGCATTCTAAACACATAATAAGGCGTACATAAATAAATAATAATGATATGCGGATGGATACTTAACACATTGTTCCTAGAACAAATCTCTCAATTTCCTCTCTCCGCTAGCACAAGTATTACTTCTACCTGATTACATAACACTTCTAAAGAAACCTCATTTACATTGAGGGGAATATGTGAGAAGAGAAATACACATAGTGATGAGGTAATAGGCTGGACACGCAGGTCCAATTTAATCAATTCTAAATTTATTACAACAATTTCCAAAATTGCCCCACCCATCTAATATCCATCTGATATATATTATTCATGCATCGTAACCATGTATTCACACAAGCATGTTATCAATCAATCTAATCCAATTAATTAATCTGATAATTAATGACCATCCAATGTTCAAACAACGATTTGATTTTGCTCGAGTCAACTCGTTTTGCGAATAAGTACTCAAAGTATGAATTCTTGAATTAAATTAAACTACAACATTAAATCCAATTTAATTTGTATTTAATACTAATTCATTATTTAATTCCAAAGTAAATATTACACTTTATTAACGACCTTAGCGACTTAGATTCTAAATCTAATCGTTACGGGTCTCAAAGCCCGATTAACATCCAATGTTAATTTAATTAAAGTCCAATAGGCTTTCAATTAATTTATTAAGGCATGGACTTTTGGTCAACATGGGTCAAACCCAAATAACAAAGCCCATTTAAAGGAATCACCCTTATATGCCTAGAAACCAATTTAGGCCCAATTAAATATAAAGGTCCATTAAGTCATAATTGGACTTTATGGATATGGTTTTGGGCCCGATTGGATCCAACCAATTAGCCTAAACCCATCTTGGTACAACCAAGCCCATTAAAGCCCAATTACAACTTTTAAGGCCCAATTCCAAAATAATCCCAATTAATTAACTTACAAAATTCCAAATTTCATAATTAATTAATTAAGTGTATGCCATAATTAATTACCTAAATTAACATTTCCAAAACACAAATTTGTACAATTAATTATGCTCATTAACATCAAAACATGTCCAACACATTTTAATCAAAAATCAAACCCATTTCATGCTTATATAGTCTCGGCAATGAGGGGAATTTTTGTCCAATTCCGATTTCAATCCAATTGAATCTAAATCAACATTACCTAATTGATTTCAAGTCATCCAATGAATCAAAAATCAAAAATACCAAGACATTTAGGGCATAGCCATTCTCGGCCAAGCCTAGAATTTTAGGGAAAAATGATCCAATCCAATTTTCATGAAATTGATCCAATGCAACTTCAATTAAACATCATTCAAGCATACTCAATCAATTAATTTTATCAAATCATGCTCAAAATCAATTTACCCAATTTTAACCCTAAGTTCAAGTTTCATGCTCAATCTTGCTCTGATACCATTGTTGGATTTCTACGGTCTAATCGGGATCGTTTTAAGTAATGAAACATATGTGAATACAACAAGGAAGTTGCAGAATACTTACAATGAACGGTTGAGGCGATGCGACGAAGAACAAAAACTTTTTATGCCCTCATTGGAAGCTCACGGTAGTGCAGATTTTTGGCCTCCATTTTGTCCCATTTTCGGTCATGGATGATCCACCAAGCTCAAGATTTGTGTTGAAATTCCAGGCTCACGGGTGTTGTTCCCTATCACCTTCGCAAGACTCCGGAAGTGTGCTAGCACTTGGTAATTTTTGCCACAAAAATCACCTTGCCTCTCCTTGCTATTCTCGGCAAAACCAGTGAAAGAAGGAGAAGAATGCCCCTTAGGCGTGAGAGAGAAGAGAGGAATGAGAGAGTTAGATGTGTTAGGTTGTTGGAAATGTGTATCTAATACACAAAATATTGAATTCAAAATTCTTTTTTCCAAAAGTTTTACTTTCCAAAAGTCAAAACAATAAAGCCAACAACCACTTCTATCAACTACCATCACTATTCACTCAATCAAGTGACAAGATGTCACATCAATCAAAGTAACAAGTGATTTGACGCTTGATGTGACTTGTGGGCCGCACTTAAATCCGCACTTAAGGTCCATTATGTCATAATTGGACTTTATGGATATGGTTTTGGGCCCAATTGGATCCAACCAATTTAGCCTAAACCCATCTTGGTACAACCAAGCCCATTAAAGCCCAATTATAACTTTTAAGGCCCAATTCCAAAATAAGCCCAATTAATTAACTTACAAAATTCCAAATTTCATAATTAATTAATTAAAGTGTATGCCATAATTAATTACCCAAATTAACATTTCCAAACACAAATTTGTACAATTAATTATGCTCATTAACATCAAAACATGTCCAACACATTTTAATCAAAAATCAAACCCATTTCATGCTTATATAGTCTCGGCAATGAGGGGAATTTTTGTCCAATTCCGATTTCAATCCAATTGAATCTAAATCAACATTACCTAATTGATTTCAAGTCATCCAATGAATCAAAAATCAAAAATACCAAGACATTTAGGGCATAGCCATTCTCGGCCAAGCCTAGAATTTTAGGGAAAAATGATCCAATCCAATTTTCATGAAATTGATCCAATGCAACTTCAATTAACATCATTCAAGCATACTCAATCAATTAATTTTATCAAATCATGCTCAAAATCAATTTACCCAATTTTAACCCTAAGTTCAAGTTTCATGCTCAATCTCGCTCTGATACCATTGTTGGATTTCTACGGTCTAATCGGGATCGTTTTAAGTAATGAAACACATGTGAATACAACAAGGAAGTTGCAGAATACTTACAATGAACGGTTGAGGCGATGCGACGAAGAACAAAAACTTTTTATGCCCTCATTGGAAGCTCACGGTAGTGCAGATTTTTGGCCTCCATTTTGTTCCATTTTCGGTCATGGATGATCCACCAAGCTCCAAGATTTGTGTTGAAATTCCAGGCTCACAGGTGTTGTTCCCTATCACCTTCGCAAGACTCCGGAAGTGTGCTAGCACTTGGTAATTTTTGCCACAAAAATCACCTTGTCTCTCCTTGCTATTCTCGGCAAAACCAGTGAAAGAAGGAGAAGAATGCCCCTTGGGCGTGAGAGAGAAGAGAGGAATGAGAGAGTTAGATGTGTTAGGTTGTTGGAAATGTGTATCTAATACACAAAATATTGAATTCAAAATTCTTTTTTCCAAAAGTTTTACTTTCCAAAAGTCAAAACAATAAAGCCAACAACCACTTCTATCAACTACCATCACTATTCACTCAATCAAGTGACAAGATGTCACATCAATCAAAGTGACAAGTGATTTGACGCTTGATGTGACTTGTCGGCCGCACTTAAATTCGCAATGCGAGTGCGCCCGCAAACACTTCCGGGCTCGGGTTCGCTAATTCCAAATTAAAAAATTTTCTGTTGCGACATAATTAAATAATTATGCCTAGCAAAATTACTATTCACGTCGCTCACGAATTAATTCTAAATTAACTCGTTCGCCCGAATTAAAATTTAATTTCAATTCCGCGTCGAAATCCAATTTCGTATAATATATCGAATATATTATTTTATCGATTAATTCCAAATTAATCGTTCACTCTCTTTAATTAATATTTTATCCAAGATAAAATATCTCCGTAATTAGTCCCAGATTAATTTTCTCTCTCATCTAATTAATCCCAGATTAATAAAGTGCGAGTCATACGTCATTGGTGAATATTCGGGAAGCGACCCATGAGATCCCCGGATATGTTGGCAGTAAATCCGGTCGTCGGACTATCTGAACACGTACGTACCTAGTACTACGTTTTTACCGATTTACAAGACAAAGTTGGCTTCTAGCAAAGCGTCATGCCTACCCAATTCTCCAGAAATATCCTTACAGGAGTATGTGATTTATATCAGGCGTAGTATACGTAGTATTGCGTATCTCGATCCAGTATCGGATGTCACGTGCTAGGCCTGAGGCTGGAAATGTGTCTGCCCCGTACGAAGCACATATCGGATCTCTGGTAACTAGTCTCTATAATTAGATAAAAATGACCTAGTCATAATATCCCGATAGCTGCAGTATATAAGAGAACCAGTTCTGTATCCTACGTGATCATCATCTCCACTATTACTGGAGTGATACTTCCATCTCGACATCACACCCAATACACTACGATTCTCAATATACCCAGAAAATGCGTACACAGAACCTGTTAAAGCCCTGGACGACCAAAACCAAAGTACATTGATTATCGCAAGTATTAGTGGTGCAAGTCTCAGGTTAAGACCAAATACACCTACCCTGATTCAGACTTCCATAGACACATAGTAATACTACCAATGGAATTCTGAGGGGTCTATCTAGAGCGAAGCTGTTTTCCGTACCATCGGTAAAACACAACCTCCTACTACAGTTGCATGAGTATCCTATACCCAAATATATGAGAACTATGCTGTTATGCTCCCACAACGCGCATAAGTGTAATGCTAGTCTATTTTGCATTATCGATGTCCAATCTCGATAATACTACGACTAGAGATATTTAATGATTAAACCTTTATGGATTGATACGGTCTCATATCATCTTAATCCAGGAACTAATCATATGGACCTTTCATCATTTATACATCTTGGTGATCTAATCACAAATGATAAAAGAGCAATTTCCTTTATCACATAGTTAATTTGTACAACAACACCATGATCTGTACAAATAGTGACGTTATGGGTCATAACTGTCCAACAGTTTACCCCATATTAAATCAAGTCCATATAAGATTCTTAAATCTTATCATAGATATGGACTGATGGTACCAAACGTGCACTTAAAACCTATTTATGGACTTGGTTTAAAGTTCAAGTCTCACTAATGACAATTGTCACACTCAATATACCACCATTATTTCCGAATGTCATAGATATGAGTCGTGCATGCCCAATAACCAATCATGTGGGTGAGGCCTTTTATAAGGATAAAATATTACAGGACTGCTCGGAGAGTAGCTCCGAACACCTCCAACGAGCACCCAAAGTGGATAACTGTCCTCGTAGATCCGAGAAGAGCAGAAAAACGCATCTTCACATAAAGTAATACTCTAAAACAAATTAAAGCCGATATTCATTTTCGAAACCGACCTTAATTTTGGGTATCTGATACCAACAAATTAAAAATCTATTAAGAAATATATGATATATGATATTCCATAATATTCACAAAATGATTATTTACTCTCAAGTATAAGAGTGTCGAAATAATAAAATAACATCGTGAGTCCAAGGTCGATCCACATGGAATGGATTTAATATGACAAAATAATAATTCAACTAATAATATAAAAATATTAATATAATATTAAGGTTATGAGATCCACTCTTGATATTTCAAATATAAAATAATTTTTATTTTTTATAAAATACAAATTATAATTATTTCTCAATTAATTTATTTCATGATTATCATGAATTAAGTATGCCAAAATATTTAGTCCGCCTTGTCTATAATTAGTCCATGACAAGGTACTAAATATGCCAAAACATATAGATCATGTCTTATCTATAATTAATCTAGATTTTTAATAGTCCACTCTCTCACATTTATGAGATTCAAGTATTATCTGTGTCAATCAGAAACTATCTATAACTAGTCAAGAGACCTAAATAAATTAGAAAGAGTACAAATTTTATCTAAAAAATAATCACAAGTTATATAAATAATATAAATAAAAATTACATATATTTTCATACCCAGAGCTTCATCATTTACCCCAAAAAGATGCAAATTAATAAATCAAGATATAAATAAAAACAATAATAATTTTATTAGTAAAAGAAAAAAGAAATTAAAAAAAAACACACAAGAGTTGAGAATCCACAAATTCTTAGAGAGAATTCTGGAAATCCTCGTTGAGGAATGAGGAGCCGAGTATCCTCTATTTATATAGATGTTTCAGCACAAATGCAACTACCAAACACAAGGATTGGCATATTGTAAATATTTTTTTTTTGTTTTTTTATATATTATTATATTAAAATAATATTTTATATATAATCTTGGTGAGACCTCCAATATATATATATATATATATATATATAATATATATATATATATATATATATATATATTATATATATATATATATAATATATATATATATATATAATATTAATAATAATAAAATACATATGTAGCTAAATACATTATAAGCTCATTTTGTTGTCAATTTAAACACGGTGAATATTTTTCAAGTCCAATTTGAATTTATTTGTCACGTTTTTTTGGGTTTCTAGGTATTGTAATTCATATTCATTTTCCTGTTGAACATTCAAAGCAGTATTTTACCTATATAATAAATAAAAATCACAATAAAAATATATATAATATAAATTTAATTATTATTTCACAATTGTGTTAAGTTAAAATGATTAATGAAATTACAAGTGTAAAATGATTAATTTATCTTTCATTAAATGTACACTTCATCACACCTCACAACTAGTTTATTATTAGTCCATAGTAATTTAAGCGAAAACTAAAAATACAAATTCTTATCCAATTTAGTATTTATTTTTTTTTTTTTTTTAAAAAAAAAATTATCAAATACGCAAATTCTCATATATTTTTTTACCATTCTTCCATACACACATAAGACAGAGTATCAATCAATTTATTATGCCTACAATATTCATAGGTCTTGTTGAACAAATAGTAATATTTTTTTCTTACAGTTATATCAGAATTCACTTTTTGGCAATGACAATTTATTTATGTTGGAGTTGGTACTTGGAGCGCCAATCCGAATTGTACATTTTATTATTTATTAATAAAATAACTATTTTTGTCATTTCATACCTTATTGATAGCATTGTCATTATGCGTATTAGATTGATATATAGATATGCTAAGAATGACATCAACCTTAGAATAGTCTTGTAGTAATACTGGACACTAGATGGTCCGATATTGGGATAAGTATTACTATTGTAAACTATTCTTAAATTATATATATTCCTAGTCGTTGGTTTTGGAATATGGTCGAATTCCTATAACCTATAAGACTAGCACATGTCATATATTGGAATTAAAGTTCCAATGGTTTAAACCCGATATATCATGAGTTTTGGAAGCTCGTATAGACATGTGGGTATTGGTTGGACCGAATATTGAATGACTCACAAGTGATTCCTAATATTTGGAAGTACACACCACCGTCAATAGGAATCTCCTCGAGTCGAGTAACATTTGTATCCTTTGACTATAAGATATCATTGATTTTGTGTGAGATCCTCCACACTGTGATGTCATTGTAGGGGTTTTTAGGGGGTGAATCCGGTAACGCAGCGGAAGCGGTGAAAATCCGATTTTCAGATTTCAAAACTTTTTCTCTGATTAATTAAATAAACATATTTATTTAATATTCCAATAATCAAATTATGAAATAAAATTCAAATGAATCATATTCAAGTGAATTTACCAAATTACCCTTGCTTTGTATTTTTGTCCAATTTAGTCCGAAATTGATCTAATCAATTTTGAATGATTCTAAATCATTTCTAAGATGAACTTATGATGCTCAAAACATCAAAACACCAAAAGCACCAAAATCCCCAAATTTCTTTGTCAAAGCCGAGAGCCCCTCTAAGGAGCACAATTGTGCACTTTGTCATTTCATGTCTCAAAACACATCTAAATGTAATCCAATGAACATGAAACTTTATATGCATCATATACACACACAAATACACAACATATATGAAAAGCCCCAAATTTGGAATAGGTCATTAACCCTAGTTTTACAATTTCCACAAATTGGACAAATTAGACCAAATACACTAAATCAATTACTTCAATCATCATTCTTCCATCCAATCCAAGTCTCAACACAATGAAACAACTCAAGATCAAATCTAGGTCATTTAAGAGTGGGTCAACAACTCTAGATTAGCAACATGGTTTCAAAAACCTTAAAAGAATGTTTATAACTACAATAGTCACAACACTTCCTTCATTACATGCTTCACACTTCACCAAAACTTCCATCAACAAAAACCACAAGAACAAAGAAATAAACATCCTAAGAATATCATATATTAAAGCCTAGAACCTAAGGAACAAATTCCTTACTAATAGCAAGTTTGAAAAACTTACTAAATTTCCAAGCTTTTGAACTTTTCTTTTTTTTTTTCTCAAGCTTCCTTTAGTTCTTCAATGGAGTTTATATTTTGTGAAATGTATTAGGTTAACCAAATGAAAAGCAAATGAAAACAAATATACTTGTGCTTTTAAGCCTTGGCCGAAATTTGTAACAAGTATATAACAAATTTTTCATTTCAAATTCATTTCAAAATAATTTGTTATCTTAATACAAATATCTAAAACACTTTATAGATATTTATTTAAGTCAACAATTGCAACTAACATCATTTAATTAAATATCCTAATGTAAGATATTTATATTTTAATTAATTTAATCATTTAACAATTAAATAATTAATTAATTAATCAAATACAAATATATTAAATATATGTATAATATTTACATTAAATATTAAAAACATATATTCATTTAGGATATAAGTCAAATAACTCATTTTGACTATTAATTAATGTGTATTTAAATTAATCAAGTATTAAATGTAAATACACAATAATTAAGCAAATGACTATTTAGTCTCTTTAGCACGTATCTTGCGTTTAACCTTTAAACGACTTTATAAATAATCAATATTATTTATTAATGTTGCTCTAGTGCTCTACGAGTATGTTTCATTATTGAGACTCTCTAGATTCAGGTATATCCGTCACGAAATCAAATTTCGTGTCCATAATCTATCCACCCGTAGATTATGACGATCACGGATAATCTCGCTGAACCATACAGGTCGAGGTCATGGCAAATGTATAATTCCTCCGTCACAGGTATCCGGATAAATCCCAGAGATATAGATGTAAACGTCAAATCTCTATCGGGATTATCCAGTCGACTATTCTATTAGCAATCTCAAAAGAATGTTTAGAACTAGCTTCTAAACTTTACCACGGGCCCATGGTTTTATCTGATTGCTAATCATATGGACTACCTATGCTCTGATACACAGAACTGACGGATCCTATCTTGATACACATAGGACACCCTGAGGATCTATCTACACCCAACGAACAGGCGGAGGTCTGATCTAAATAGATCGGTGACGTGACTGCCGTCTAAGTGTAGAAGATGTCTCATGTGCCCACAATGGCATCTCAAGTCTAAGAATCACAAGTGCTACTCAACCCAAGAAGATTCTTATTGACGCTGGTGTACCATCCATTAAGAATCTTCGGTGAGTCGTTCAGTGTTTATCCGCTATAAACACCTACACGTCTATACTAGTCTCCAAGACTAATGGTTCATTGAGAAACCATTGGAATCATATATTCCAGTATACGACATGTACCGGTCTCAACGGGTTTACTATACTGACCAAGTAGTGTAAACCTTGACCAGGAACTGTCTGAGAATGACAACGTCATGATACTTCTCAATGTCCGTTGCGACGCTTTTGCAACTGTATCATGACTAATCATTCTAGGGTCATTACGTCTTTACCATATAGAAAGATAGATTATTATTATAGAAACTGCATATATTATTCATAATAATAATGTTTTACAGAAGTATTTAACAGAAATACAACCGGGAATTGGCGCTCTGAGCACCAACCCCAACAAAATCTCCCACTTGCTCTAGTGCCAATATCGATTGTATCTAATACCCATCGACTCCACGTGTTTATCAAACAGCTTCGGAGGTATGGCCTTCGTCAGCGGGTCTGCTACATTATCTTCACTCGGTACCTTGCACACGACAATATCCCCTCGCGACACGATCTCTCGAATGATGTGGTACTTGCGTTCCACATGCTTCGACTTCTGATGCGCCCTCGGTTCCTTTGCTTGCGCAATGGCTCCAGTATTATCACAGTATAACGGAATCGCATTCTCGATACTTGGGACAACTCCCAATTCTGTGATAAAGTTCTTTATCCACACAGCCTCTTTTGCAGCTTCAGAAGCTGCAATATATTCCGCCTCAGTGGTGGAATCAGCTGTCGATCCCTGTTTGGAACTCTTCCAACAAACTGCACCTCCGTTAAGGGTAAAGACAAATCCAGATGTAGACTTTCTATCATCGGGATCCGATTGGAAATCGGAGTCTGTATACCCATTAACCTGCAGTTCGTTTCCTCCATAAACTATTAACTTATCCTTAGTACCTTTAAGATACTTTAGGATATGTTTAATGGCCATCCAATGGTCATTACCTGGATTGGACTGATATCGACTAGTTACGCTAACAGCGAAACTGATATCAGGCCTCGTACATAACATGGCATACATTATGCTACCCAAACATGAAGCATAAGGTTGGTTAGACATTCTAACCTTCTCATCTTCTGTTTGTGGACACATCTTCTTGGAAAGATGAATCCCATGTCTGAACGGTATGTTTGCTGTCTTACAGTTACCAAAGCTATACCGTTCCAAGATCTTATCTACGTACGTTGATTGGGATAACCCAATCAGCCTCCTTTGTCTATCTCTATAGAGTTTTATCCCTAAAACATAGGAAGCTTCTCCCAGGTCCTTCATGGAGAAATTCTTACAGAGGTACGCTTTGACGCTTTGCAACATACCTAAATCATTCCCAATGATTAGGATGTCATCAACATATAGGACTAAAAATACGACCATGCTCCCACTGGCCTTCTGATACACACAGGATTCTTCCGAATTCTTGAGAAAACCAGACGATCTAATAATCTCATCGAATCGAAGATTCCAACTTCGTGAAGCTTGTTTAAGTCCATAAATGGACTTCTTAAGCTTACATACCATACCCGAGGTTTCGCTGGATGTGAAACCTTCCGGCTGTTCCATATAGATTTCTTCATCAAGAAATCCATTTAGAAAAGCCGTTTTGACATCCATTTGCCAAATCTCGTAGTCATGATACGCAGCTATAGAAAGCAAAATCCGGATAGACTTAAGCATTGCTACCGGCGAAAAAGTTTCATCGTAGTCGACGCCAGGTCGCTGCGTGTAACCTTTTGCTACCAGTCGGGCCTTGTAAGTTTCAACCTTACCGTCAGGCCCGCGCTTCCTCTTGTAAACCCATTTACAACCGATAGGAACAATTCCTTCGGGAAGCGGAATCAAGTCCCAAACTTGATTTTCATGCATTGAGTCTATCTCGGATTTCATGGCACTTTGCCATTTCACGGAGTCGATGTCCAACATCGATTCTCTATAGGTGAAAGGATCTGTCTCTTCAACTAAGAGAACATCCAGACTCTTTTCTTGTATCAAATACAAGCGTTCAGGAGGTCTAGATACCCTTTCCGACCTACGGAGTGTGTGTGTTGAAGGTCCTTCATCTACTTGAACTTCAGGTTCCTCCGTTGGTTCGTTGTTTTCAGGTTGGACTTCATCAAGCTCAACCTGTCTATGATTACCACCTTCTGACAAAAATTCTACTTCTAGAAATTTTGCGAAGCGAGCTACGAACACATTTCGATGCTCGGTATCATAGAACAGATATCCCCTCGTATTCGAGGATATCCAACAAACCTAAACTTTTGCCCTCGAGGCGAAAGCTTATCTTGCTGAGTTACCCTGACATAGGCAGGACAACCCCAAACCTTAATATAATTAAGATTTGGTCTCCTACCGAACCATATCTGATACGGTGTCGTAGGAACAGCCTTTGAAGGAATCTTATTCAAAAGATGTGCGGCTGTTAAGAGAGAGTAACCCCATAAGTAATAGGGCAAATCTGTGAAACTCAACATCGATCGGACCATATCCAATAAAGTCCGATTTCTCTTTCAGATACACCATTGTGCTGTGGTGTACCTGGAGGAGTATATTGAGCGAGAATCCCATTCTCCTTCATATAATCCATGAACTCACCACTCATATATTCCCGCCTCGATCTGATCGAAGGCATTTAATATATTTACCAGTTTGTTTTTCTACTTCATTTCGGAACTCTTTGAACTTTTCAAAGGTTTCCGATTTATGTCGCATCAAATACACATAACCGTACCGTGATAAATCATCGGTAAAGGTAACGAAGTACGAATAACCACTGTGAGCAGTTTGACTTAGTGGACCACATACATCAGAATGTACGAGTTCCAGTAAGTTAGTGGCGCGGTGTCCAACACCAGAAAATGGGGCTTTGGTCATTTTACCCTGAATACAGGATTCACAAGTTGGATAGGATTCAATGGTAAGATCTGATATCAAACCATTCCTAACCAATTGGGTAAGGCGTTTAACGCCAATGTGACCAAGTCTCATATGCCAAAGTTCAGTATTATTAATTACAGGTAAACTACGTTTATTAACTCCAGTATTTAATATATCTTTTGAAGTTTGCAATGTATAATGACCATGCTGGTTTGGACAACAAAGGATCTGAATATTATTTTTATCATATAAATACAAAGAACTATTCTTAATATTAATACAAAAGCCTTCTGTATCTAATACAAAAAGTGATATAATATTAGCGACACATCCCGGTACAAAATGACAGTCATATAACAAAAGTGTCCCATTCGGCAATGAGATCTCGCACTCCCACTGCAACTGCATCCAAAGAGTCTCCACTCCCGAATCGCAACTGCATCTCTCCAGGCTTCAGTTTCCTACTTTCCTTCAGCACCTGCAACGAATTGCAAATGTGAATGGGACAAGCAGAATCTAAAATCCAGCTGGATGTAACGGCTTCACAAGCCAAAGATAAATCAATAACTGGAAAAATAAAAGTACCTGATGTAGAAGCTCTGTCTCTCCTCAGTGGGCAATGTAATCAGGACAGTTCCTTTTCCAGTGCCCGACTTTGCCGCAGTGGTGGCATTTGTCTTCAGAAGCCCTTTTGGGCTTTGCAATCTTCGCCTGTTGTTGAGGACCAAAAGCCTTCTTCTTCTTCTTGCCTTTCTTGTTCTTTCCCTTGGACCATCCTTGGGAAGAAGCCGAAAGAGAAGTAGTTCTAGGAGGGCGAGTCGGTACTCCCTTCTTAAGGTCCTCTTCTGCCGTGAGCAACATCCTATGTAGCTCCTGGTAGGTACAGACAGTCCCGTGCATGTTGAAGTACATCACGAACTGGCGAAATGAAGCTGGTAGTGAACCAAGAATGACACTCCTACCGAGAATGTCATTCAAGATGAGATTATGTTGCCTCAATTGATCGATCAAATCGATCATCTGAAGAACATGTGGGCTAACACTCTGCCCCTCATCCAGACGCGCATGGAACAGTTCCATGGCGACTTTGTGAACAATCACTTGTTCTGGTTCTCAAACGATTGTCTCAATCGCGTCATCATACTATAGGAATCTAACATACCATAGTACTGTTGCTTGAGTTTCGGAGACAGTGAACTAAGGATGTATGATTTAACCCTTAAATCATCATCCTTCCAAGTTTCAAAAACTTGGCGTTCCTCCTCCGAAGCATCCGCACCCACTGCAAGGGGCAACGGACCCTCAAGAACATAACCCAGCTTTTCGGAATCGAGGACAATCCTCAAATCCAATTCCCAGTCTGCAAAGTTCTCAGCGCCTTTCAGTTTGTTCGCATCAAGCATACGCGCAAACTGATTTGTGGATTGTGCCGCCATCGCCAATCTATCATATAGATCACGAAAAACGGTTAGCAGAATTAAAGCAGTTTCATATAATATCAAAATCATAACTAGATCATGGATTTTTAATCTAATATGCCCCTCCCACTAAATCATGCAATACTGTAATCCCAAAACAGAATACAAATATTTAATAATTAAATTAAATACTAATAGTGAAAAGTGGATCCCGTGAATATATTTCGGCTCACAGCAGAGGCACGGTCTCGCCTACGTATATTCATCAGGTAGACAACTCATTTGTCAATCATTCACTAATGACTCCTAAGTATCCGGTCCTGGCCGTTTCTCGTTGTCGCTGCGAAGGCAGGCCCACAAGGAGACGTACCAAGGTTAAACTCGTCAATGATAAACTCAAGTTACTTACGTAATCCTGACAGCTAGGGCACGTTCAGAATTCCGCTTTTACTTGAATTTACCTAGTATCTAATATACATCCGGTATAAATAAATCTTTATCGGCTACATCCTCACAGCAGAGGCACGGTCTCGGATGTAGTCACAAAGAAGTATTCATAAACCGTATTGACAAGACGGACCATATAACATGCATCAAATACATAATTACATTCAAACCTTATTAATTAGGGATTTTCCGCTAAGTGTCATACACCTAAATCTAACCAATTTAGATCCTAATAAGCATGCATAAAGTCAAGAAAACATGATTAAACATTGATTCAATGAAGGCTAATCATATTAGGTGGCCTAGAATCAGACTCGCTCTGATACCATTTTGTAGGGGTTTTTTAGGGGGTGAATCCGGTAACGCAGCGGAAGCGGTGAAAATCCGATTTTCAGATTTCAAAACTTTTTCTCGGATTAATTAAATAAACATATTTATTTAATATTCCAATAATCAAATTATGAAAAAAATTCAATGAATCATATTCAGTGAATTTACCAAATTACCTTGCTTTGTATTTTTGTCCATTTTAGTCCGAAATTGATCTAATCAATTTTGAATGATTCTAAATCATTTCTAAGATGAACTTATGATGTTCAAAACATCAAAACACCAAAAGCACCAAAATCCCCAATTTCTTGTCAAGCCGAGAGAGCCTCTCCAAGGAGCCAATTGTGCCATTTTGTCATTTCATGTCTTCAAACACATCCAATATAATCCATCAACATGAAACTTTATATGCATCATATACACACACAAATACACAACATATATGAAAAGCCCCAAATTTGGAATAGGTTCATGAACCCTAATTTTTCAATTTCCAACAAATTAGACCAAATACACTAAATCAATTACTTCAATCATCATTCTTCCATCCAATCCAAGTCTCAACACAATGAAACAACTCAAGATCAAATCTAGGTCATTTAAGAGTGGGTCAAAAACTCTAGATTAGCAACATGGTTTCAAAAACCTTAAAAGAATGTTTATAACTACAATAGTCACAACACTTCCTTCATTACACATGCTTCACACTTCACCAAAACTTCCATCAACAAAAACCACAAGGAACAAAGAAAAAAACATCTAAGAACATCATATATTAAAGCCTAGAACCTAAGGAACAAATTCCTTACTAATAGCAAGTTTGAAAAACTTACTAAATTTCCAAGCTTTTGACTTTTTCTTTCTTTTCTCAAGTTCCTTTAGCTTCTTCAATGGAGTTTATATTTTGTAAAGTGTATTAGGTTAACCAAATGAAAAGAAATGAAAACAATATATACTTGTGCATTAAGCCCTTGGCCGAATTTGTAAAAAATATATACCAAATTTTTCATTTCAAATTCATTTCAAATTCATTTGTTATCTTAATACAAATATCTTAAAACTACTTTATTAGATATTTATTTAAGTCAACAATTGCAACTAACATCATTTACTTTAAATATCCTAATGTAAGATATTTATATTTTAATTAATTTAATCATTTAACAATTAAATAATTAATTAATTAATCAAATACAAATATATTAAATATATGTATAATATTTACATTAAATATTAAAAACATATATTCATTTAGGATATAAGTCAAATAACTCATTTTGACTATTAATTAATGTGTATTTAAATTAATCAAGTATTAAATGTAAATACACAATAATTATGTAAATGACTATCTAGTCTCTTTAGCACGTATCTTGCGTTTAACCATTAAACGACTTTATAAATAATCAATATTATTTATTAATGTTGCTCTAGTGCTCTACGAGTATGTTTCATTATTGAGACTCTCTAGGTTCAGGTATATCCGTCACGAAATCAAATTTCGTGTCCATAATCTATCCACCCGTAGATTATGACGATCACGGATAATCTCGCTGAACCATACAGGTCGAGGTCATGGCAAATGTATAATTCCTCCGTCACAGGTATCCGGATAAATCCCAGAGATATAGATGTAAACGTCAAATCTCTATCGGGATTATCCAGTCGACTATTCTATTAGCAATCTCTAAAAGAATGTTTAGAACTAGCTTCTAAACTTTACCACGGGCCCATGGTTTTATCTGATTGCTAATCATATGGACTACCTATGCTCTGATACACAGAACTGACGGATCCTATCTTGATACACATAGGACACCCTGAGGATCTATCTACACCCAACGAACAGGCGGAGGTCTGATCTAAATAGATCGGTGACGTGACTGCCGTCTAAGTGTAGAAGATGTCTCATGTGCCCACAATGGCATCTCAAGTCTAAGAATCACAAGTGCTACTCAACCCAAGAAGATTCTTATTGACGCTGGTGTACCATCCATTAAGAATCTTCGGTGAGTCGTTCAGTGTTTATCCGCTATAAACACCTACACGTCTATACTAGTCTCCAAGACTAATGGTTCATTGAGAAACCATTGGAATCATATATTCCAGTATACGACATGTACCGGTCTCAACGGGTTTACTATACTGACCAAGTAGTGTAAACCTTGACCAGGAACTGTCTGAGAATGACAACGTCATGATACTTCTCAATGTCCGTTGCGATGCTTTTGCAACTGTATCATGACTAATCATTCTAGGGTCATTACGTCTTTACCATATAGAAAGATAGATTATATTATAGAAACTGCATATATTATTCATAATAATAATGTTTTACAGAAGTATTTAACAGAAATACAACCGGGAATTGGCGCTCTGAGCACCAACCCCAACAGTCATGTATGTCATAGACCTTTCATGGTCTGGCCTCTAGATGTTCGTTGGGTGTGGACCGATGCACTCAGTAATCATGTGAGAAGCAAGATAAGATCTGTCGGCCCGTATGTGTACCATAAGGGGTTTAGGCACCCATGTAAGTAAAGTCACGATACTTAAAATTTTGGCCAAAGTCGATCACATAGGGTGGATCACATCAGTTATGAAGAATCGTTGACATGTCGACATGAGATGTTGCGCCTCAAAAACTGACTGTGTATTCTATGTTTCCTAAGCACAACTCAGATAGCCTACGACGGGTGGAGGGATTGTTAAACATATATTATGACATCGACTTGTATAGTTCAGAAAGGTCGTTCATGTTCTTCGCGAATTCAGAGGTGCCGAATTGCGTACATATTAGCTAGGCTTATATGACGAACGTGTCTGAACTTAGAGAGTCTCAATATGAAGTGTACTCGTTGAGCACTTGTGTAGCCGATTAGTTTTGATAAAAAATAATATTCAATATTATAATTATCAATCAATTATATCAAGTGTTATGGATAACATTGATTATTTACTTTGACCTAATTAGATTAATGCAATAATTACATAAAGGGCTTAATTGTAAAATCATAATTATCTTTACCATTTGAGGATATTATGATAATTGTAAGTATGTAATAATAAATGGTTTTGGCTTGATTTAATTGGATTAAATTAAAGTGGTAAACATTGAACTAATCCATTTCCTAATCCTGTCTTGATTTAATTGGATTAAATCAAAGTGATAGACAATGAAGATTAGTCACACCTAATTATTTATATTTGGAAAAATTAGATTAAGTCACATAATAGTTGATTAGAACTTTTATTAATTAAAAATTACATAAGTTTTGCTATAAATAGCAAGTTTTAGGAAGATTTTAATTAAGAAAAGAAAAAGCTTAAGAAAGTTATATACAAGCAATTCTTGGAGAAATTAGCCTAGAGAAGAGAAGTGTTTAGAAAAGCTTTGGAAGATCTCTACAACATTTCAACAAGGAGGAATCAAGATTGGATCTTGAATTGAAGCTTACTTGCATTGGAATCAAGATTGGATCTTGGAGTCAAGCTTGTTAATCGTTGGAAGTTCTTCAACCATTTCAACAAAGGAGAAGTAGATTGGATCTTGCATCAATCTTACTATGTAAGTTTGAACTTCTCTTAAGTTATGTTCTTCATTAGTGAGTTTTTCATTAGTGAGACATATAGTGATGAATTATGTATTAGATGCATGATTACATAGCTTAAAGTCGAAATAAGACTAATAGATTGTGTTAGTAATTAGGTCAAAGATGTTCATGTTGGACATGGAATAATTAATAATAGTTTGGAACTCTAGATTAAAGTTTAGAGTTATGACTACTAATCTAGAATCACTTGACCACCTTTGGGTGAAATATAATTGTTAATGAGTCATTTCATAGTGGGATTCTATATTGGTTTATGTTTTGATTCAAACAAATACATATATGTATTTAGAATACACGTATGTTAGTTGTATAACATGTGTTGTGGTTGGTTTTGATATTAAAATTGGTTTTAATGTGTATTGAAATGATATGAGAAAATTAGAAGTGTTTAGGATTTATTTAAAGGTTGAAATTACTCACTGCCCCGGTGAGCGTCTCGACTCTGACCCTCTAGCGTTGCGATATTGAGCATCAGACCTAGAAGCATCGCGACTCCCATCCTTTAGTGTCGCGACGCTTAAACATTAAGCTCTCAGAGTTGCTCGTACTTTGGAGCATCTCGATTCCCATCCAGCGCGCCGCGACTCCTAGGGTCGACGAACACTAAAACTTCATTTTCTCCGTTCCGGAGTTTCCGAACTCCGATTTGGTCCCCGTTTTTTCCTAAGAACTCGTATCAGAATTCAGTTTTTATTAAAATATTTTAAAATATATCAATCCTTAATATCCTTCGATTAGACCCACTTCGACTGCACGAGTACCGATCCGACCCTAGGGATTCCACAACTGCCCCAACAATATATTTATGTAAAAATTATTATTATTTTTTAATAATACATCATCAATCATTATATAGAGTTTTGGGTCAGTGACTCCTAAACCAATTGTCTTTAGGGCACTAGGTGTTAAGACACCCCTACGAACTTAATTGTTCGGATCTCATATGTCACAAAAATTTATCTAATTCCTTTAAGCTTTCTCTTTAACCTATGTAATGAGCTTTGGGCCAATGACTTACAGACCAGTTAGTTTTAGGGCACTAAGTGTTAAAACATCCATATAAACTTAATTGTTCGAGTTATAGAGGCTACGAAATCGAACTTATTCACACTTTTTTTTTCTTTTTTAACTCAAGCTCTACCGTTTTACACGAACAATCACTGCTTGTTGAGATAAGATGTCCACATACTAAGTAAAAGCTTCATTATTATTATTGTTGTTGTTGTTGTTATTGTTATTATTATTAACTAACTCAAGTTCTACGATTTTCCGCGAACAACCACTCCTTACTGAGGTAATATGTCCGGTTACTAAGTAAAAACTTGATTAGTTTTTTATTTGATTTTTTAAAAATAAAAACACAAACTCCATTGTCCTTAAGTGCTGTCTCTAACAACTAGAGAACTGAATATTATAAAATTTTACTTACAACACATGATCATATGTTACAATGTATGTTGATAATACCTGTCAAATGAGCATATGTAAATCAAATTTAATCAATATTATGGAGAATTCACAAATATAAATAATTCAAAAAGAAATGAACAAAAATAACTTGTTACGAAATAACATAAAAACGAAAATATTTTTTTTACATACAAAATGAAATAATTTTTTTTTAAAAATAAAATAAAATAAAAACATTATAGTCAACTATCTCATTCACTGAGCCAAATTGAGACATTATCCCTAATGTCTAAATAAGAAGAAGTAGAGTTTAGAAGATATCACTTGGTTAATGTGTAAATAACAATCGAATCTATAACACTCTTACTAAAAAAAGTTACAGTAAATTGACAATTTTCTTATAAATTGACAAACATGATCTTTTAAGGTCAGATTCTCGAAACTATAGTTTAGTAAGTTTTTTTTTTTTTTTTACAAAATAACAATAATATACAAGTTTTTTTTTTAAAACACACAAAACAATACAAAGGTGAAATTATGCAATAATGTTAAATTATTATTATATCTATTAAATTTTATTCCCTGACAATAACGCCAAAAACTACAAAATGATTTTTTATTCCCAAGTATAAGAGTGTCGAAGTAATAAAATAACTCAATAGATTTAATAGGATAAAATAATAATTCATCTAATAATATAAAAATAATAAATTTAAATACTAATGTTATAGGATTCACACTTAATATTTCAAATATAAAATAAATTTTACTTTTTATAAAATATAAATTATAATTATTTTCCAATAAATTTATTTCATGATTATTGGGTATTAATTGTGCCAACACATGTAATATGTCGTGTATATATTTAATCTATGTCAAAGTAATAAATATGTCAAAACATGTAGATCCTATCTTTTCTATAATTAATTCAGATTTTTAATAGTCCACTCTCTCGCATTTATGAGATTCAAGCATTATTTGTGTAATTCAGAGACTGTCTACAGCTAGTCAAAAGTCCTAAATAAACTGGAAAGACTATAAATTTTATCTAGAAAATAAACTCAATATATATATATATATATATATATATATATATATATATATATATAAATAAAAGTATTTATATTTTCATACCAAAAGCTTCACTTTTTACCCCAACATGATGCAAATTAACAAATCAAGAGATAAACAAAACAATCATAATCTTATTAATAAAAGAAAAAAATTACAAAAAAATAAAAAAACATCAAAGTTAAGACTCAACAAATTCTTAGAGAGAATTTTGGAAATCCTCGCCGAGGAATGAGGTGTCAAACATCCTCTAATTATATTTGAATCTTTTAGTATTGAATTTAAAATTTTTCAAGTTCGTATATCAATTTCAATTTAAATAATGAAAATTTCAAATTTAATTACCATCATTTCAATTTCAATGGTTCGAATTTCAATTTTATTATCCTCTTGGTATCAATACCGAGAGGTAGAATAGCAAAACCCACTTTAATATATGTTAATACTTTTCTTTCCTTCATTTTCTTAATGGCTAGTGTAATTTCATTGGACTACAATTGAAGTCAATTGTTACTAAATTTTCAACAAACAAATCTTGTATGGCAAGTAATGAACTAATATGAGTATAAATATGTTATAAATTCTCTAAATATATAGTATAGATGAATGATGGTCATGTCCCTTGAGTAGTGTAATTTGGGAAATGCACAAACATGTAGGGATATGTCATCTAAAATTGGAAGAACACACCCCCAGACTCCAAAAGGTATAAGGAATGGGTATAATCCTTGGGATGGTTACACCTCAAACCAAATGGTGCCCTTAAAGACACCATTTCATGCCTATATATAGGAGCCTTATGTTCATTCCAAAAGATCCAGAATATTACAAGTTTCATACATTTGTCTTAGAGAATCTTTTAAGTAAAAGAGAGTTTCCACCATTGTCTTTGATCAAGATCTTGTAAAAGAAGTGCCCCTTAAACAAGAAGCATCCAAGGAATCCTGGGAGAACGTTAGCCACATAACATCCGTAGAGCACCGAGGCGGGGGCTAATAAGTTCTTAAGGACATAGGCATCTCGACTTGGATTTCGAGTTTTTCATTATCTTCAACATTTTACCAGGTTTTCTTATTTTTCTAAGGTTTATGGTTTAATGTTGAATCTTGGCATGATAGTCTGTTTGATGCATGTTAAATTTCATTTGATAGCACTTTTTATACAACAATCTTAAGAACTTATTACTTTAATTGTTGTTAGATGAGAATTTGTATGTGTTAATAGCCATTTTTATGGAAAAATATATTATGTGCATGAAAAATAAGCAAAGACGTTCGAACGCCCGACGAACGCGTAGGCAAAATTTTAATTTTTCATGATCTCATTCAAACGCGTCTTCAAACACAACTCGAACGTAAGTCTTCTGCCAAAGAACGTTCGAACGCGTATTCAAACACAACACGAACGTAAACTATCTGGAATGTTTCGTTCGAACGTGTTTTCAAATGCTACACGAACGTAAACTCTCTGGAACATTTTGTTCGAACGCGTTCTGGAACGCTACACAAACTTGAACTCTCTTGAACATTTCATTCGAACGCGTTTACAAACGCTACACGAACGTGAACTCATTGGAAAGTTTTGTTCGAACGAAGAAACGAACGTGACACTAACGAACTTAATCCTGGAATTACTTTTAGATTAAAATAGACTCAGATTAATCTATATTATCATAATATTAACTTAGTAAAATCATATACTGTATTGCTATAAACTTGATAGTATAGATTTAAGTTAATATTAGGGTATTCAATTATCACAAGCATACATATAGTGATAAAGTTGAAATTTAATTGTGTGTTGCATACTTGGTTGAGAATTAAAATTGTAATCTTATACACGTAATTCCGTCCAAGCTTGATTGATTAATACACTTACACATATATAATTATACACATATTGTATTGTGAATTGAAGTGTAATACTAAGTTTGAATGTCTAAGATATTCTATTGAGAAAGTGTTTAAAGGATATTCTGTCAAAAATGCGATAAGAGCCTAAGTGGGCAGGGATTTAAGTGGTTACTCCGGACCCCCCTCGTCATCTGGGAATATTCCTTTATTTACTTATCATAAGAAACCTTAGTCATAAATTCAAGGACTTGTTTTATTTGGTACTACTGTCCAATATAGCAACAAGTGGATTCTTAGTATATCACTTATACAAGATCATTTGTTTGATCGTTGTCCAATGTGTCTTTTGTAGACTTATTGATTACTGTTGGTTTTTCCAGTTACACATAGCTAGTGGAAATATCGCAGTACCGGTCGCTCATGGAGAAAACCGGAAAAGTTTGGTGGAGCAAAATTTAAACAATGGTAGAGAAAATTATTGTTCTACCTGACAACGTTGCAATTAGCTAAGTATCTCAAAGATCCTCCGGGTCCTGTGGAGGTAGAAACGAAAACAACCAAGTAACTACGAGAAGAGACATGGTCGTCAGACGACTTCTTGTGCAAGAACTACCTCTTGGGAGGACTTGACAATACCATGTACAATGTGTACCAAGGCATGATTTCTGCGAAGATTCTTTGGGAATCTCTCGAGAAGAAATACAAAACCGAGGATGCCGGGCAAAAGAAATTTATCGTGGGTAGGTTCCTGGACTACAAAATAGTAGATTCAAGAACGGTAATGTCTCAGTTGGGTGAACTACAATTGATCATTCATGAAATATTGGATGAATGAATGAAACTCTGTGAGACGTTTCAAGTTTCCATAATCATTGAAAAGTTACCTCCATCATGGAAGGACTTCAGGAGCTATATGAAACACAAAAAAGAAGCATATGAGTCTTGAAGACCTTGGAGTTTGATTGAGGATCGAAGAGGACAACAACAAGTCCGAGAAGGCCAACTACAAGACTATAGAGTCTAAGGCCAACATCATCGAGGATGGAAATGGTAGCAAAAAGAGAAAGAACAGTGGAGCTGATTTTTCCCAAGCAAATAAGAAGTTCAAGAGGAAGTGCTACAATTGTGGAAAAAACGGTCATATGGCAAAGGATTGCAGAAACAAGAAGTCTCAGGACAAAGGCAAGAAAAATAAAAATGAGGCTCATGTCACTGAAGATGAGCAGCTAACTGATGAGATCTCAGAAACGAACCTCTCAGCAGTTGTAATAGAAGTCAACTTGGTTGGGAATTCGAGAGAATGGTGGGTAGACACTGGGGCTACTCGTCATATCTGTGCTGATAGCAAGATGTTTTCCTTGTATTAGAAGGTCGATAGTGGCGATCATCTGACAATGGAAAATTCGTCTACCTCTAGAGTGGTTGGACAAGGCACAGTGGTTCTGAAAATGACATCCGGAAAGGAGCTTACATTGAAGAATATTTTACATGTTCCTGATATTCGGAAGAACTTGGTATCGGGCTCTCTTTTTAGCAAAAATGGTTTTAAGTTTGTATTTATTTCTGACAAGTTTGTATTGACCAAAAATGATGTTTATGTAGGAAAAAGATATCTCACTGAGGGCATTTTCAAGTTCAATGTAATGACTGTCAATCGACATAATGCTAATAATAAAGCTACAACTTCCGCTTATATTATTGAGTCACAAAATGTATGGCATGAGAGGTTATGACATGCTAATTATGATATTATGCGTAAATTAATTAACATGGACCTTATACCTAAATTTGCAATTGATAACCAACATAAATGTGAGGCATGCGTTGAAGCAAAAATGCATAGAACATCATTTCATTCCATAGAACGAAGTTCTGAACCCTTGGAACTTGTACACTTTGATGTGTGTGATATGAATATTGTGCAAACAAGAGGCGGTAAAAAGTACATTGTCACTTTTTATCGATGATAGCACAAGATTCTGTTATGTGTATTTGCTGAGGAGCAAATATGAAGCTATTGAGAGCTTTATACACTATAAGAACGAAGTTGAAAATCAACTTGGCAAGAAAATCAAAAGCATCAGGAGTGATAGAGGTGGTGAATATTGTCACCATTTGGTGAATATTGTTCCAATCATGGAATTATTCACGAAACTACTGCTCATTATTCACCTCAACAAAATGAGATTGCTGAGCGCAAAAACCGAACGTTGAAGGAAATGATGAACGCCATGTTGACAAGCTCTGGTTTACCCTAGAACTTGTGGGGGGAAGCCTTGCTTTCTGCCAACTACGTTCTGAATAAGCTACCTCACAAAAGATTGAACAAGACACCATATGAATTGTGAAAAAGTCACGTACCTTCCTACAAATATCTAAAAGTGTGGGGGTGTCTTGCCAAAGTAATGGTTTCTAAACCTAAAAATGTTAGAATATGACCCAAAACTGTTGATTGTATATTCATTGGATATGCTCACAACAGTAGTGCGATATTTTTTACCAAGAAATATTACTTCAAAAAATATCTTGGTACAAAAGTCTGAAATTCCTGACATCAATTCGAATATGATAATTGAGTCAATAAATGCGATATTTTTTGAAGTAATATTTCCTTGTAAGGAAAGATAAAGAACGGAGTCTCTCAAAATAACTATTGATACTGTCAAAGACAGTGATCAGGCTGACCAAGAGTCAAATCAACATAAAAATATTGAGGCATTTGAACCTAGACGTAGCAAAAGAGCTAGAACGTCTAAGTCATTTGGACCCGATTTTATAACACACTTGTTAGAAAATGAGTCTCAATAAAGAAGCAATGTCTTCGTCGGAGGCACATTTGTGGAAAAATACGATCAATAGTGAGATTGATTCCATCCTACAAAACCATACTTGGGAGTTGGTTGATCTTCCTCCAAGTTGTAAGCCATTGGGCTACAAATGGATATTCAAATGGAAGATGAAACAGATGGATCAATAGATAAGTACTAGACAAGACTTGTCATAAAAGGTTATAGATAAAAATAAGGCCTTGATTACTTTGACACCTATTCACCAGTGACTTGTATCACGTCAATAAGAATGCTCAAAGCCATAGCAGCTATATTTGGTCATGAAATACATCAAATGGATGTAAAGACGACATTCTTAAATGGTGAACTAGATGAAGAGATTTACATGGAACAACTAGAATGTTTCAATGTTCCTGGACAAGAACAGAAGGTGTGGAAACTTGTAAAATCCTTATACGGATTAAAACAAGCACCCAAGCAATGTAATGAAAAATTTGACAAAGAGATGTTGTCAAGTGAATTCAAAATCAATGAGTGTGATAAGTGTGTATACACCAAATCAACTCAAAAAGGATATGTCATTGTGTGTCTCTAGGTGGATGATATGCTGATAATTGGTAGTAATCATGAGATAATTCAATCTACCAAAAAAATATTAACCAACAAAATTGATATGAAAGATTTAGGAGTAGCTGATGTGATCTTGGGAATTAAGATTTCTAGAATATCATAGGGGTATATATTATCTTAGACTCACTATGTTGAGAAGATACTTGAGAAATATAATAAAGGATATCTAAATGTGGCTAGAACTCATGTAGACCTAACTCTTCATTTATCAAAGAATACTAGCTGAAGCGTATCACAATTAGAGTATTTGAGAATCATCGGAAGTCCGATGTATCTCATAAATTGCACACGACATGATATCGCTCAAGCTGTAAATAGGCTTAGCAGATATACGAGCAATCCAGGACATAACCACTGGAAAGCCATAGTAAGAGTTTTGAGGTATCCGATAGAAACTTCAAAATATGGTCTGCATTATACGAGATATCCTATTGTTCTAGAGGGATACAACGATGCTAACTGGATATCTGATACAGTGGATTCCAAATCTACGAGTGGATTTGTTTTCACAATTGGCGGTGCAGCCGTGTCATGGAAATCCTCAAGGCAAACATGTATTGCTCGGTCTACTATGGAATCAGAATTCATAACATTAGACAAAACTTCGGAAGAAGTGGAATGACTTCGAAATTTCCTAGAGGATATTCCTAATTGGCCCAAACCAGTATTAGAGATAAACATACATTGTGATAGTTAATCAGCTATTGAGAGAGCCCAAAATACAATGTATAATGGTAAGTCTCGACACATATGTCGCAGACATAATACCATACGACAATTGCTCTCAAGTGGCATAATTTCGATCGATTAGGTGAAATCAAAAGAAAACCCAGCGGATCCACTTACTAAAGGTTTACCTATAGAGCAAGTTTAGAAGTCATTGGGGAGAATGAGCTTGAAGCATATAAATTAAGAATTGTCACTGTGGAAACCCAACCTAGCTGACTGGAGATCCCAAGATCTAGGTTCAAAATGGACAACTGAAACTTTGTGCAATTCAAAACAAGCACTATAGAGTTTTATACTCTTTTACATTCCTGTAATGACGCAGAATGCTGTCTAACAAGGCTAGGATAAGCTAAGGCTTTTAATGATCATTATATTATGAGAATAGTCCTAATGGGGGTAAAGGCATATTATCTCTTTATAGTAGATCACTTATTTAAAGTAAGAAGTGAGGCCGCTTCCATGAGATTTTTACAGGCTGAATTCCCTAAAAGACTTGATGAGTCCATGACCAATGTTCATGGCCGAAATGAACACAACCGTAGAACGGGAAATGGTCGAAGTAAAGCTATGTGTTGGCAATTGTCTTGATTTACACCAACGGCAGAACAGTTCAAGACTATGGGTCACTGGTTTGCCAAGTAAATCCGATTGTCATTCACTAGGAAAGGTTCAAGGCGAAAGCTACCTATTTCGATGCAGCTTTATTTCACGGAAACTCTCTTAAGTGTCTGCATGAATATTTAGATATATAGTATGGATGAATGATGGTCATGTCCCTTGAGTAGTGCCCTTTGGGAAAGACACAAACATTTAGAGACATGTCCTCTAAAATTGGAAGAACACACCTCTAGGCTCCAAAGGTATAAGGAATGGGTATAACCCTTGGGAGGGTTACACCACAAACCAAATGGTGCCCTTAAAGACACCCTTCTATGCATATATATAGTAGCCTTATGTTCATTCCAAAAGATCCAGAACATTACAAGTTTCATACATTTGTCTTAGAGAGTCTTTTAAGTAAAAGAGAGTTTTCACCATTGTCTTTGTTCAAGATATTATAAAAGGAATGCCCCTTAAACAAGAAGCATCCAAGGAATCCTGAGAGAACGTTAGCCACATAACATATGTAGAGCACCGAGGCGGGGGCTAATAAGTTCTTAAAGACAGAGGTATCTCGACTTGGATTTCGAGTTTTTCATTATCTTCAACATTTTTCCAGGTTTTCTTATTTTTCTAAGGTTTATGGTTTAATGTTGAATATTGGCATGATAGTCTGTTTGATGCATGTTAAATTTCGTTTGATAGCACTTTTTACACAACAAAATATACTATAGTCAATGTTCAAGTATCTACGGTACAAAAGAAACTAAAATTGTGTTTGTGAGTATTAATCGATTCAATTGAAATCAATAAAATTTTAAACTCTATGGAAAATTTTAATAATCTTTTTATTTTAATATCACTAGATTGTAATATAAAAAGAAAAACAGAAAGCTTTGACTCTTTCATTTTTTTCAGAAAACGTTGGAAATCTCATGAATTCAAACTCAGGACCTCAAAGTCAAATCCTAAACCATATACCATCAAACTAAGCCCCTTAGTAGGGGTGGGCAAAAAAATCAACTGAACCGAACCAAACCGCAAACCGAACCAAACCAGACCGAATTTACGGTTTTTTTTTCTAACGGTTCGGTTTACGGTTTGGATTGGCCCACCCCAAATGGTTTACGATTTGGTTCAGATGCTAAACCGAACCGCACCTGTTAAACCGAACTGAACCGTCATAATTAAAAATTATATATTTTTATAAAAAAGATTTACATTTTTCTTTTAATTTTACTTTATGTTTTCTTTTTATTAGTATGTTAATACTTTTATTCTTAATTTGTTTGTTAATATATTTTTTGTTAATACTTTTATTCTTAAATTTATTTGTTAATAATTTTATTCTTAATTTTTTTGTTTTATGGTTTATTCTTGAAAGTAAGCTGTTGAATTTGTCTCTTAATTAGAATGATGGTAACATCATTATTCGAGGTAATTTTTAAAAAATACAAGAATTAATTGTGCCTCATTTTTCAATCCTCTATTGAGTGCATGTGTTCTCTTGAGTCACAGCTTACATCGTAGCACTTCATATTATTTGTTTGCTAGACTAGTTTTTTTTTGTCTTCACTTAAGTGGATGAAATTTTTTTAAGTAGAATAATCCGTAAACCGAACCGAACCAATCCGTAAACCGCTGGTTTAAAAAAGTTTCAAACCAAACCGTTATTTAATGGTTTGGTTTGAGAGGTAAAAAAACCGGACTGTAAAATATGATTTGGTTCGATTTTTGTAGCCCACCCCTACCCCTTAGCGACTCCTTCAAATATCATTTCCCTCATTTTATCAATTATTCTCCTTCAAATATCCTCCAAGCTATATAATTCATGAGAATTTTCCTAGTGGAATAAGAGGAACAATCAAGAAATAAATAAATAAAATGATTTGAGTGCCTGCCTAAAGATAAATAATAATAATAATAATAATAAATACAAAATTTTATGGTATATTGATTGCTCATTTTTATACGGAACTCTAATTAAAAAAAAATTATGTAATCCAAAAAATAATATGCTTCGATAATCAAACGAATTAGATATTTACTAAAAAAATCAACTAACTCATAAATAATTAAAAATAGTTTTTATTATTGAGATTTGCCAGCTGTAATATTTTAATCTAATTTTTTATTCAATTTAATACTTTATTTTAGTTGGGTGGGTAATGCATAAATAAATAAGAAATTATAGTTAAATTGTTTTTTCTGTAGTTGACAAGCAAGCTTATTATTTGAAAATTTTAATCAAGTGACACGTGGCAGAGGTCCATTGGTGTGGGTCCCATGTTGCTTTTAAGAATCAGATCAATTAAATTTTGATCCCCCTGGTTGCGTCGCTTAAACGGGGATCAGTTCCAATTTCCATCACTGGATGACATCAGCAATTACAAATTGGGACCCACTGAATATGCCAGTGGGACCCACACAGGGACAGGAGGGTCTTTTTCTGCCTTTGCCAATAAACTGTTCTATGTTTTTTTTTTAAAATTTATTTACTTGCAATATGACTCGCACTTTAACGGATTGAACATATATTTTAAGTATTAATTTTGTAAATCCTTCGAATCTTATCGGTTTTATAGTCTAAATGAGACAATTGATTTACTTACACTTAATATTTATGCCTCGTTCGATAATTTCTCAGTTCTCTAATAATATTTCTAATTTATTGTACAATAACTACTAGTAAAAGTCTGCATCTTAAATCACAATAAATACAAAAATTCATGAAATAAAAAACTTATAAAAATAATTCAAAATAAAATAAAAATTAATAATAAACCTGGAATTCAAAAAATTGATTAGGCTTTGTGGGCGGCTTCTATTTATGTTTCTTATTTTAATAAGATATTATATTTTTATATTGTAATATATATTTTATTTTAATAATTTATGATTTTAATTTTATAATTTTAATTATAAAAATATTAATTATAGAGATTATGTGACATACGTTTTTTATTTTAATAGGTGATTATGATATATATTTGAATTATAATAGGTAATAAAAAAATTAATTGTAAAGATTAGGTTCGATAAGAAAACTAAAAAAATATTTAACACACACAAATATATTTAATCGAATAGTATATTTTTTTTTTTATAATAGTCTTATTTAATAGATTTATTCATTTAATTTTATAATTTATTAATATATTTTTATTGTAATAAGACAATATATTATGTTTTCTTATTTTAATAAAGTGCTTATAAATTATAATATGTATTTTTATTGTAATATGTATTTTATTTAATTAAAAAAATTAATTGTAAATATATTTTAAATTTATAAATTTATAATAAAAATTAATTGTATAGGTTTATTGTAGTGATTAAGTGTCATATATGTTTTTTTATCTTATTAAAGTATGTTTCTTTTAAATAATTAAATTAATAGGTTTTTTTATTTTATTTTAATAGTAAATTATTTTTTATATTTTAATAGGTTTCTTATATTAATAATTTATTATTTTAATTTTATAATTTAATAATAAAAAATAATCTTATAGATATTTTAATTTTGTAATTTAATAGTAAAAAAATAATTATAGGGATTAGGTTAATTATAGATAATTTAATAATATTTTTTTATTTTAATATGATAGTATAATATGTTTTCGTGTTATAATAGAAATCTTATAAAATTATAATATGTATTTTATTTAATAAATTTATTAATTTAATTTTATAACTTTAATATGAAGTCGTCACGTGGCGCGATGGGGAGACTTAAAAATGTTTAACATTTATATGATAATATAATGTGTTTTCTTATTTTAATAGAATTCTTATCGAATTATATTATGTATTTTTATCGTAACATGTTTTTTATTTAATAAAAAAATAATTGTAAAGATATTCTAATTTTATAATTTAATAATAAAAAAATTAATTGTAGATATTATGTGCCACATATATTTTTATTTTAACGAGAAATTATAATAGGTTTCTTTATTTTAATTTTAGATTTAATAATAATAAAATTAAAATATTAATTAATTAAATTAATTAATAGGTTTCTTACTTTAATAGTATATTATATTTTTTTTATTGTAATAAGTTTTATATATTAATAATTTATTATTTTAATTTTATAATTCAATAGTAAGAATATAATTATGGAGATTAGGTTATATATAATTTAATAGCTTTTTTATTATTTTAATAGGATAGTATAATATATTTTCAGGTAATAATATAATTCTTATAAATTATAATATGTATTTTATTTGATAGATTTATTAATGTAATTTTATAACTTTAATATGAAGTCGTCACATGGCGCGATAGAGAGGCTTACAAATGTTTAACATTTAAATGATAGTATAATATGTTTTCTTATTTTAATAGAATTCTTATAAAATTAAATCATGTATTTTTATTGTAATAGGTTTTTTATTTAATAAAAAATTAATTGTAATGATATTTTAATTTTATAATTTAATAATAAAAAATTAATTGTAGAATTTATGTGGCACGTATGTTTTTTTATTTTAACAGGAAATTATAATATATTTTCTTCTTATAATATGTTTCTTTATTTTAATTTTATAATTTAATAATAATAAATTAGAATATTAATTAATTAAATAAATTAATATATTTCTTGCTTTAATAGTAAATTATATTTTTATTATTGTAATAAGTTTTAATTTTATAATTTAATAGTAAAAAAATTAATTATAAAGATAGGTTAATGGTAGATAATTTAATAGTCATTTTTTATTTCAATAATATGTTTTCTTGTTATAATAAAATTCCTATAAAATTATAATATATATTTTATTTAATAGATTTATTAACTTAATTTTATACCTTTAATATCAAGCAGTCACATGAAGCGTTGGGGAGACTTAAAATGTAAAATTCTTATAAAATTATAATATGTAATTTATTTTATAAATTTATTAATTTAATTTTATACTTTAATATAAAGTTGTGGCGTGATTGTGAGACTTAAATTTTTTTATATAGATATATAGATGATTTATCCTGAAACGGTAACGTATTGTTGCAAATTAAAATGATCTTCTTTCCTTTTTGAAAAATTGGATCAGGAATTCCTTGCACAAAACTATGTTGCAAATTGTCAAACACATGCAATATCAAAAGTATTTGGAGTGTGTGTGGGGATTATTATTATTATTATTTGTTGACGGCTGATTTTGGTCTCAGGGTAATATGGGAATATCACTCCCGAGATAATCCTCCTTCAATAGTGAATTTGTTTGGTTATGGGGGACCAAAAGCAAATTTAGCAAAAGACAGATAAACACATCAATCGACAAGGAGATTTAACGTGGTTCGGTGGATTTGGATCCGACTTACGTCCACGGACACAAACAAGATGATACTTTTATTACTTAAACACTCTTCTTGGGTCTCTTTTTGTTTTCTACAAGTCAGAGCTTGAAGATTCAGATCCCGTATTTTTGATGCCTTTTACACATACTCTGCCCTCCTATTTATAATAGTGTAGAAATCATATTCCTTCTCCTATAAGAATTCCTAGTCAAAACTATTCACTTTTCCCATAAGGATTCATAATCAAAACTACCTTTACTTTCTTTATCATACTAGGACATTGACTTACTAGTTTACCACATGAAAGTATGATAACTTATTATCTTATCTTGTATGGATAGAATGCTTTATTTTCCCGAACATGTCTTGCCTATGCTCGGTCTTCATGTGGTCGGTCATAATAGTCTTTTGTACTGAGAATGCTACTGTCGACCTGATAATTGCCCGGTCATCTTGAACTCAAGTGCTCGGTCACTAACCGTAAAGTTCCCGGCCTCTTACTGTTGACTCTTTAGTGGTCGGGTCGGCATTAATAATCTTGACTGAGAAGTGAATTACCTTTTTTACCCCTGTCGTGCTGCTTAAATAACATAGTGCCTGAAAACACCATCAACATCTGTCCCCTAGTTCTCGGTTCCAACGAGTATGCAAGTTGGTGCCGGGAACTATATAAAGATGGTGTGCTGATCGCCTTGCTGGTGGTCGCTCCAGAAATCACAGAGAAATTACCTTCGCCATCAACTAAGTCTTCTGTTTCTATCTTCATATCCTCGGTTATTGGAGATGCTGACCCCTGAATGATCCAATCTCGATTGTGAGGAGAAAATTTTGCCTCTGAGCTAACGATGATGTGCTCGGTGGCATGTGATCCTGTCTCGAGCTGTGAGAGATGCTCGATCCTGGGGGAATGTTACGTCCCCAGTCCGAAGGACTGACTCGGTGGGACGCAACCCGACCCCGAATGAAGAGAGGCACTTGGACCTGGGGGAATGTTACGTCTCCAGTCCGAAGGGCTGACTCGGTGGGACGTACCCCGACCTCGAGCTGAGAAAGACACTTGGACCTGTGGGAATGTTACGTCCCCACTCCGAAGAGGTAGACTCGGTGGGACGTAACCCGACCCCGAGTGAAGAGAGGCACTTGGACCTGGGGGAATGTTACGTCCCCAGTCCGAAGGGCTGACTCGGTGGGACGTACCCCGACCCCGAGCTGAGAAAGACACTTGGACCTGAGGGAATGTTACGTCCCCAGTCCAAAGGGGTAGACTCGGTGGGACGTAACCCGACCCCGAGTGAAGAGAGGCACTTGGACCTGGGGGAATGTTATGTCCCCAGTCCAAAGGGCTGACTCGGTGGGACGTACCCCGACCCCGAGCTGAGAAAGACACTTGGACCTGTGGGAATATTACGTCCCCAGTCCAAAGAGGTAGACTCGGTGAGACGTAACCCGACCCCGAGTGAAGAGTGGCACTTGGACCTGGGGGAATGTTACGTCCCCAGTCCGAATGGCTGACTCGGTGGGACGTACCCCGACCCCGAGCTGAGAAAGACACTTGGACCTGAGGGAATGTTACGTCCCCAGTCCAAAGGGCTGACTCGGTGGGACGTACCCCGACCCCGAGTCGAATAACTAAGTGGCATTGGCGGAACGAATCCAGCTTCGAGCCGATTAATCAAGTGGCCTTGGAGGGACGAATCCAGCCCCGAGCCGATTAATCAGGTGGCCTCGGCGGAACGAATCCAGCCCCGAGCCAATTAATCAAGTGGCCTCGGCGGAACGCATCCAGCCCCGAGCCGATTAATCAGGTGGGACTTACCCAGAAGGGAAGTGAATCATCCTTTTGAAGCCCTACTGAGTCCGACACAGGCGTCCCCCTACCAGACCAGCGGAAAACGAAAACAAAACTCTGAAAAATAAATTTAAAGGGTGGGGGCGGCTTAGCGCTTGTCCCAAAATAAAACGTTTCGCAAGTATAAACAACAACACGGATGCCTCAAAACAGCGTCCTGCCCGAGGTCTCCAAAACACAATTCTGAATCTTCAATTCAGTGTCCCGGCGAACCAGGATTTGGATCAGGAGAGCGTTTGAATGGTAAGGGCACATCCTCTATACGTCGGGTCACTGTGGAGCCTGTGTATTGCACGAGGGCTCCTCCTTACCGCGCTGGAGCATGCACACGCTACAGGGGCACAACGCATCCCCGTGCTGCGCCTCTCTTGGATCCAAATGATGAATGGATCAAAGAGCGTTCGGGATACTAATGGCACATTCCTCCTTAGGTCCGGCATCACTGGAGCTAGCAATCGTCACGGGGGCCTCATCACTCCCCGTGCTATGCTTTCCCACGGATCCATTACATCGGGTAAGTGAGGATCAAAGAGTGTTCGACACATTAAGGGCATATTCCTCCTTATGTTCGGTAACACTGGAGTAAGCAATCGCCACGGGGGTATCATCCCTCCCCGTGCTATGCTTCTCACGGATCCTATGCATCGAGTATGTCCCTGAAGACCCCGAGCCGAAAGAGATATTTGGTTCTGGGGGAATGTCCCGTCCCCAGGCCAATAAGCACGACTCGGTGGGACGTAACCCGACCCCGAGCTGAAAGAAAGACTTGGCTTTGGGGGAATGTTACGTCCCCAGTCCAAAGAAGCCGACTCGGTGGGACGTAACCCGGCCCCGAGCTGAAAGAAAGACTTGGCTCTGGGGGAATGTCACATCCCCAGTCCAAAGAAACCGACTCGGTGGGACGTAACCCGACCCCGAGCTGAAAGAAAGACTTGGCTCTGGGGGAATGTCACATCCCCAGTCCAAAGAAGCCGACTCGGTGGGACGTAACCCGACCCCGAGCTGAAACAAACATCGATCTCGGCGGTACAAGAGCAGACCCGAGCCGGAAAGAGACATCGGTCTCGGCGGTACAAGAGCGGACCCGAGCCGGAAAGAGACATCGGTCTCGGCGGTACAAGAGCAGACCCGAGCCGGAAAGAAACATCGGTCTCGGCGGTACAAGAGCACACCTGAGCCGGAAAGAAACATCGGTTTTGGCGGTACAAGAGCGGACCCGAGCCGGAAAGAAACATCGGTCTCGGCGGTACAAGAGCCGACCCGAGCCGGAAAGAAACATATGGCCTTTGTAGGGCGTCACGGTCGGCATGTTGAACCTTTTCGGGAATTTTGCTGATTTTATTTCTTTTGTGAGGGGGGATTCCTCTTTGTCATCCTGGGCGTCTCCTGTACCTGTTTTGAGGCTTGCCCCCACTTGGCCATCTCTTTCTTTAACCATGATTTTACCTCGTTGTTTGGGACGCCATGTCGCCTTCTGCGCTCTTCTTCATGTCTGTTGCCACGGGTGCGGTGTTCCTCACGCCTTGGGATCTCCCGAACAGTCTCGTCGTACTCTGTGCCTCCTCTTCTAGTGTAGCGGAGACTATCATAAGAGGAATCTGTCGAAAGTCTCTCTTCTTCTTCTTCCCATGTGTCCTCTGCTTGTGAATCTTTTTCCACAACTATGGATTTTATCCCGTAAGGCCCCCTCCTCCTAGGTCCATCGTCCTCACTTGTATCCACAACCCTTTTTCCATCTTCTATCTCTCATCTTCTTTGATTAGCTCTGGTTTCGGGCTTCTCGCGGTTCCCCCCTTCCATTCTCTCCAGTCGGTCCATTATGGTTTTTAGGAGGGCCCGACTATCATCCATGTCATTCCTTATGCTTTCTTCTATCTTCTTCATCCAATCTGTGGCCGGATTCCCCGACGATTGGTGATTTCCGCCTTCTGCCATCGTCTTACTACGTGAACCGCTTTTTGTTGAGTTCCCCACAGACGGCGCCAACCGTTGACGGCTGATTTTGGTCTCAGGGTAATATGAGAATATCACTCCCGAGATAATCCTCCTTCAATAGTGAATTTGTTTGGTTATGGGGGACCAAAGGCAAATTTAGCAAAAGACATATAAATACGCCAATCGACAAGGAGATTTAACGTGGTTCGGTGGATTTGGATCCGACCAACGTCCACGGACACAAACAAGATGGTACTTTTATTACTTAAACACTCTTCTTGGGTCTCTTTTTGTTTTCTACAAGTCAGAGCTTGAAGATTCAGATCCCGTATTTTTGATGCCTTTTACACATACTCTGCCCTCCTATTTATAATAGTGTAGAAATCATATTCCTTCTCCTATAAGAATTCCTAGTCAAAACTATTCACTTTTCCCATAAGGATTCCTAATCAAAACTACCTTTACTTTCTTTATCATACTAGGACATTGACTTACTAGTTTACCCCATGAAAGTAGGATAACTTATTATCTTATCTTGTATGGATAAAATGCTTTATTTTCCCGAACATGTCTTGCCTATGCTCGGTCTTCATGTGGTCAGTCATAATAGTCTTTTGTACTGAGAATGCTGCTGTCGACCTGATAATTGCCCGGTCATCTTGAACTCAAGTGCTCGGTCACTAACCGTAAAGTTCCCGGCCTCTTACTGTTGACTCTTTAGTGGTCGGGTCGGCATTAATAATCTTGACTGAGAAGTGAATTACCTTTTTTACCCCTGTCGTGCTGCTTAAATAACATAGTGCCTGAAAACACCATCAACATTATTATTATTATTTTATATATATATAAAAAAAAAAAAGCTATGTTATAGTATAATTAGATATCTGAATCTAAAACGAGTTATATTTACTCTCGAATGAATGAAATAAAATCTTCTACCACATATTCATATGGAAAGGACTTGGACTAAAATTTCTTGTTACCTCAATATTAGACATAGTATTTTATATTGTGAATTAAATATTTTGTTATAAAATTGTAACAACACTTTTTAAATTATAAAATTTCCACCTGATATTATATATATATATATAATTTTCCATCTAGAATTATAAAAAGGCATCATTTTTCACTTGAAATCTTACAAAAATTTATTAATTTTTCACCTTAAAAAATCGAAATTGATGCACTTTTGAAATTTTGAATGGAAAAATGATAAAATAAAGTTTTCTAATAATTTCAAATCTTTATGGTGAAGAGCAAATAATTTATCTATTATAAATTTTACATACAAAATTTAAGCTACATGTTACAAAATCTAGTGCAAAACAGAATGGATTGTTATGATGAGAAAGGAGTGTCATACTTTGTTCTCTTTTACCTAACAAATATTTTGGGCAATTCCACTTTCACTATGTAGGTTTTGTTTTTAACACTTCAAAAAGGAGATAAAACCAAAGCCATGCTAATGGCTATGTATCCTAAGTGTTTGCTTGGAATTTGTGAAATTATTTTGAACATTTAGTGACTATGGGGCCATTCAAAATCTTGTTATTTTTTTTAATTTTTATTTTTTTGAAATCGTTGGAAACCCCGCCGTCAAACCATCTCTTCTGAGCTTAAGCGGAATAGGTAAAACCCCTGATTTTCTCAAATTCTTACAAGAAACACACTCCATAAATTCGAATTCATGACTACAAGGTCAGATTCTGAATCCACGCCACCAAGCCACGCCCCTTAGGGACTTCAAATCATGTTATGTTTATGCTAACCATATAATGGTCTCATGAGCAATGATAGACATACATAAATTATTACTAACAATTTTTACACCCTTCTCACTGTAGCTACAGTGAGAGGGGTGTAGAAATTGTTAGTAAAAATTTATGTATGTGGAATATTTTTGTGGTCTCATATTTTCACGATAAACTTGACGGTATCAGTCTTCACGGAAACTCGTGTGTGATGTTTTTTAAAAATCTTGTCATATTTATGCATTTTAAACTTTGAATAAAAGGACCAAAAAAGCAGAGCCATTGCCTTTTTTTTTTTTTTTTAATCCTTCTATAAGTGATTTTGTAAAAGCTATACTTGAAGTTGAAAGTTGAAAGCCCACTAAAAGCAAATGGTCACGTGCTCTAAGTCTTAATTTATAGTTTGGGTGAAAGTGGAGGTCGAGATGTAATATATAAAGAAGAGAGTTAGACATTCTTTTATATATCAATCAATTATTACCAATCACGAAAGCTATAAAAAATTCTTTTTCCTTAAAAACTTTCAAGATATAAAATTAACAAGAAAAAGAGAGACAAGATTTATGATTTACAAAAAATTTAAACGAATCAATTGCCAAAAGGTAATAAAACTGAATTTAGTCTCCGTATAGTGTGATAGTAGAGAGAACACGCAATTGGAAGTAGAGACCATCCTAGCGACGGGCTGATACCCCAGAATTTAACTCAAAATTAGACCCAAAACTAAAGAAATTGCAATTTTTATGTGTACAATGACTTTACTTTTTACTCTTTATATCAATAGGTGGTCTATTTTAAGAACTCGCTTAAAGCCTCCAAAATTTAGGGCAACTCAAGACCGCCCCGTTGTAATCACAAACTGATGAGGCAAAATTTGGATCCCAACAATTATCATTTTCTGAAAAGAATGGAAGGAAAAAGACAATACAGTTTTAAAATCCATCATTGGCTTTGTGAATGTGCCATGGAAACCTCCTTTTTTTTTTCCCTATGCTATTCAGAATTTGTTCCTAATTAATTCGTCTTAGCTCTCTTCCAAACAATAACAATACCATAAAGATCAGACGACGCCAACAGGTTCTCTCCATGGTTCCAAGCAACTCCAACAACCGGAAAACGGTGACCCTGCAATCGCAAAAATTTTGGTCACTTCATCGTCACGGTGTCACCAGAGTCCAGACTTGCGTATAGAATCAGGAGGGAAAAAAAACAACTAAAAAGCTAATGCAATGCGCAAATGAAAAGGACCTGCAATTTGTTCACGCATGCATGCTTCGGCTTTGCCAAATCGTAGAAGTAGACATTTGAATCCTCACTTCCAGCAACTTCACGTTACAACATGTCGAAAAGTCAACAAAGATGAGATTATTTATGTGCCCTTCGGGGAAAGACAAGATTCTGTTCTCCTTTAAATTTGATATTAAATGTAAATTCCAGACTTAGTCATTTCGAGTAGTTTAATGTAACATGCATGCAAGTGTTTTATTTTGGACGAGATTTAAAGTCAATTTTGAGAGTTCGATGCTTGAATAGACCCTGTCCAACAAAAGACTGGAAAAGTAGAAACGATTAATGCATTAACATTAAGTTGTGTACATACCTATGTATTCTCCTTTTTCAAGTGAAAGCAAAGGGCAGAATGATGCTCGAATGCTGTGCACTCGTGGAGCGAGTTTGAGTGAGCAACGAAGAGTAAGATAACCTTGAATTTCCAGAGCAACACTGTAACATCAACACGCCAATACCAGCCTACTATCAGCATTTTGAATTAAACTCAAAAAAAGAAGGCATGTAATGTTCTTGCTTTTGCTTCCTAACCTGAAGAAAGACAAACTTCCATCCCGAGTACATGTCAGCAACACAGGACCCCCTGCCAACAGAGAGAAACTCCGGTACTGCACAGTTGTGACTGGAGATTTGTGCTTCCCAGTAGTTCGATGACGATGAGAACGGGATAATGCACCCGAGTGGGAGTCCATGGTTATCGAGTATATGCAACCCTACACATATTTCCCATCGAAAAATAAGTCTAAAGAGGATGTACGAGTGCTTAAACACTAAAAATTTATAAGTATCCACTAGATATACCTGTGCATCTCCACAGAAAAGGAGCTGACCAGTGTGATCATGATCCATGGAAGTAACTTCACTGTCAACAACCAATTTCTTAATAATTCTCCCAGTGCTAAAATTGATAACCTGGTGTAAACATAATTACGAGTTATTATCAATCAGATGGAATTAATTGACGTAAACAAAGACAGGTGAGCCTAGAATCATCACTAATTATTTTGACTGGTCATGTATGAACACAAGCTCAGAATTTCCGACTTAAAAGCGGTGTTGTCAAAAGCCCAAAAAAGCGCGCTTAAGCGCAGAAAAAAGCTCAGGCGTACCAATGAGTCTTTTTACGATCGAAGCCAGGCACTGTCACTGAGGCGCGCAAAAAGCGCCCAAAGCTCAGGCGCGAGCTTAACTCCCATTGAATCAAAATCGACTCTGCTGCTTCAAAAACCATAACCCAACTCAATTTGAAAGCTCAAAATCAATTTCCAACCATAGAATAAAAAACCCAGCCCAAAATCATAGAAACCAAAAACACAATTTGAAAGCCCAAAATCAATTTCATAACCCTAAATCAATTTAAACTATAATCTAGCCACCGCTGCTTAATAATGTTAAATCAACAGCTGCTGTCAAACTCAAAATCAATTTATTGGACCCTAGGCTAGATCAACATCTCAACTCTTCTCCCTCCATAGCATAGAGTTACAAAACGTTGCCTAAATTAGCTTTAGTTTGCTTTTGTTCTATATGTTTTGTTTGCTTGGTTGGGATTTTGAAGGAATTGGTAAAGTGATGCTGGATAATGTGTTGAAATATTAAGAGAAATGAATTTATTGAAATATTTACTTTATAAAGTCATGGAATTGTGTAGAGAATACAAGCTATCTGGATTTAATTGAAAAAACATGTTTCTTGCGCCTCGGGTGCTTCGGGCGTGTGCCTTGTGAGCCTATGCTCAGCAAAGCTCCAGCAGTCCCTTGCGCCTCAAGCTTCTGACAACACTACTTAAAAGTATTTTCTTTCTCAAATTGTAGCAAGAAAAAGTTAAAGTGATTTCTTACAGTGATTTCTTTGTTCGCATTGCCAACTGAAAGGAAGTTGTTATTTACCTGTGAAAAAAAAGAAGAGAAATTTCATGACTAATCAGGCTAACAATTCCAAATAAAGGCGGTGAATATTTGATTACCCTCTGCAGCATGTTTGCACACTACATTCACACACACACAGACCCAAGGAATCTAAAGCCTCTCAATCTAACAACGGATATTAAAAAGAAATCTGTTATATACTTTTAGAGGGAGATGCAACTTCAAGAGAATTATTTTTTTTAACAAAAGTGGAAAAAAGTACAGGGCCAAAAAATGGGGATCTAGATTTTTAATCTGGGAAGACTACAGACAATTTGATTCAGATGACACCACTCTTGGTTAGTCTCAACAAGAATCATTCTTAAAAATGAGAAACTATTTATGTAGGTAACATGTTAACATACAAATGGATTTGAATGGTTTGAATAGAATAAACAATAATCAACATGAGACAGTACTTACAGGATGAAAACGAATACACAATTGTGGAGAGACTCCATATATTACTCGAATGCAATCACCTTTTGTCAACTCCCATACTCGCACAGTTTTATCCATGGACGATGATGCAATGTATTGATTGTTTGACGAAAAGTCAAAGTCTGAAAAAATGTTGCTATTCAGAAACATGATGTAGTAAATATAAAACCTGTTCTCAATTTCATAAATTGAATATTTAACTCCAGTGATGGTGAGTGAGACTACACATACTATGTATAAATTATGAGTTGGCTCAACATTCATCTTTTTACTCTCTAAGCAAAATGATTCCATTGAGCAAATTGTTGATTCTTTTTTTTTTTTTTAAGAATGTCGTTCACTCATGGAAATTATGCAATAACATCTTAAACACTTTTTTTTTTTGGAAAATGACATCTTAAACAAAATAATAGGAAGTCACTGAAAGAGAGCCTTCGTGTGACAACCCCTAAGAAAATGTTTCTAAAGAACATAATGATGAATTTAGGACACCGTTTCAATATTTTATAGTTTATCCTCTGTTAAGGAATATGGAATCAATATCTAAAATAAAATTCCTATTACCATTAGGATTTATGGTTTTATTATATTTCTCTATTAGATGCATATTTCCTATAGTCGTTATTATTGCTCATTACTATAGGATTCCTTTTCTATTTTGGTTTTCTATGTAGCCTATATAAAAGTCTTTACCATTGTAAATTCATATAGAGTGAATTCAAGACTTTCTTTCATTATCTAACATGGTATCAGACATCAGGTTCTCCTTTTTCTAGTTTCACTCTCTCTGATTCTTATCAGCGCGTGGGGGATCACGGCTACCATAATTGTGTGACCCTCACGCGCCCCCCGTTGCTAACCATCACATTGCTTTTCCTATGCGCCACCCATTCGCGCCACCCCTTCACAAGTGTGCTATGGGCCTGCTCCTTTCAGGTTTCGCCTCTTTTTAAGATTTTGCTTCCGCTCTCTGTTGGGATTTCACTCCCTCTCTGTCGGACTTCGGCTCTCTATCAAGATTTCACTCTCTTTGGCTTTGGTTCTCACGGGCTTCGGCTCTCTTTTGGGATTTCGCTCCCTCTCGGGCTTCGGCTCTCTTTCGGGATTCGCTCCTTTTTCGGCTCCGGCTTTATTTCGGGATTTCGCTCCCTTTTTCGGCTTCGGCTTTATTTCAGGATTTCGCTCCCTCTTGAGCTTCGGCTCTCTTTCGGGATTTCGCTCCCTCTCTGGCTTCGGCACTCTCGGGCTTCGGCTCTTTTTCGGGATTTCGCTCCTTTTTCGGCTTCGGCTCCCCCTCGGGCTTCGTAGGTTAAAGCTCTCATGCTTCGGCATCATTTTGGGCTTCGGCTCCCCCTTCGGGCTTCGTAGGTTAAAGCTCTCCGGCTTCGGCATCCTCTTGGGCTTCGGCTCCCCCTTCGGGCTTCGTAGGTTAAAGCTCTCCTGCTTCGGCATCATTTTGGGCTTCGGCTCCCCCTTCGGGCTTCGTAGGTTAAAGCTCTCTGCTTCGGCATCATTTTGGGCTTCGGCTCCCCCTTCGGGCTTCGTAGGTTAAAGCTCTCCTGCTTCGGCATCATTTTGGGCTTCGGGCTTCGTAGGTTAAAGCTCATCCATTATCTCAAGGTTTCCAGCCTCCAAGTTTCAAGATTTTCAAGTTTCAGAACTCCGCTCTCCGATTTCAAGATGCAACCTCAAGCTTACTCCTTCGTTACCAGCTTGAGTTTGAGGGGGGGTGTTAAGGAATATGGAATCAATATCTAAAATAGAATTCCTATTACCATTAGGATTTATGGTTTTATTATATTTCCCTATTAGATGCATATTTCCTATAGTCATTATTATTGCTCATTACAATAGGATTCCTTTTCTATTTTGGTTTTCTATGTAGCCTATATAAAGGCCTTTACCATTGTAAATTCATATAGAGTGAATTCAAGACTTTCTTTCATTATCTAACATCCTCAATGAAAAACAGTTGTAAATGTCCACTTAGGTGACAGCTTTGAGAAAGATAATAGATCTTAGCACAGAAAGTTAACCTTCATATCAGGGCCTATGATTACCCCCACCCCCTTCCCTTGGTGGCTATCCACAATATCTATTTCCATTCTAAACCCCTTTCCTAGATAGAGTAAAAAAATGGGGGAGAATAATCTCAGATGTCCTCCCTCTGGTAGGCATGTCTTGACTTATATAGAAAACAATTCCAACTAAAGCAAACAGTATTAATTTTATTTTATTTTTTTAAAGAAAAAAAAATCCAAAATGCTCAGTTGCTCAACAGAAGAAGACGAGAGAGACTAAATATGAGCGGTCAAAACTAAACAAAACTAATTCTACTTGAAGAACAAACAGCAATATGCTTAAGCTTAGCCAACTTCACACACCACTCACGTCATCAGTACTACAGACTAGGTGTGTCATATGGATTCACAATTTAAATGAAAGAATCAGAAGATAAATTGACTTTAAGATATGAGAAAAGACTATAGAAATAATACCAGTTAATCCAACCTGTGACATCTTTTGAATGCCCATTTAATAGCTTGATGACTTTAGGTGGGTCAGAGACGGTGCAAAAGGTCAAGGTTCCATCTGCTGCCCCATATGCAAGTAGATCAGAACTCATGTGCCCAAACTTCAAAACGGTAACTGCATGTTAAATCAATCAGGTGCTTCTTTTTGAATGATAAAAGCTTACCACTCAAATTCATAATAAAAGAGATGAAAGGTCTAAAGGGAAAAAGGTACCAGCTGCTTTGCATTGATCAAAGATGCAATGCATGCCAATGAAAGAATAAGCAGGTTCAGGCCCTTGATGACGTGGGTGATCACTATCACTGGCAGTTGAGCTGAAACTTGTTCTATGACTTGAAGCTAGATTGCCACTTCTCAGGTCCTGTAAGGAAAGAAAATGTGCAACTTACTACGACTGCAAACAAATAAAATGATATTGGACAGTTTCTCAGCTATTGCCATGCAACTATTGCAGGTTATTCACTTATTTGTATTCCATTTTACAACTAAAGTTCAAGTGAAATAGATTACAACTGCAGCATCAACATGAGATAAATCTCAACGTCCTGTGTAAACTTTTGTCTATTGGCAATCATCCGATTACCATTTTCTCCTGGATCATAAAGAGATCGACAAAGTTGAAATGTGGTAATTTGGCATTCAGATGTTTGAGTGCAATTAAACGTAATACTTGGCATATATCATAAAAAAATAGAATTGTCATTTTTTTTGGAAACGTTGGAAACCCCGCCGCCAAACCACTTGACCTGGGCTTAAACGGAGCAGGTAAAACCCCCGACTGCCCCGGCTCTTACAATAAATAGCATTGTCAAATGTCAACATGCATATACACAATATTGTAAGCATACATGAAAGATCTAAGATAAGGGAAGAGACTGGAGGATCGAAGAAGTGGTTAACGTACCAGAAATGAATTTTTGCATTATTTAAATAAAACTATAAAATATGCAAAAATTTCATTAAAAATCCTTGACGATTATAAACAGAGGCTCCTTCATGGATTAATGTGCTAAACTGTCTTCAAATATGAAGGTACACTGTACACCCTAACAGAGAAGGAAGGAAGTTCGTTTGTAAAATACTTCCCTCCTAAGCAGCACAAATTACTCAATAATAAAACACACGTCTCAATATTGAATGTGGTTGTTACTACGACCTTGTTACTGATTTCTAACAGCAATATAAGATGCAAAATGAGGTAAAAACAAACATTTCAAGGGAGTGAGAAAAGTAATTCATAATATAAGTTGTACATACCCTGCTAGAACTCCAGCTGCCCACCTCATGCAAAAGGGAGAGTGAACTAGAAGATGGAAGCAATCGCCCACTGATGCATCAACCAGTAAATAACCCTGATGTCAGAATTGTGTGGAATCTTAAATTTAAAACAGAACCAACAAATCAGAAAATTGAACGGTCATAAAACTTCTTCACAGTTTTGAATACAAGAAAATAGAGAATAAATCAAAGTATATGCCCCCTTGGTAAAAGTACATGCCAAAACAGAAACAAAGGGCTACTCTACCCTGACATTCTGTGACTTGTCCAAGTTAAACACTGAAGAAGCTCTCTCAATTCTTCCATAAATTTTCATTGTGTATATTGTATAGTTGACAGTACAAAATACAAAGTGGTGTAAACGCCTAACAAATTCACATAAGTGGACCAGCTCAGCCTAAACTAAAACAAAAATCAAGAATCACGTAGGAGAGTGACTTTTCAATTTGACTCCATACAAATAAGTTCAAACACGTACAAAAAAGATAAGGATTCAAATTCACATTGACATTTGTGTTCATGACTGTTCGATCTCAGTATCATAATATCACCTTCTGAGGTATTACAATATTATACCTGATTCTTACCACTATTATGATCTCCAGTTACGATGCAAAGATTTCACAAATTTGGACAGAGTAATCATGATCGTAAACATACAGTAGATGTACTCATCATGAAAAATTTCAGTAACCTGTTTCCAGGAGTACTCTGGCGGCTTGGTGTTTGCGATTCCCAATTTCTGGGCCTGCGGATGTAATTACGATAGGCCACATACCCTTTTCCATTGCATCTCCAATCCTTCAACACAGAACAATGTGGAAAGCAATTGTTTAAACACCAAAATGAGAATAATAACAAGATTAAAAAAATAAGGAGAAACAAACTAAATATAAGGTTCATGTTATACAGTTACTAACTCAGCTTTTATTCAATGACAGCAATATACAAGGTTCATAAACAGGATAAAAAGATGCTCATACATACGTTACTTCCAAATAAAATGAACTTGAAAAGAAAGATGATAACAAAATGCTCCAGCCATCAGATTGCAGAGGCAGGACATAATCATTCCAAAATATTTTGAAACTTATTTTTCCAGACATGAAATCAAATATATTATGACCAAACTGAGCTTTATTCTATTCGCATCGCTGTCACTCTCATGCTTCAGCCCTCCATCGTAACGACTTCCGAAATTTGGCAGCAGTTTCTCAGAGACTTCGATCTACATGTGAATGTCATCTATGATCGATCATTCACACTTCTTAGAAACCAAATTTGACACATTTTATGTCTTCTAATTCATTTGGTACAGTCAAAGGTGCTTTTAAATATCAAAAATGTTTTTGCATCTATTTTCTAGTGAGAGTGCTTTTTTAAAACCCAAAACATATGATGCATTTTCTAAAAGAGTAATTGATAAGCAATTTTCCAAACAGTGAAAGCAGTTCTAAATGTTTTTACAAAACAAAGAATATAATTAAAGAAAAAATTCAATTTATTCCATATTCCAATCCCCTTGGATACAATAAAAAGAATTAAAACAAAAACTTTCACAAAAATTGCTCCCTAAAAAGCACTTGCTAAGTCCAAACAAATCCTAAATTCAACATCCAAAAAACACACACACAGATCTGCTCACCATACGAAAATATGAACTCACCAATTCGCAAAAAATAGTAAAAAAACACACATTGAATTTTAGCACTCGTGGTAACTTAAAATTAATAAACAATAAACACAATATTTTATACAACACTGAATATAAACAATCCAAGTGAAAGAAGAAGATGAAAAAATTAAATAAAATTACCACTCTGCGACGGACACCAGCCTCGGCTTTGCGAAAGAGAAGGAGGCGTCGAACGCCGACGTAATCGGGATCGGAGTCGGCGGTCGCCGGTTGAAGCAAGCAACTGAACAATTCTGGATCTATCACATTCTCTTTATTATTATTATTAGGAGATGTAATTGTTGAGCTGCTTTGCTGCTCCGCCATCTATCGAACTGGACGTGTTACTTCATCAGCAGCCGTTGACGGAGAAGATCTGGCAAGTAAGTGTGTGTGGTTGATTAGAATCAGTGGTGGGCGATCGATTTGATGATGAGTTTGTTTTGTTTTGTTTTGTTTTCTTGAATTAATAGCTTAAAGAAATATTATTGATCACGAAGAATCAAACCGATCGATCAAATGTTAAAAGGACACGGATGGAAATGAAAATGTCCGGTTTGTTGTAAAAGACCGAGGATTTGATTATAAGTTTTAAATGTGTATTTTTTTTTATAAGATATTAGTTCAGTCGGAAGTTTAAATTATTCCGTTTAAACTCAAATTATATGATTTAATTATCGTAATCTTAGTAAACCATGGATATCGACTGTTAATTTTTTTGATTATAAATATGTATCATATATTGGATATCGAATTCAGATATATTAAAAATAGTCAAATATCTAATCATAGCCACCCACGATAGAGAATCAAATTAAAAGATAAGAAAAATACATGGTTTACTAAGATTACGTCGTCACTTATATGTCATGTGAATGTTATTAATATTTAATATATAACTGTTGTTAGATAGGAGTTTGGTGTTACGCATTAATCATATGGAATTATATGAGATATAATTATCATTTATTATTTTTTTACTATTTTAACTCGCATGATAAGATATTATTATATTATTACATAAGTGAAGTGATACCATCATTGCATGATAGAATTTTTCATTAGGTATAATCATTATCCATAAGGTAAAAAAAATGGTTTTTGTACTTTTTTAGCTTAAGCTTAAGCATAATAGTCCCAAACATTTGAGTTTAAATGAAAGTGATTAAACTACAACTTTGCTGAAAGCCAAACATTTATAATAGAGTTTTTGCTAGAAATTGATAGTGACTCAATTCAAAAGTTAATTTAAAAATTGTTTAATATTTATTTTCTCAGCCAGATATTTTCTCATGCACGTGTAAATTGGTCTTTTAATTGGATCATCTCATATGAGAAGATCGATATCATGTAAAAATTAATGGGTTTAACTCAATCTAAAATCGGTTAAAAATATTATTTGAATTGCAAATTATTTATGATGGAAAACTATTACACACATATATTAAATATATTAAATGTCAAAAGATGGGACCGAGGCTCTCAAATTATAAATAAAGTTTTAAACTTTTTCAATTTTTATTTTAAAATAAAAAAGTTAATATAATTTTAAAAATGAAAATGTGTAATGCAAGGTTATATTAATTCACAAAAGGCTTAGTTTAAATTTCTAATTTAAATTAAATCACAAGAATCACAACTCTTTGTAAATCCACCTGAAGAAGTATTCGATGGCTATAAATAGAGGCATGCCTCAAACGTTTTTAACATATAAAAAATTACCTGCTTCCATTTTCATTCTTGCATCTGAGAGAAAAATATCAAATTTGTTTTTCAAATTTATGTGTTTTGATGATAATTAAACTTAGAAATATGAAATATAAACGATTGTATCGCCTTCATTTTTTCTAAATTATTATAATTTCTTTTGGAATTGTTGAAAATCTCGCCGCCAAATCACTCGTTCCGCGCTTAAGCGGAGTAGGTAAAACCCTCGGCTGTCTCAGGTTCTTACAAGAAACGCAATCCCTGGATTCGAACCCAAGAATTCAAGGTGAGATCTTGAATCCTACACCATCAAGTCATGCCTCTTGAACACTGTTAATATCATTTTGTATACTTCCAATTGATTAATTGTTATTATTATTGAATTTTATATACAATCCTGTTTACTATTCATTGTTATATATATTATTCATCTTGTTTATTCATAAACATTGATGGTTGTTTCCAACAAAAACTAACTTGAGACTTGGGGGTTGCGTGATGTTTATATTTTGAGTTCATTCATTCATTTTAACCGATATGATATATTTTCCTCAATGGTGAACAAACAGCGGAGCATTCTGATAGAGGGAAAGGGGGACTGAAAAAGAAAGTAGACAAAGGAAATTAAAATTTCCAGTGACTCAGAATTTTGTATTTATTCCAGGATCAAGTTTGTATATCTTCTCATGAATCTACTGTTGTAGAATCATCAACTGGATTCCAATATCTGTTCAAAAACCACAATGAATCAGCTTCCACAGCATACCCATCTTGATTGCGGTTCCAAGCGTAGTAAGCATGAGTTCGGTTCTTGATTTCGAAAATGGCATGGCCGAAACTGGCTTCGCGATAAGCTGAGTACGCTGGCTGTGGCTCTGTCATGCTACATCGTCGAAAAGAAAATATTTGATTATACAACATAAGGTAAGATGCACATTATGTGGAAGAAGATTGACTATATGTATAATGATCTCACTTGGTTGCTAAGCCTTCAAGATTGCCTCCATCACCGATGGTTATGTACACAGGTGCTGACTGATCCTTTACGGGACTGCAAAGACCGTTTATGACATTGTATGCAATATTAGATACACGTTCCTGCGATTTACAAGTTGTCCGAGTAAGAGCAGAGCAAAGAGAAATTTTCGACATAAGCTAGAGAAGCTAGAATGAAAAAAATACTTAAGAAGTCACGATTTCTTTCTAGTTACATATCATTTTGCACGCTTCTGAAGCTAAGCATACTTCGATGTTCTGCCTTATCGAAGTTTCTTTCATTAACTTAAAATTAGTTTATAGCCTAGTATCATAGAAAAAATACTTACAGTTCGTTCATAGGCATGGACATGACCTGCAAAGACCACATCAACCTTGTACTGCACAAACCATGGCTCATACATTACTCTCATGGTTTCTCCTTCCATGTAATGATAGTTGTAGCTATTATACCATGGGGAATGCATGAGAACAACCAACCACGGTGTCTCGCTTCTGTTGACTTTTGGTAGCTCCGCTTCCAGCCATTTATACTGAGGAGTGTATTTTCCTAGAGAAACAGAAAGATTAGTTGGTAGGATAAACTTGGAAGAACTTCCTAAGTATGCGAAACAGTTGCCAGAATTTGGGTTATCGGTGAAAACTACAAGAGATGTGCCCCTAAGAAGTATGAGCACTACATTCCTTTTAACCGAAATTTCAGTTGGAAAAACATGAAGTGTTCTCCTCTGGGGTTGAATCATCCACATTTACCAAAAGCAAGGAGCACAAAATTAACGAACCACCCTAGAAGATAGCTCTAACAGTATTTGGATCACCAAAAATGTTCTCAGAACTGCAAGTTAAATATATGTTTTGTTGCATACATGCATCATGCACAATTAAAGTTTGAAATTTTTGCTGATAAATGTAGGTTACATATCCTTACCATATGCCGAGTATGAAGACAAGACAATGATATGTGCTGAAGCTCTCTTTATCGAGTACCAAAAGGGAGCAGTACTTCCTGATGCTTTGTAAGGAACATGATAACGATGGGAATAAGGCTTGAAAGGTTTGGTTTCACCCTGCAACAAAGATATAACTCTTCTGTCATGAACTAACTACTTACCATGTAATGCCGGTTACAAATCACAATAATACTAAAACCAGTAAACAGTTATGGCCTTTTTTTTCAGAGTTTTAATTCATTCTAAGGTGATTTTCCAGCCGCAGCCTAGAGAATGATTGGCTTGCCTAGCTTATATGACATATAGACCCCCTAGCCCCTAGGGAAACTCAAAAGATATGAGCCATTCCCATAAGCAGGTAGTGGATCAGTACTTAACTTTTCCAAAAAAAAAAAAGGTAGTGGATCAGTAATGATCGGCAACCAATGAGATTTAGAAGAAATTAGGAATTAGCTGCAATATTTTGTTAGATTGAAGATGACATGATAAGATTGAAAATAAGTTGTCCAATAAGTATATTGCATAGCAAATCTTCAACTAAAAAGAAATTATAGAACAGATGACCTCATGTTAGGAAATGGAACACCGAGAAATGTCTATTTTCCACAGGTATCTTAAGATAAGCTTACAATTTCTGGGACAAAATCAATTTCGTGATTCCCGGCTGTCCATATCCATGGTTGATAAGCAGCACTTCTCTCAACAAACCTTCCCCACGTATCCCACCTATTATTATCATGATTCGGGTAGTTATCAGCATAAGATAAGTCCCCAACAAACAACAAAGTCTGCCCTTTTCGCGGATTCCTCTCATAATGAGTAAGTGTCGTGTTTGAATCATAACTCTGACCAAGATCCCCTGCAAACCATGCCCAATGGTTACTTACACATTCATACATGCATACATACATACATACAAATATAACAAGCACCAAACAAATTATTGTCAAATCCACTACCAAGGACCATAATCCTCAAACTTCAAACAATTATAAATTTCAACAAGCTTTTAGCTCACCAATGAGACCAAACGAATATGGGACATCAGGGCCAACTTCAGGAGGAGTTGCAAACCAGAATTGTCTTTCGGTGTGTCCAATCCCAATCACATAGTAATATTTAGTATTGAACTGCCCAGAATTTCACACAAGCAAGAAAAAAAATCAACATAACATACAAATAAAAGTTGTTCAATTAAATTTAAAACTCAATTCACAAATCCAAAATTCACCTCCAAATGTCTGATAGTGCAGTGATGAATGTAACCAGAAGTATAATTATAGAATTTATAAGTATAAACTTTGCCCTCAGCCTGTTTCTTCTGCTTGCTATTATTTTGAGTCCAATAAATCACAGTATTAGAGCCTGGTTCATCCTCAGTCACCCATGATACTATCACTGCCTTTCCCACAAGATCCCCTTGTGTTATATGAACCTAAAAATATTAAAAATTAAAAACTTATCAGACACTAAAGCTTAAATCAAAAATCAAACCATACCCATTATTTAACTCAATAAAACAAACAAACCCATTATGAAGAGATGGAAAAATAAAAAATAAAATAATTTTTTTATTAAATGAACCAACAGAAAAATTACAAATTTAACAAACACCAAAGCTTAAATCAAAAATCAAACTATACCCATTACTTAACTCAATAAAACAAGCAAACCCAATATGAAGAAAGACAATAAAAGCAAAAAAAAATAAAAATAATAATAATAATAATAATAATAAAAGAAAAAAACGACACCTGTTGAGGAGCATTATAGCCAGGAGGGATTTGAAAAACATCAGCATCAAGAGGCATATCAATGGTCTTTTCAACTTTTCTCACAAAGCTGCTTGTTTTGCCTCCATTAACAAGAAGCAAAGCTTGATTCAAAACTAAACACAGAGCAATAATAACAACAAAAGAAGAAAATTCAAGCTTGGCCATTGAACTAAATGTGCAATTATTAGCACAATACTTTCACATCGTCTTATTGTTGATTGATATATATATACACACACACATACAGTAAATACGGGGAATATTCAGATCTTAATAGGAATATACAACATCTTAATTTAGATAAGACGTATGATGATTTTATCGTAATTATTATTATTATAATTATTTTAAATATAATAAATTATTGGAGCGACATAGAATTTAGATTGAATGCTACCACCTATAAATTTTAATAAAACTTGCCACTAGAATTCAATCTTTAGAGAAATAAAGAAAAAATAAACGGGATATTATTATTTTGCCATTAGAAATTTTAAATTACACTCTAAATTTTTGTCATTATATTAATGAACATTTTTTAAGTTCAATTTTATACTCAAAGTTTCAGTCATTGTATTAATTCATACATAAAAAATTTAGTGAGGTACTAATTTACATATTATATATTTAAAAATTAAAAATTAAAAATTATTATACTGACTTAAATTTTGAGTGTAAAATTAAATTTATTTTAAAATTTTCTAGATTTTTCATGCATAAATCAATTTTCAGATAAAAATGATAATTTTCCAAAATATATATTTAACTTATCCTTTAAAAATAAAAATATTATTCTATCCGATACACTTATCTAATTTTATTTTCGAAAAGAAAAAAAAATATATTTTTTGTATATTCAAAAACAAAATATCGGATATCGCTTCCGGAAGATTACCATTACTCTAGGATAAACCTGCGCCGTTTTAGTCAACGGCTTTATTGAAATTTGAAGTCTAATAAGATTCCTTTTCATAGTTTTTGCTCAACTTGACCCGCATGGGGAGGAGAAATATCGAGTGTGTGATAAGAAACTGTCAGTTGACTTTGACTTTTGGAGGATTAAAATCGACATTTTATTAGATTGGATTTGTTACTCAACCCACAATCCTATTCTAGTTAAAATTATAGGTGGTAAAACGAATTAACGAATCGAATTTGTATCGATGATGGATTCGTATTCGATTCGTTTATTAAATAAATTGAATACGAATATTAGTTTAATCATGATATTATTGAATAACATTATTCACCATATTTTATTTACATTAATTCTTCATAAATATATACATATGAAATATGTAATTAATATATTTATTAAAAATATCACACGAAATATCGATAATATTATTTTTTCCTATGGTAATTAGTCATAATTTCTCGAATCTTAATTGAAAAATAACAATAACTTGTAAAAGAAAAATAATAAAATGAATCCTAAACAGATAAACGAATCGATGAGATTAAATTCATATTTGTTTCGTTTAATAAACGAATCGAATTGACCTATTTATTAAACGAATTCATTTTTCAAACCCGTATTCGCTTTAAAACTAATCGAATCGAACGAATAAACGAATTCTAATACAAATTGCCAATTAAAATGAGATTGGTATGTGATTATTTAGGACAAATCATCAATTGAGAATTTTCTCATCTTTTGAGGGAAATTATTATATTTTATAACAAAAATGCTAGGCTTCTGTGAATCGATTTCATTTTCAAATAGACTAAAAATATATTATGATATAAAATTTTTTATTTATTCAAAAATAAAATTGGACATATACATAGGAAAGAGTAATACTAATATTATTATTGTTTGCAATCCTAACTCTCATGAACTTGGAAAAGTATGTGTCACGTGTTTATTAATATATACTGATACGCACAAATTTTACTCGGAAAAAAAATTTAGTGATTTTTAATCAGTTGAGTATCTTAACAAATATTTTTTAAAAAATAAAATCAATTTTTAAAATCAATTTTTCTCTTGTGAATTGGTTTTTAAAGTCAATTTTAGTCTAATTTATAAGCCTTGTTAAAGTCAATAAAATTATCAATCACCGAAAGGTGATTGATAATCAAATATTAAAAAATATATAAATTATTTTGGATGGGTCTCACATGCTTAAAAAGAAAATAATAAAAAATTAGAATTCATTATTTGCACAGTGAATCTCATGCCTATAAATAGAGATTTCATTTCATTATTTTCTTCATCCAATTCTCAACCAAATCATATATATTCTAAAAGATAAAATATAGTTTCTTCTTAAGAGTTTGTGAGAGAGTTGTAGTTCTCATATTTTAAGAGAGTGTGAAATTGTTCACTCCTTGTGCTTAGAGAGATGTTGTAAAATTCTTTCCACTATAGTGAAATCCTTTTACTTTTGCCCGTGTATGTTTCACTCACATTGAGGGTTTTATCACGTTAAATCTGGGTCTCATTGCTTTATTTTATTGTTAAGATTTATGGTATGCTAAACCTCCTAATTATTATTGTATTGTTATATGGTAGGCAACGTCTCCTGAACTAACAATTATTCTCAATTTCACTTTACTTGCGTGTTAGCTTCAACCTACGATCCCCTAACAGTGGTATCAGAGCTTCAGGTTCAGGGTTACTATTCACGAAGACTATTCACATATATGGTATAATATTATTCATGTATACGGTACTATTCACGATGAATAGTAAAAAATCGGTTCAAGTGAGAAGTTGATTATTATCAGAAACATAGCAGGAAAGTTCGAAATTGAGAAGTTCAAATGGAACAATTTTTCCTTATGGAAACTTAACATAAAAGTAATCTTGAGAAAAGACAATTGCTTGGCGGCAATTAGAGAGAGACCAGGTGGAATGACTGATGAAAAATGGAAGGATATAGATGACAACGCTATAGGCAACTTGCTATTGGGGTTTTGGGCGGCAATTCGGGTAAACGCAGCGGAACGCGGAAAATCAAAATTTTCCGATTTCAATAATTTTTCTTGGTTAAAAACTGAAATTTTTACCCAAAAATCAAATTTTTCGTAAATTGCCATTTAGCCCCAAAAGTTTATATTTTAATCATTTTAGTCCTTAATTGTCAAATACAATTCTAATTGATTCCAAATCAATCCTAAAATGATTTATACATGTCTTATACTTGAAAATACATTTTGCAACTCAAGAAAACTGATTTTCCATAAATTGCCGAATGGTCCCCATATTTTCGAGAATTTGTAATTTGGTCATTTTGTTCAAAATATGTCAAGATCAAATCAAAAAATTTCCAAATTTAATATACATCATATATGCATCAAATTACATCACATATATGAAAAGCCCCAAATTTAGAGTGGGTTATGAACCATAATTTTACAATTTCAATAAATTTACAAATTAACACCAAATTAATTAAATTCAACACTTTAATTCAATTCTCACAACACCAAACAAGTCTCACCATCATGAAACAACTCAAGAACAATTCTAGGTCATTTATGAGTGGCTAAGTAACTCTAGAATGACAACAATTTTATCAAATAATGAAAAGAATACTTTATTACACCTAATAAACATTCTTTAAGTTTATACACGCTTACATATTTCTATCAAGCTTCCAACCATCAAAATACATCCACAAAAGAGTAGAGAAGAAACTAAGCTACACATGTTGAAGTCGAGTATGATAGAAATAATTTTCATGAAAGAAAAAGTAAGAAAAACTTACTAAAATCTTTGATTTTCCAAGCTTTCTCTTCATTTTCTCCTTTTCTCTCTATCTTTCTTTGTATTTTGATTTTAGGGTTCTTGAAATTATGAAACAAAAATGAAAAGGATGGCTATTTATATTTTTTTCACATGACCGAAAATTAAAGAAAAATAATAGCCATATATTTTCCAATTTTGTTTCAATAAAAGAAAATGATTTAATAAAAATTTGTGGTGTAAAAGAATTAATCAAATTAATGTTTATCACAAATCAACGTATTAAATCAAGCCATTTAAAACCAATCAAAATGGTCATTTAGCTTACTTTATTAAAGTAAACAAGATATTTATCATTTAATTAATTTAATTATTAACATTTAAATAATCAAATAATTAAATACAAATATCTTAAATATATGTATTATATTTACATTAAATAATCAAAATACATATATTAATTATAAATGTCAAATATCACAATTCGACATTTAATAAATGGCCGAAAGATCTCAAACGCATGTATTTTCGTTTAACCGTTAAACGACTTATAAATAATCAATATTATTTATAAAAGTTGCCCTAGTGCTCTACGGGTATATTTCATTAGTGAGACTCTATAGGTTCAAACATATCCATTACGGAATCTAATTTCGTGTCCATAATCTTAGACCCGACCGACGGTTCGGTTCCGGTTCGGAACCAAACCGAACCGGCCGGTTCCCGGTTCCACAAGTGTGGAACCGGAACAGAATCGGTTAATTCGGTTCGGTTCCGGTTCGGTTACGGTTCCCCTTTTGGTTTTTTTTTTTAATAATAATTTTAAAAAATAGAAAAAAAAATTCTATAATCGTAATGTTTTTTCAAACTATCACATCATTTTTATAGAATTATTTTTTATAAAATTCTTTTAACATATAATCATTTTTATAGCCAACTTTTGGCTAGTGTTTTCTTCATATAAGCGATGTGGGATATTTGTTACTTGGCTATTGTGTCTCACATCGCTTATATAAAGAAGTCAATAACCAAGAGTTGGTTATAAAAATGAGATTTTTAAACCTCCTTAAAAATTGATTATTGTGTTCAAGGTTGCAATTTTAAACCTCATTATTATTAATAAAAAAAATTGAGATTTACTTGTGGAACCTTACGGTTCCAAGTAAATAAATATTTTTTTTTACTTTCGGTTCCAACAGGAACCGTACGGTTCCGGCGGTTCCAACCGGTTCGGTCAGGGTGAGAACCTTAATCGAACCGCTTCGGTTCCGATTCCGAACCGGAACCTTGGTCGGGTCTACATAATCTACCCACCCGTAAATTATGATGAACACAGATAAAATCTCCGAATCATACAGGTCGAGGTCACTGCATACGTATAATCCTTCCGTCACAGGTATCCGGATTATCTCAAAGATATAGATATAAACGTCAAATCTCTTTAGGTATAATCTCGTCGACGATTCTATTAGCAATCTCTTAAATAACACTTAGAACTAATTTCTACAGTGCACCACAGGCCCATTGATTTAACAAATTGCTAATTCAATAATGGATATATATGCTTTGTACACAGAACTGACGGATCCTATCTTGATACGCACAGGATATCCTGAGGATCAGTCCACACCCAACGAACATGCGGAGGTCTGATCTAAATATATCGGTGACGTGACTGCCATCAAAGTGTGGAGGATCCCTCATATATCCACAGTGGTATCTCAATTTGAAGGATCACTATGCTCACTCAACCCGAGAAGATTCTTATTGACGTTGGTGCACCATCTATTAAGAATCTTCAGTGAGTTGTTCAATGTTTATCCGATAAAAATACCTATGTGTCTATACGAGTCTCCCGAGACTCATGGTTCATTGAGAAATCATTAGAATCCAACATTCCAATATATGACACGTACCGGTCTTAGCGGGTTTACTTACTGACCAAGTAATTGTAAACCTTGACCAGGAATAGTAAAAGAATGATATTGTTATGATGCTGCTCAATGTCAGTTGCGACGCTTTTGCAACTTCATCATAACCAGTCACTCTATGGTAATTTACGTCTTTACCATATAATAAAAGAATTTATATTATAGAAACTGTTCATTTTATCCAATAATAAAATATTTACAAAAGTATTTACAGGGAAATACACAAGAAATTGGCGCTCAGAGCACCAACCATAACACTTGCATCTAGCCTTAGCAGATTTTGTGTTATCCAGTGTTGTAGAGAAGAGGACTGTAAAAGGGATTTGGGATGCACTTACCAAATTGTACGAGGTCAAGTCACTACACAACAAGATCTTCTTGAAGATGAGACTTTACACTCTTCGAATGAGTGAGTCCACATCCATGACAGATTACATCAACGACTTGAATACACTGTTTTCCCAACTCACTGTGTTGGATTATAGGATATCAATAAATAAACGTGCGAAGATTCTACTTAAAAGTTTGTCTGATTCGTATGATCAACTTATCATCAACTTGATAAGTAATGTTATCACTGGTAATCTAGTTTTTGATGAAATTACAGCTGCTGCTCTGGAAGAAGAGTCTAGGCTCAAAAATAAGGAAGATATATCATCTAGTTCACAACAAGTAGAAGCATTGGTGATGACAAGAGGGAGATCAACGGAACGTGGCCTAAATGGGAGTCAAATCCTGTTGGGGTTGGAGCTCAGAGCGCCAATTCCCGGTTGTATTTCTTTGAGAATACTACTGTAAAACGTTATTATTATGAATAATATAAGCAGTTTCTGTAATATAATATATCTTTTTAATATGGTAAAGATGTAATGACTAGTCATGATGTTGTTGCAAAAGCGTCGCAACTGACATTGAGTTGTATCATGACGTTATCATTCTCAGACAGTTCCTGGTCAAGGTTTACACTACTTGGTCAGTAAGTAAACCCGTAGAGACCGGTACATGTCGTATACTGGAATATATGATTCCAATGGTTTCTCAATGAACCATGAGTCTTGGAGACTCGTATAGACGTGTAGGTGTTTATAGCGGATAAACACTGAACGACTCACTGAAGATTCTTAATGAATGGTACACCAACGTCAATAAGAATCTTCTCGGGTTGAGTAACACTTGTGATTTTTCGACTTGAGATACCACTGTGGGCGCATGAGACATATTCCACACTTAGATGGCAGTCACGTCACCGATCTATTTATATCATACATCCGCCTGTTCGTTGGGTGTGGATAGATCCCCAGGGTGTCCTGTGTGTATCGAGATAGGATCTGTCAGTTATGTGTACAGAGCATAGGTAGTCCATATGATTAACAATCAGATAAAAAACCATGGGCCGTGGTACACTTTAGAAGTAAGTTTAAGTGTTCTTTTAGAGATTGCTAATAGAGACGTCGACATGATTGTCCCTATAGAGATTTGACGTTTACATCTATATCTTTGGATATATCCGGATACTGTGACAGAGGAATTATATATTTTCCATGACCCGACCTGTATGATTCAGTGAGTTTATCCGTGGTCATCATTATTTACGGTGGATATAAATATGGACACGAATTGGATTTCGTGACGAATATGCCTGAATCTAGTGAGTATTTCCAACTAGCCATTAGAGAGAAAAATGTTCCTCTCGTTGTTGGCTTCATCTTGTGATTGTTCTCATGTTTTTTTATTCTTTATTCTTTGGTTTTTTTACGGAAGTTTGATGATAGGGGTTATGCATGTATAAAGATCATAGAAGTTATTAATGTGTTTTAAGCATTCTTTTGATAGTTTGAGAAACTTGTTGTCATTCTAGAGTTATTGACCCATCTTAAATGACTGATTTGTTCTATAGTTTATTTCATTGTGTGAGGTTGATTGGTGTGGAAGAAAAGAAGAAACATGATTGAAGGTTGGATTTTTACTAATTTGGTTCTAAATTTGTCCAATTGATGTGAAATTGACAAAATTAGGGTTAAGACTGTGGATGCTGGATTTCGGCCGAGGTCCACAATCAGAATTTGGAAATAGGGGCACTAACAATCCTGCAAAACAAAGAAGAATGAATGGGAGTAGATTGCCTACCGGTGTGGTAGGTACCGGGGACACTCCGACGCCCAAGTCAGTAGTATGAAATGATCAGTAAATATGTAAAATGTGAAAGTAAGGTTTGATGTTACCTTAAATTCTTTTGGTAGCCGTGAGGGCGGTGATAAGTGTTTAAGGAGATGGAGTACTCTAAGATAGTGTCAGAGAGCAGAGACTTGTAAGAAAGAAGTTGAACTCTGCCCTGTCTCTCGAATTTCGTTCCAATTTATAGATGAAGATTATCATCATTGGCAGCTGGCGTAAGTCCCACCACGTGCTTTGTGTATTTGATAAAAATCTGGGCAGGTGGGAATAAGTTTTGTGTCGGGCAAAGTAGAAGAAAGTAGTTGTAGTTGATATAATTAGAGGTTTTTGTATTTAAGCTTATGACTTAATTGTAATACAATAATACATAAATCTTTTTGGCCTGGCCTTTACCTCGGGCTTTGCATACCATTTGGGCCCACACCTTTTGGGCTTTTAAGGTAAAAGACGGTTTATCCTTGGCCCATTTTTGGTTCGTACAATTGTCCCTTACTCTCTAAGTCAAAAAAGTTTTGTTTTAGAGAGTATATACGTTTGTGTCGAATGATACTAATCACAAAAAGCACGTGATAAGAATGTATCACCTTCTGTCGAATGGTTCTATAAGAGTATGTGCAAATGTGAGTTTTTGGAATATGTCACGTGTATCATCTGGGCAGATGAAGTCTTAGTCTTCTGTTTTGACTTGACTTATGGGAATCGTTCCTGGTCGTCTGATCATTATGAAGATCCATGGACACAATTGACTCGACATAAGTAATGAGGAACTTTCTCTGGTCAGGCGAACTGAATGTAGGTTTAGGAGTTCCATTGACTCGACAAGAGTCATGGGGAATGTCCCTTGGTCGACTGAACCAAATGTAGGTTCAGGAGTTCCACTTGACTCGACAAGAGTCATGGGGAATGTCCCTTTGTCGACTGAACCAAATGTAGGTTCAGGAGTTCCTTGACTCGACAAGAGTCATGGGGAATGTCCCTTAGTCGACTGAACCAAAATGGGTTCAGGAGTTCAACTTGACTCGACAAGAGTCATGGGGAATGTCCCTTAGTCGACTGAACCAAATGTAGGTTCAGGAGTTCACTTGACTCGACAAGAGTCATGGGGAATGTCCCTTAGTCGACTGAACCAAATGTAGGTTCAGGAGTTCAACTTGACTCGACAAGAGTCATGGGGAATGTCCCTTAGTCGACTGAACAAATGTAGGTTCAGGAGTTCAACTTGACTCGACAAGAGTCATGGGGAATGTCCTTAGTCGACTGAACCAAATGTAGGTTCAGGAGTTCAACTTGACTCGACAAGAGTCATGGGGAATGTCCTTTGGTCGACTGAACCAAATGTAGGTTCAGGAGTTCAACTTGACTCGACAAGAGTCATGGGGAATGTCCTTTGTCGACTGAACCAAATGTAGGTTCAGGAGTTCAACTTGACTCGACAAGAGTCATGGGGAATGTCCCTTTGTCGACTGAACCAAATGTAGGTTCAGGAGTTCACTTGACTCGACAAGAGTCATGGGGAATGTCCCTTTGTCGACTGAACCAAATGTAGGTTCAGGAGTTCCACTTGACTCGACAAGAGTCATGGGGAATGTCCCTTAGTCGACTGAACCAAATGTAGGTTCAGGAGTTCAACTTGACTCGACAAGAGTCATGGGGAATGTCCTTTAGTCGACTGAACCAAATGTAGGTTCAGGAGTTCAACTTGACTCGACAAGAGTCATGGGGAATGTCCCTTAGTCGACTGAACCAAATGTAGGTTCAGGAGTTCAACTTGACTCGACAAGAGTCATGGGGAATGTCCCTTAGTCGACTGAACCAAATGTAGGTTCAGGAGTTCAACTTGACTCGACAAGAGTCATGGGGAATGTCCCTTGGTCGACTGAACCAAATGTAGGTTCAGGAGTTCCACTTGACTCGACAAGAGTCATGGGGAATGTCCTTTGTCGACTGAACCAAATGTAGGTTCAGGAGTTCCACTTGACTCGACAAGAGTCATGGGGAATGTCCCTTAGTCGACTGAACCAAATGTAGGTTCAGGAGTTCAACTTGACTCGACAAGAGTCATGGGGAATGTCCCTTAGTCGACTGAACCAAATGTAGGTTCAGGAGTTCAACTTGACTCGACAAGAGTCATGGGGAATGTCCCTTAGTCGACTGAACCAAATGTAGGTTCAGGAGTTCAACTTGACTCGACAAGAGTCATGGGGAATGTCCCTTAGTCGACTGAACCAAATGTAGGTTCAGGAGTTCAACTTGACTCGACAAGAGTCATGGGGAATGTCCCTTGGTCGACTGAACCAAATGTAGGTTCAGGAGTTCCACTTGAAATGCGTCAAACACACAATCTATTCAATATTTTTATCATGTGTCGAGTGATTAGAAGGCATGCATCGGGGTTTGCCCAAATAAATATTTCTTGAATGAAAGCGACTTTCAAATCTAATGATGTCGTGTCATATGGTGAAGGCAGTTGTGAAGAGAATTTAGTTGCTGAGAGCAAGTGGTGTCAAGTTGTGATAATCCAGAATTCACCATTCTTTTCGACGAAATATTTTATATTTCCTAGATCTTCCACGTGTCGTTTAACGAAGTAAAACCTAACGCGAATAACGAGGAGTCTTTTGGCGGGAAATGAACCGCCAAAAAAGAAGTAGTATAAGAGTGGCTTGATGGGTTCATTTGTTTCATTCACAAGATCAACGATTTGGGAGAGAACTTCAAGGCTCCAAGGTACTTCTTCAAAACTCTCTTCGCGTTCTTCATTTCCTTTGAATATTCATAGAGTAGCTTCAAACTGTTCTTAGCTAAATTAGGTTGTTTGATCTTTTGAATCATACGTTATTTGGTGGATTTGTGTTTGGAGAGGGGAGTAGGATTTGATCTTTAAGAAACCCAAATCTTAGAAATTATTTGTTTGTAGACTCGTCGAGTAGAATATGTCGAGTGGAGAATCTTTAGAAAGTTTAGGCGAACAGATTGATAAATTCGTAGGAGTATCATCGAGTGAATCAACAGAAGAAAAATCATTAAGGGACTGGTCGCGTCAAGAATTATCCGAGGAGGGACCCGTTACCATTTTGTCGCATGAAATTCCCGTGCATGCGATTCCTATTAGATCATTGGCAGCAGTTGAGGAGTTTAGTGGAGCGGTGAGCACAAGTGAGCCGACCAACTTGCTAACCAAGAACCCAGCTAGTCGGATGACGGCTAGTTTGCTGATGGAAATTAGGAGTAAGTACAGATTTCCTAGATCAATGGAGTTGAGGGTGCCCTTGCCGACTGAAAGAATCGACTATAAAATTCCCGGGTGGATTGGATTTTATGTAGTACCGTTTTCTAATGGACTTAGATTCCCCATACCGAGGTTAGCTTGGGAAGTTTTGGATCACTATGGGATCGCTCCTTCACAACTAATGCCGAATGCTTGGAGGATTTTATTGTCGATTGAATGTTTAGCATTCGAACAAGGATTATTTTTTGAGGTGAAGGACGTTGTATACTCATACTACCTCAAGGAGCACTTAACTGAAAAAGGGAGATATACTTTGTATCTTCGTCGTAAGAGGGAACAAATAGTTATGGGGCTTCCAACGAACGATAGGGGTAATTGGCAGTCGGATTATTTCTTTGTGAGGAATGAGGGTATCTTTGGGTCGACTGGAATGGGTCGTGTTTCAGAATATTGGAGTGTATTTAGTGAGTATCAGTTCCTTCAACTTATTGATAATAATGTTGTTGTCGTTGATGCTAATGTGTGGATTGTTTGTTATGCAGGTCCATTTCGAAACAGTTTGTTCGACAGAACACCTCAAATTTTGTCCAATACTAAAGCTCTTCTTGACCTTCCCGTCGAACAAAGAGATTGGAGAATAATCTTGGTAGAGCAGAGATTAAGGGCAACATCAGTGTGGAAAGAAATCTTCGAATCAGAAGGTACATCTACCCCTTTGGCACTTTCTAAACACGTATTGGAAGTCATCTACTGTACTCGGTCGATTCGAGCTTTATACGGAAAGGTGTTGTTTATAAAGACTTTAACTCCAAAAGAAATTTTATGCGCAGAGGATATGATGTCGAGGCAAATAAAGGTAGCTTCAATTGATGAATTGAAAAACCGAAAGAAGGCTAGGAAGCTTAGGATAAAGGAGCCAGAAGTGGAGGTTCCAGAAACACAACAAGTTGTGTCGACTGGAACTCCAAAGACTAAAGGGAAGTCGACTGAAATCATTGTCAAAGGGGGGAAAAGGAAAGCGGAATGAAATTGAAATTGACAATATAATTGTCAGGATTCCATCAGGGTCGACTGCAATTTCTGACCCATCAAGCCTTGACCCTTTTATCAAGAAGCTTCTACTGGAAGAGGATGAACAAAGGCTATCCAAAATTGGCCCCGTCGAGTCAATGAAGAAGGCTGCGGCTTTAAATTACCAAGTAAGATAAAAAAAAAATTTCATTATAATTTGTAGAATGGATTCTAATCAAGTGCTTTTTGCAGGCAATGGAGTGTAGCTTGCACATGCAACGGTACGTCGAATCGAATCTCAGCAAGAGAGAGAAATGGAAAAATCATTCGCAGCAATGAAAAAGGAAATGGTCCAAATGAAGTCGCTTGGAAAAAGGAATGCTGAATTGGAAAAGGAGTTGAAGGAGGTGAAGGCTACTCTTCAGTTGGAAAAGGAAACTTCTGAGGTTACAATAGAGGGTTATAAGGATGCATTTGAAAATGTAAAGAAGGAGAATGATGAATTACTTGAGAATCTTGAAGGGATTGCTCTTGAATCAATGATGAAAGAACGAAGTAATCTGATGAAGGATTTCCTTGAAGGGAATACAGCAGCTTGGGAACCAGAGAAATGGATTCAAGAGTATGATCGATTACTGGCAGGAATTTCTTCTTCCAACGAGGGTGCTGAGGAAGAGAAAGGTGAAGAGGTCGACTCTAAAGTGGCTGAGAAAGAAATAATTGACGGCAAGGAAGCGGCTGAAGTTCAAGAGATGGACAAGAAGAATGAAGAACTTAGTCGAATGGAAATTGAGCCGACTAGTCAAGTTCAAGACATTCCTGCACCTGAAGTTGTTGCTGAACGTATTCCGGAGAAGCTGCTCCGGAAACTTGAATTTCATTGTAATTTTAATTTTAAGTTATCGCTTGTAGAACAATTTAATGACTAAATGATATTTTGGGATAATATTTCAAATGAGATTTGTTATTAAGTCGAATCGCAATACATAAAGTAGAAAATCACTTTGAACCCTCAAATATAAATAAATGCACGCATAAATTACCGGTAAAATTGCTTAAGGTGAATTGCATTCCAACTATTGTGAATTTGTCTCCCCTCAGTTGTTCGTAATTTGTAGGCTCCATGTCCAACAACTCTTGTGATGATGTATGGCCCTTCCCAATTTGGCCCCAACTTTCCATCTCCAACTTCTTTTGTATTTTGAAAAACTCTTCGTAGTACCCAATCCCCTTCCTTGAATGTTCTGCTTCTGACATTTTTGTTGAAATATCTAGTCATTCTTTGTCGATGCGTCGCTAGTCGAATGGATGCACGATCCCTCAATTCTTCAATTGTTTCCAGGTTAAAATTCATAAGTTGTTGATTCGTATCATCGTTGAGCCATTGGTAACGGGGAGATGGGATGGTTTCTTCAGTTGGTATCACAGCTTCTGTCCCAAATGCAAGAGAGAACGGAGTTTCTCCTGTGGAGGAACGGATAGTCGTCCTATAGGACCATAAGACTCCTGGTAGTTCATCCGCCCAGGCTCCTTTTGCTTTTTTCAATCTTTTCTTTAGAGTATTTAAAATTGTCTTGTTGGAAGACTCGGCTTGACCATTTGCTTGTGGGAATCGAGGGGTTGAAAAACTTAATTTGATCCTCCAATTTTTGCAGAAGTCTTGGAAGTGATTGCTGATAAATTGTGAACCATTATCAGTCACAATCTCTTTGGGAACGCCGAATCGACATATGATGTTCTTCCAGACAAATGATTGAACTTCTCTATCTCGTATCTTGGCGAAAGAGTCTGCCTCAATCCACTTTGAAAAATAATCCGTTAACGCCAGCATGTAGACTCGTTGTCCAGGGGCGGTTGGTAGCTTTCCCACAATATCCATTCCCCATTTCATGAATGGCCACGGGGAGAGAGTGGGATTTAATTTCTCAGGAGGGAGATGTGAAATCGGAGCGAACCTTTGACATTTCTCGCATTTCTTCGTATAATTAGCTGAATCAATTCTCATAGTTGGCCAGTAATACCCAGTCGAATGGGCGCGTAGAGCGAGGCTACGTCCTCCAGAATGATTTCCACATTCTCCTTCATGCAATTCTGACAATACGTGCTGTGCTTGGTCGTGAGTAAGACATTTTAAATATGGTCCAGAGAATGACCTTTTCAACAACTGTCCGTTGAAGATGGTAAATCTTGCTGCCTGTCTCTGAATCTTTCTCGCTTCGGTTTTGTCTTCTGGAAGTAGTCCTTCTTGCAAATATTTCATGAGTGGCGTCATCCATGAGTCGCTTGATGTGATGGTGGTGATCTCCTTGCTTTTTCCAAATTGCTGGCCAATTCAAATACACTACCGGAATGGATTGTGGTTTATCCCCATGCATCGTCGACCCAAGGGTAGCCAATGCGTCTGCTTGAGTATTCTCGCTTCTCGGAACTTGGGTTATTGTAAATTCTTCAAACGTCGACTGGATTTCTTTCACTTTCATTAAGTAAGATGACATTTGAGGATCTCGTGCTTGATATGAACCTTGGAGTTGGTTGACTATCAGTTGAGAATCTGATACCACTTCTATTCTGCTTGCTCCAAGTTCTTTAGCCAAACTGATTCCTGCTATCAACGCCTCATATTCCGCCTCATTGTTTGTAACCCTGAATCCACATTTGATTGCTTGACGTAGTATATCTCCATCAGGAGTAGTGATCACCACCCCAAGACCGCATCCTTTCTTATTGCTGGAACCGTCGACTGCAAGCTTCCAAAGTGATGTGGTCTGGATTGAACTGACTTCTTCATCTATTGAAACCCTCTGATTGAGACTGAAGTCAGCAACAAAATCAGCCAACGCTTGAGATTTGATTGCTGTCCTGGGCTGGTAAGTGATGTCGTGTTCTCCCAATTCGACCGCCCATTTCGTTAATCTTCCAGACAACTCCGGCTTATGAAGAATGCTCCTTAGGGGATACTCTGAATAAACTGTGATCGGGTGTCCCTGAAAGTATGGTCGTAGCTTTCTTGCTGACATTACCAAGGCCAATACTAGTTTTTCCAAATGTGAGTAACGTGATTCCGCATCAAGCAATGCCTTGCTTACGTAGTAGACTGGAAGTTGGGTGTTGTTGTCTTCTCTGATCAAAACAGCGCTCACAGCTTGATCTGAGACTCCTAAGTATAGGAAAAGCCTTTCATTGTCGAGTGGTTTTGACAACAATGGTGGCGACGTTAAGTATCGCTTGAGTTCTTTGAGAGCTTCTTCACAGGCTGGAGTCCACTCAAAGTTTTTTGCTTTCTTTATGGCTGAGAAGAACATAAAACTCTTATCTGTGGACTTGGAGATGAATCTGTTTAAAGCTGCAATTCTTCCTGCTAGCCGCATAACATCTTTTGGGCAGGTAGGAGAGGGAATTTCAAGAATGGATTTGATTTGATCAGGATTTGCTTCAATGCCTCGTCGCGTGACAACATATCCCAAGAACTTCCCAGAGGCTACTCCAAATGCACATTTTGTTGGATTCAACTTCATCCCATACTTATTCATTATGTTGAATGCTTCTCCCAAGTGCTGTAGATGCTGATCAGATCTTGAAGATTTCACCAGCATGTCGTCTACATAAACCTCCATTGTTTTCCCAATCTGTTGAGAGAACATCTTGTTGACCATTCTTTGATAAGTAGCTCCCGCATTTTTGAGGCCGAAGGGCATCACTTTGTAACAAAAAATGCCTTTATTGGTCACAAAGGCTGTCTTCTCTTGGTCGTCTGAATGCATAAGGATTTGGTTGTACCCAGAATATGCATCCATGAAACTCAACAATTCATGCCCGGCTGTAGCATCAACCATTTGATCGATATGTGGCAGTGGGAAAGAATCCTTCGGGCATGCCTTGTTCAGGTCTGTGAAGTCAATACAAACTCTCCATTTTCCATTTTTCTTTCGTACTACCACCACATTGGCTAACCAGTCTGGGAACTGTACTTCTTTGATGGCACCATTTTGTAACAATTTCTGGACTTCTTCATCAATGATCTGATTTCTTTCTGGGGCGAACTTTCTTCTTTTTTGCCGGACAGGAGGGTAGTCTGGATCTATGTGGAGTTGATGGGTGATCAACCCAGGGTCAATCCCTGTCATGTCTTCATGCGACCATGCGAATCGGTCGTGTTGTTTTTTCAAAAAATCACTCAAGTCTGCTCGAAGCTTGGGATCCAGATTTGCTCCTATTTGAGTTTTGTGATCTGCATGTTCTGGATGAATTTGGACCTCGTCCAGTTCTTCAATACTTGGGAGTGTAGGCTCCAAAGGATGAGGCCCGCTCTGTAATTGCTATGCTGAATGGATCTTAGCTTTCATTGTCGTCTGGTAGCATCCTCTCGAGGCAATCCTATCACCCCTTATTTCCTGAACCCCCACTTCGTTGGAAACTTTAGAGTTTGATGATAAGTGGATGACACAGCCCTCATTTCATGAATCCATGGCCTACCGATGATAAGATTGTAGGCAGAAGGACAATCCAAGACTAGAAAAGTAGTCATTTGGTTAATTCCTCCTGCGTAGACTGGAAGACTTATTTCTCCCAAAGTAAATTTCTGCTCACCACTGAATCCGATTAACACCGTTGTTCGTTTGTTAACTTTCCCCAGTTCAGCTCCCATATCCGCTAAGGCAGTTGCAAAGATGATGTTGGCTGAAGATCCCGTATCTACCAGAATCCGTTTGACCATAAAATTCGCCACCTGTAGGGAGATCACTAAAGCATCATGATGAGGGTTCATACTTCCGGAATTGCTGTCGTCTGGAAACTCCATCATCAGATTTGTAAACTTTTTCTCCATAGAGACTGTGGAATGATGAATGTTTGACATGATAGCCCTGGCATGTCGTTTGGCCGCTGAATACGAAACTCCACTGATCTCCGATCCTCCTGAAATGAAATTCACTGTGTTGTCGATTGGTGGAGGTGGAATTGGTGCTTCTTCATGTCCATCCCTCTCACTTCTCTGAGCGAATGTAGCTTTCCCTTTCTCTGTAAGTAAATCTCTTAGAAATCCCTTGTTCAGCAGCTCTAGGACTTCTAATCTTAATGCCACACATTCAGCCGTCGTATGGCCGTAGTCTCGATGGAATTCACACCATTTACTTGTGTCTTTCTTTTTGAAGCTTTCTCTGCTGCGTGGAGGCCATCTTACTTCATTTCCCATTTTTTTTAATACCAAAACTAATTCTCCTGGAGAAATAGAAAAATTGTAATCTGGGAGTCTTGGCTTTTCTGCTTGAACTCTCTCCTGTGTTTTGTATGGTAGGGGTCTTCGATCAAAGTCCCTTCGGAGGGGCTGATGTTCTTTCCTTGGGTGACTCATTTTCTCTGAATGATGCCTAGGTGTCATTCTTGCGAATTCTTTATGTCGTTTGGAAGTATGAGGCGTTCTCTCATTTTGCACATTGGAGGAATTATCTTTTCTTTTATTCCTCTTGTCTTCTTCCCATCTGATTTCGACTTGAGCTCGTGCCATGGCCTGGTCCATTGTGTAGCATCGAAATTTAGTTAACTTTTTGTAGAGTCCGCTATCACAAAGTAACCCGTTTCTGAAAGCTTCCACAGCTGTCGGCTGATGTAAATCTGGAATTGTTATCCTCTCCTTGTTGAAACGGGCCACGTAGCTTCGCAAGGATTCACCCCTCCGTTGCTGGATGGTACTAAGGTCGTCAGTAGTTTTTTCAAGTTTGCAAGAGCTGGCGAAATGCTCCACAAACTTGTCTGCTAACTGTTGATAGGACTTGATGGATCTGTATGGTAGATTGATGAACCACGTAAGGGCAGGGCCTCCCAAAGTTTCTCCAAATCCTCTGCACATACCTGCTTCCCATTGAAGAGGAGCTAAGCCAGTTGACATCATTTTGTACTTGTAATGGATGACATGGTCGTCTGGGTCTGTGGATCCATCATATAGTTTCATGTCGGGTGGACTGAACTTCCGCGGTAACTCAATGGATGTAATGTTTTCCATGAAGGGGGTGTCAGAAATGGTTCCAGCTCTGCTCTTCTTTATTGGTAGTTTCACTCCTGGTAGGCTGGACATGATTGCTTCTTTAAATTCCTTCATTTCCCTTCTCATAGCGATGGCAACTTGTTGAGCTTGGTTGATGGGAGAATTTGGTAGGTCCCTCTGGTCCTCATCATTTGATGGAATGTTATCTGTTGTTTCGTTAAATGCTCCCAAGAGATTGACTGGTGTGTGTGATACGGTTATTGGGCTGATCTGAGATATCATGATGCCGAGATGGGGATGAAATTAACTCCAACTGTTTCTGAAGGTTCATGTTGGAATTACGAATGGTTAAATTTTCCTCTTCCAAAGCTTTTAATCTCTCCTGTAGAGTGGCCAGTTGTGATGCCATTGGATCGGTTGTCTGTTCATTGCTTGAAGCCATGAATTACTAAGCTGTGACTGTTGGTAGAATACAAAATCTTTGTTTGCAAATTATTGCTAGGGCCCCACGGTGGGCGCCAAATTGTGGATGCTGGATTTCGGCCGAGGTCCACAATCAGAATTTGGAAATAGGGGCACTAACAATCCTGCAAAACAAAGAAGAATGAATGGGAGTAGATGCCTACCGGTGTGGTAGGTACCGGGGACACTCCGACGCCCAAGTCAGTAGTATGAAATGATCAGTAAATATGTAAAATGTGAAAGTAAGGTTTGATGTTACCTTAAATTCTTTTGGTAGCCGTGAGGGCGGTGATAAGTGTTAAGGAGATGGAGGAGTACTCTAAGATAGTGTCAGAGAGCAGAGACTTGTAAGAAAGAAGTTGAACTCTGCCCTGTCTCTCGAATTTCGTTCCAATTTATAGATGAAGATTATCATCATTGGCAGCTGGCGTAAGTCCCACCACGTGCTTTGTGTATTTGATAAAAAGTCTGGGCAGGTGGGAATAAGTTTTGTGTCGGGCAAAGTAGAAGAAGAGTAGTTGATATAATTAGAGGTTTTTGTATTTAAGCTTATGACTTAATTGTAATACAATAATACATAAATCTTTTTGGGCTTTTAAGGTAAAAGACGGTTTTTTATCTTGGCCCAATTTTGGTTCGTACAAAGACGGTTTTAAATTTGGGGCTTTTTCTTTTGTTGTGTGTCTGGAGTGTATATGATGCATATCAAATCTATGTGATTGATATCATATGATTGTTTTGAAACATTAAAATAGCAAAATGCACAATTTGCCAAGGGGGGCTCACGGCATTTGTCAAAAAATTTGGGGTTTCATGTTTTGCAATTTGATTTTTGATTGTATGAACATTTTAAATTCATCTTATAAATGATTTAGAATCATCCAAAATGTTAGACTAATTAGACTAAAATGTAAAATTTTGGGGCAATTTGGTAATTACATACAAATTTGATTTCTTGTGTAATATTTCAAATTTGATAATTAGGTAATTAAATAAAAAGTTTATTTAATTGATCCGAGAAAAAGTTTTGAAATCTGAAAATTTTGATTTCCATGTTTGCTGCGTTATCGGATTTCCGCCATAAAACCTTCAAAAATGGTATCAGAGCGAGTTGATTCTAGGCCCCTAATATGATTAGCCCTTTAAATTCACGTTTAATATGTTTTCTTAATTTATACATGCACGTTTTAATCTAATTTGATTAGATTTAGGGGTATGACACTTATCAGAATATCCCTAATTAATAAGGTTAAATGTAATTATGATTTGATGCATGTTATATGGTCGTCTTGTCAATACGGTTTATGAATATTTCTTCGTGACTACATCCGAGACCGTGCCTCTACTGTGAGGTGTAGCCGATAGATATTTATTTATGCCGGATGTATATTAGATACTAGATACATTCAAGCGAAAGCGGAATCCTGAACGTGCCATAGCTGTCAGGGTTACGCAAGTAACTTGAGTTTATCATTGACAAGTTTAACCTTGGTACGTCTCCTTGTGGGCCTGCCTTCGCAGCGACAATGAGAAACGACCAGGACCGGAACCTCGGAGTCACTAGTAAAAGTTAATCATACATCTTAAGTTCGCTTTCACCGGGACTCAAGAAACAATACTATGGCATGTCAGATGCGTATAGTATGATGACACGATTAAAACAATCGTTTGAGAACCAATAACAAGTTGTTGTTCACAAGGTCGCAATGGAACTGTTCCATGCGCGATGGATGAGGGGCAAGTGTTGGGGTTGGTGCTCAGAGCGCCAATTTCCGGTTGTATTTTTTTTGAATACTTCTGTAAAACATTATTATTATAAATAATATATGTAGTTTCTATAATATAATGTATCTTTATATATGGTAAAGACGTAATAACCTTAGAATGATTAGTCATGGTACTGTTGCAAAAACGTCGCAACTGACATTGAGTAGTATCATGACGTTGTCATTCTCAGACAGTTCCTGGTCAAGGTTTACACTACTTGGTCAGTAAAGTAAACCCGTTGAGACCGGTACATGTCGTATACTGGAATATATGATTCCAATGGTTTCTCAATGAACCATTAGTCTTGGAGACTAGTATAGACGTGTGGGTGTTTTATAGCGGATAAACATTGAACGACTCACCGAAGATTCTTAATGGATGGTACACCAACGTCAATAAGAATCTTTTCGGGTTGAGTAGCACTTGTGATTCTTAGACTTGAGATGCCATTGTGGGCATATGAGACATCCTCTACACTTAGATGGCAGTCACGTCACCGATCTATTTAGATCAGACCTCCGCCGTTCGTTGGGTGTAGATAGATCCTCAGGGTGTCCTATGTGTATCAAGATAGGATCCGTCAGTTCTGTGTACCAGAGCATAGATAGTCCATATGATTAGCAATCAGATAAAACCATGGGCCTGTGGTAAAGTTTAGAAGCTAGTTCTAAACATTCTTTTAGAGATTGCTAATAGAATAGTCGACTGGATAATCCCCATAGAGATTTGACGTTTACATCTATATCTCTGAGATTTATCCGGATACCTGTGACGGAGGAATTATACATTTGCCATGACCTCGACCTGTATGATTCAGCGAGATTATCCGTGATCGTCATAATTTATGGGTGGATAAATTATGGACACGAAATTTGATTTCGTGATGGATATACCTGAATCTAGGGGTGAACACGGTTTCGGGTCAAACCGCAAACCGCATCGAACCGCACCGCACCGAACCGAACCGCGCGGTTTGAAAAAATATTAAAAATGTTTTCAAACCGCACCAAATCGAACCGCAAATTTTGGGTCGGCTCGCGGTTTTGACCCACACCGAACCGCACCAAACCGCCCAAACCGCAAATTAGAATATTAAAGGCCTAACATAAATTTACATACTGAAAATTTCTTTTGATTAATTAATTAAAAATTACATCTGTCAATTAATGTTATTAATGCAATAACATATTATTGCAAACTGGGATTCAATGTCTAAGAAGGAATCCTGAATATGAAATCTTCATTGTTATTAATGCAATATTATATTATTAAACCAATGAATAAATGTAAAATTTATATATATATATATATATATATATATATATGTAATCGAAAATAGTTTATTGCTGAACTCCCTCTGAATTTGCATTTGACAGTTCAAGTTTCTAACTGCAAATACTAACCGATCTAAAGCTTATAAGTCATTCCCCTTTAACCATGCGCTTGTGAGGAAGTATTTACATTTAATACTTGATTAATTTAAATACACATTAATTAATAGTCAAATTGAGATATTTGACTTATATCCTAAATGAATATATGTTTTTGATATTTAATGTAAATATATACATATATTTAATATATTTGTATTTGATTAATTAATTAATTATTTAATTGTTAAATGATTAAATTAATTAAAATATAAATATCTTACATTAGGATATTTGATTTAAATTATTATGTTGCCTTTGTTTTCATTTCATTTCATTTTATAACCTAATACACTTTACAAAGAAACTCCATTAAAGAAACAAAGAAAGCTTGAGAGGAAGAAAGGTGAAAACAAAGAAAGCTTGGATTTTTAGTAAGTTTCTTCAACTTACTATTAGAAAGGAAAATGTTCCTTAGGATCTAGGAAACATCTTGTGATGTTCTTAAGTTATTCTTTTCTTTATTTCTTGTGTTTTTGATGATGGAAGTTTTGTTGAAAGTGTTGAGCATGTATGATGAAGAAAACTTGTGACTATTGTAGTTGTAAGCATTCTTTTATGGTTTTGGAAACCTTGTTGCTAATCTAGAGTTGTTGATCCACTCTAAGATGACCTAGATTTGATCTTGAGTTGTTTCATTGTGTTGAGACTTTGATTGGATGGAAGAATGATGATTAAAGTAATTGATTTAACCAATTTGGTATAATTTGTTCATTTTGAAGAATTTGAAAAATTAGGGTTCATGACCAATTCCAAATTTGGGGATTTTCATTTATGTTGTGTATTTGGATGTTTATATGATGCATATAAAGTTTCATGTTGATTGGATTACATCTTGATGTGTTTTGAAGCATGGAATGACAAAGTGCACAAATTGGCTCCTTAGGGAGGCTCTCGACCAAGGAGAGGAAAATTGGGGATTTTGTTGCTTTTGGTGTTTTGATGTTTTGAACATGCTAAGTTTATCTTAGAAATGATTTAGAATCATTCAAAATTGATTTGATCAATTTCGGACTAAAATGGACAAAAATACAAAGTAAGGGTAATTTGGTAAATTCACTTAAATATGATTTATTGAATTTTATTTCATAATTTGATTATTGGAATATTAAATAAATATGTTTATTTAATTAATCCGAGAAAAATTTTTGAAATCGGAAAATCTGATTTTCCACCGCTTCCGCTGCGTTACCGGATTCAGCCCTTAAAAACCCCTACAGCAAGCTGTTAGCCCGCATGTTCTTCAGATGATCGATTTGATCGATCAATTGAGGCAACATAATCTCATTCTGAATGACATTCTCGGTAGGAGTGTCATTCTTGGTTCACTCCCAGCTTCTTATCGCCAGTTCTGATGTAATTTAACATGAACGAGATTATCTGTACCTACCAAGAGCTACATAGGATGTTGCTCACGGTGGAAGAGGATCTCAAGAAGGGAGTACTGACTCGCCCTCCGAGACCTGCTTCACTTTCTGCTTCTTCCCAGACATGGTCAATGGGAAAGAAGAAGAAAGTGAAGAAGAAGAATGGTTTCAGTCCTCAACCACAAGCAAAGATAGCAAAGCCCAAGAGGGTTTCTCACAACAAGTGCCATCACTGCAGCAAAGTCGGGCACTGGAAAAGGAACTGTCCTGACTACATTGGCCAGCTGAGGAAGAAGAGAGCATCTACATAAGATACATTTATTTTTCCAGTTATTGATATATTTTTGGCTTGTGAAGCCGTTACATCCACCTGGATTTTAGATTCTGCTTGTCCCATTCACATTTGCAATTCGTTGCAGGTGCTGGAGGAAAGTAGAAAACTGAAGCCGGGAGAGATACAATTGCGATTCAGGAGTAGAGACTCACTTAATGCAGTTGCATTGGGAGTATGTGAGATCTCTTTGCCGAAAGGGACACTTTTGTTATATGACTGTGTTTTTGTACCTGGATGTGTAGCTAATATTATATCTTTTTTTGTATTGGATACATAAGGCTATCGTATTAATATTAAGAACTGTTCTTTGTATTTATATGATAAACGTAATATTCAGATCCTTTGTTGTCCAAATAAGCATGGTCATTATATATTGCAAACTTCAAAATATATTTTGAATACTGTAATTAATAAACGTAGTTTACTTATTGTTAATAATACTGAACTATGGCATATGCGACTAGGTCATATAAGCGTTAAACGCCTTACCCAATTGGTTAGGAATGGTTTGATACCAGATCTTACCATTGAATCCTATCCAACTTGTGAATCGTGTATTCAGGGTAATATGACCAAAGCCCATTTTCAGGTGTTGGACACCGTGCCACTAACTTACTGAAACTCGTACATTCTAATGTATGTGGTCCATTAAGTCAGACTGCTCACAGTGGTTATTCGTACTTCATTACCTTTACTGATGATCTGTCATGGTACGGTTATGTCTATTTGATGCGACATAAATCGAAAACCTTTGAAAAGTTCAAAGAGTTCCGAAATGAAGTAGAAAAACAAACTGGTCAAATATTAAATTCCTTCGATCTGATCGAGGCGGAGAATATATGAGTGGTGAGTTCATTGATTATATGAAAGAGAATGAGATTCTCGCTCAATATACTACTCCAGGTACTCCACAACACAATGGAGTGTCTGAGAGGAGAAATCAGACACTTATTGGATATGTTCCGGTCAATGTTGAGTTTCACTGATTGCCATATTTCTTATGGGGCTACTCTCTTTTAACAGTTCACATCTTTTGAATAAGATTCCTTCAAAAGCTGTTCATATGACTCCATATGAGATATGGTTCGGTAGGAGACCAAATCTTAGTTACATTAAGGTTTGGGGTTGTCCTGCCTATGTCAGAGTGACTCAGCAAGATAAGCTTTCACCTCGAGGGCAAAAGTTTAGGTTTGTCGGATATACTTCGAATACGATGGGGGTATCTGTTCTATGATACCGAGCATCGAAATGTATTCGTAGCTCGCTTCGTAAAATTTCTAGAGATAGAATTTTTGTCAGAAGGTGGTAATCATAGACAAGTTGAACTTGATGAAGTCCAACCTGAAAACAACGAACCAACGGAGGAACCTGAAGTTCAAGTAGATGAAGGACCTTCAACACAACACACTCCGTAGGTCAGAAATGATATCTAGACCTACTGAACGCTTGTATTTGATACAAGAGTCTAGATGTTCTCTTAGTTGAAGAGACATATCCTTTTACCTATAGAGAATCGATGTTGGACATCGACTCCGTGAAATGGTAAAGTGCCATGAAATCCGAGATAGACTCAATGCATGAGCATCAATTTTGGGACTTGGTTCCGCTTCCCGAATGAATTGTTCCTATCGGTTGTAAATGAGTTTACAAGAGGAATCGATGACCTGACAGTAAGGTTGAAACTTACAAGGCCTGACTAGTAGCAAAAGGTTACACGCAACGACCTGGCGTCGACTACGATGAAACTTTTTCACCAGTAGCAATGCTTAAGTCTATTCTGATTTTTCTTTCTATAGCTGTGTATCATGACTACGAGATTTGGCAAATGGATGTCAAAACGGCTTTTCTAAATGGATTTCTTGATGAAGAAATCTATATGGAACAGCCAGAAGGTTTTGCGTCCAGCGAAAACTCGGGTATGGTATGTAAGCTTAAGAAGTCCATTTATGGACTTAAACAAGCTTCACGAAGTTGGAATCTTCGATTCAATAAGATTATTAGATCGTCTGGTTTTCTCAAGAATTCGGAAGAATCCTGTGTGTATTAGAAGGCCAGTGGGAGCATGATCATATTTTTAGTCCTATATGTTGATGACATCGTAATCATTGGGAATGATATAGGAATGTTACAAAGCGTCAAAGCGTACCTATGTAAGACTTTCTCCATGAAGGACCTGAGAGAAGCTTCTTATGTTTTAGGGATAAAACTCTATAGAGATAGAAAAATGAGGCTGATTGGGTTATCCCAATCAACGTACATAGATAAGATCTTGGAACGGTATAATTTTGGTAACTGTAAGACGGTAAACATACCGTTCAAACATGTGATTCATCTTTCAAAGAAGATGAGTCCACAAAAAAAGATGAGAAGGTTAGAATGTCTAACCAACCTTATGCTTCTGTTTGGGTAGCAAAATTTATGTCATATTATGTACTCGGCCTGATATCAGTTTCACTGTTAGCGTAACCAGTCGATATCAGTCTAATCCAGGTAATGACCATTGGATGGCCATTAAACATATCCTGAAGTATCTTAAAGGTACTAAGGATAAGTTAATAATTTATGGAGGAAACGAACTGTAAGTTAACAGGTATACGGATTCCGATTTCCAATCGGATCTCGATGATAGAAAGTCTACATCTGGATTCGTATTTACCCTTAACGGAGGTGCAGTTTGTCAGAAGAGTTCCAAACAGGGGTCAACAGCAGATTCCACCACTGAGGTAGAATATATTGCAGCTTCTGAAGCTGCAAAGGAGGCTGTGTGGATAAAGAACTTTATCACAGAATTGGGAGTTTTCACAAGTATCGAGAATCCGATTCTGTTATACTGTGATAATACCGGAGCCATTACGCAAGCAAATGAACCGAGGGCGCATCAGAAGTCGAAGCATGTGGAACGAAAATACCACATCATTCAAGAGATTGTTTTGCGAGGGGATATTATCGTGTGCAAGGTACCGAGTGAAGATAATGTAGCAGACCCGCTGATGAAGGCCATACCTCCGAAGTTGTTTGATAAACACGTGGAGTTGATGGGTATTAGATACAATCGATATTGGCACTAGAGCAAGCGAGAGATTTTGTTGGGGTTAGTGCTCAGAGCGCCAATTCCCGGTTGTATTTCTTTGAAATACTACTGTAAAACGTTATTATTATGAATAATATAAGCAGTTTATGTAATATAATATATCTTTTAATATGGTAAAAATGTAATGACTAGTCATGATACTGTTGAAAAAGCGTCGCAACTGACATTGAGTTGTATCGTGACGTTATCATTCTCAGACAGTTCTGGTCAGGTTTACACTACTTGGTCAGTAAGTAAACCCGTTGAGACCGGTACATGTCGTATACTGGAAGATATGATTCCAATGGTTTCTCAATGAACTATGAGTCTTGGAGACTCGTATAGACGTGTAGGTGTTTATAGCGGATAAACAATGAACGACTCACCGAAGATTCTTAATGGATGGTACACCAACGTCAATAAGAATCTTCTTGGGTTAAGTAACACTTGTGATTCTTCGACTTGAGATACCACCGTGGGCGCATGTGATATCTTCCACACTTAGATGGCAGTCACATCACCGATCTATTTATATCTGACATCCGCATGTTCGTTGGGTGTGGATAGATCCTCATGGTGTCATGTGTGTATCGAGATAAGATCCGTCGGTTCTGTGTACAGAGCATAGATAGTCCATATGATTAACAATCAAATAAAAACCATGGGCCCGTGGTACACTTTAGAAGTAAGTTCTAAGTATTCTTTTAGAGATTGCTAATAGAGACGTCAACAAGATTGTCCCTATAGAGATTTGACGTTTACATCTATATCTCTGGGATATATCCGGATAAATGTGACGGAGGAATTATACATTTTCCATGACCTCGACCTGTATGATTCAGCGAGTTTATCCGTGATCGTCATAATTTATGAGTGAATAAATTATGGACACGAAATTGGATTTCGTGACGGATATGCCTGAATCTAGAGAGTCTCACTAATGAAATATATTCGTAGAGCACTAGGGCAACGTTTATAAATAATATTGATTATTTTAAAGTCGTTTAAAGGTTAAACGAAAAATACATGTGATATAACCTAATAGTCATTTCCTATTTTTTTGTATTTGCATTTAATATTAGATTTTATCAAATACACATTAATTAATTGTCAAATTGAGATATTGACTAATATATATATATATATTATTATATATATATGTATTTGTATATTTAATGTAAATATAATACATATATTTAATATATTTATATTTAAATAATTAAATAATTATTTAATTGTTAAATGATTAAATTAATTAAAATATAAATATACTAAAGTTGTGATAAATGTTGAGATGACTTAAAGAGCCGTACTTGACTTTAAGAAATTCATTAAAGAGTTAATGATTTCAAAGCAAGTGGCCAAGTTGGCATTAATTGAATTAAATTGAAAAAATATCAATTTGTTTTTCTTTTATGCAAAATTCGGCCAAGTGGTAAAATGTCCAAGGGTTGGATATTTTTCATTAACCAAAAATCTATCTAAAACTCCATTGGAAGAAAAACAAAAGAAGCTTGAGGAAGAAGAAGAAAGACCAAAGAAAAATCAAGAAAACTTGGAATTTAGTAAGTTATTTCCAACTAGCCATTAGAGAGAAAAATGTTCCTCTTGTTGTTGGCTTCATCTTGTGATATTCTAATGTTTTTCTATTCTTTATTCTTTGTGTTTTGTTTGATGGAAGTTTGATGATAGGGTTATGCATGTATAAAGATCATCGAATGTTATTAATGTGTTTTATAAGCATTCTTTTGATGGTTTGAGAAACTTTTTACCATTATAGAGTTATTGACCCACTCTTAAATGACCTAGATTTGTTCTATAATTATTTCATTTTGGTGAGGCTTGATTGGTGTGGAAGAAACATGATTGAAGTGTTGGATTTTACTAATTTGGTCTAATTTGTCCAATTTGATGAAATTGAAAAAAATTAGGGTTTAAGACCACTTCCAAATTTGGGGATTTTCATTTATGTTGTGTATTTGGATGTGTATATGTTGCATATCAAATCTTATGTTGATTGGATATCATCTTGATGTGTTTTGAACATTAAAAGAGCAAATGCACAATTTAGCCGGGGGGGCTCACGACATTTGTCAAAAAATTTGGGGTTCATGTTGCAATTTTATTTTTGATGTGTATGACAAGTTAAATTCATCTTAGAAATTATTTAGAATCATCCAAAATTATTTCAAACAATTTAGGACCTAAATGAATAAAATGCAAAGTTTTGGGGCAATTTGGTAATTACATAAAAATTTGATTTCTTGTGAATATTTCATAATTTGATAATGGGGTAATTAAATAAATATGTTTATTTAATTGATCTGAGAAAAGTTTTGAAATCGGAAAATTTTGATTTTCCACCGTTCCGCTGCTTTACCGGATTTTCGCCATAAAACCCCTTCAAATCCATGACATATCGAATCAAAAAGTAAGAAGAATGTTAAATGCTACAACTGTAGGCATTGCATTTTCGCATGTGAAACCCGATGATGAGCCTCATTTGGAGGCACTACCTTTTGAGTCATGAAAGCCGCGGGAAACGGATATCGGAAGGGGAAATTCAGGATAAGCAAGCTCACTGTCTTCGTTGGTGCTGCGTTCGTTACTTCGTTCGAACCTCGTGCAGATTGCGGACGTCGTGCCGCGTGCGATGAGGCGTTCGAACGGAGCGCCGGTTAATTCTGGTTTTGCTGCTAGCCTCACACCCCAGCCCAGTTAGCTCCCCAAAGCCCATAAAACACATCCCAAATTAAATGAATAAATATTAAATTAATATTAACACAAAAATAAAACATTTAAAACCATTTACCAATAAATAAGATATTTACCAAACATAAAAATAAACATAGGCCTAATCTAAACAAATTAATATGTTATACACCAAAATTAAAAGATAATATACCTAATTAAAATCAATCCTAACCAATTAAAGTCAATCATATATTTGACTTCCTAATCTAATAAGATATTTACCAATATAAAATATTTGTATTCCTAAACCAACACAAATAAATATTACAACTTCCTAATTTAAAAAATCTTGTCCCCCCTCAATCTTGTGTATGCCTTTCTCACCTCTCCTAATTTGGAAACAAAATCTCTTCCTTGTGAGACAAGGTGAAGCCCTAGCCATTCTCTATATAAACAACCCTAACCTAGCCATCCCGGGCTCCCAATCTCTCTAGCTCATACACACAATTCAACACAAGAATTATAGCAAGAAATCCTAGACATCACAAGCATATCACTCCCTTGATCCTCACTCTCACACCACCCGAAAATCACACCAAAACAATCCCTAACCGTCACCGAAAAATCACAAAAAAAAAAAAAAAACAGCAACCGAAACCACTCCCAAAGTAGCCCCTAAATCACCTAAGTAGCAGCAAAAATCCTCCCAAAACAGTCCCCAAAGTCCCAAAAACGGTAACACGAAAGCATCATAGATAATCTTAAGAATAATCATATATAATTGCACTAAAAAACCCACACAAACTTGGAATAGGTTGTTGAAACGTTTAAAACAGGTGGGCCCGTGCAGTGAGCAGCAAATCAGGAGCCGAATAGGAGCAGAACGGAGTTCGAACCGTAAGCAAAACAGCGAAGCAGTGAGCTAGGACGTTGAACAAGCGGACCAGAAAAGTTGCGGAGCTTTTCCCCCCTTTTGATCTTCGTGGAACTTGAGTCCGAGAGACGGCTTAAAAGGTTAGACCTGAGGGTATCTTTCACACTTATTTTCGTTTTATTTTCTAGTCATTTACTTTGATTATATTTTCTGTATTTGTGGTATCCTTGTGTGTATGATGTATGTTATGGGTATTGGATGAATGAGAGATGTGTCGACTCTCGCGGTATATCGGATGGAAACCCGGACATAAATTTCATAGCCGATTCCGAGATGGACGGTAATATGATCTGTACTCGGGCCACAACTCCACGTACCGCTTGGGTAAATGGCACCATCTTTCTTTGTCGTGTGCTCTTGTTTATTTAGTTTGCTTTACTTGAATTCAATATGTCGTTAGTTATGCATTGATTCAACCAAGCGCATGGGCTTAGTGAGTTAGTCCAAAGGTCATCCATTTGGGAGACAGAGAGCCGAAAAGGCCACCTTCGTGACACTACTTCGCCGCGCCGGTTGATGTATGTTCGGTTGGATGCGAGATACGTTCAATCGGGCATACTTAGTTTGATATTATTATTATCTTTATTTTCATATGTATAAGTCAATCGAGTGCATGGGCTTAGTAAGTGTGACGTGAGATCCCCTATGGGGAGGGGCTAAAAGCCCTTTACCACGATGCTTTGCCGCGCCGGTTGATGTGTGTTCAGATTGGACGTAAGATGTGTTCAATCGGGCATACTTGGTTGATATGATTGGTTCTATTCTTGTATGTGTGATGTGACGCGCATGGGCTTAGTATGTTGGTCTAAAGGTCCTCTCTTGAGAGATCAAGAGCCCCAAAAGGTCACCTTTATGGCAGTACTTCGCCGCGCCCCTTTATTTTCTGTTTATGTATTGCATCCCATTTTCATGCATCAGGTCCGTGTCCGTTCGAACGCGTTTGCAAACGCAACTCGAACGCGCATACATTTTGCCTTATCATGCATCAGGTCTCCTTTCCGTTCGAACGCGTTTACGAACGCTACTCGAACGTGAGCATTCTGTTTCATTTCCGTTCGAACGCGTTAACAAATGCCATACGAACGTGAGCATTCTATTTCATTTCCGTTCGAACGCGTTTACGAACGCTACTCGAACGTGAGCATTCTGTTTCATTTCCGTTCGAACGCGTTTACGAACGCTACTCGAACGTGAGCATTCTGTTTCATTTCTGTTCGAACGCGTTTACGAACGCTGCACGAACGTGCACACACACTGAACTGAGTCTGTCTTATTATATTCATGCATAATTGCCTATTGGTTGATCTTTCTTACGCAAATGTGTCAATGTATTACCATTCATATGCTTGTGTCATGATAACATTTGAGTATTATTTCTTGCGGTATATCGGATGGAAACCCAGACGTAAATTCCGTAGCCGATTCCGAATGGACGGTAGTGCGGTCTGTACTTGGGCTACAATTCCACGTACCACTTGGAAAAGTGCCCATATGTGTGCTTGTATGGTTACCATGTGTGCTTGTATGGTTAATATGTGTGCTTGTGTTTTTCCTGAATATGATATGCGAGTAAAGCTGTATGTTAGCTGCTATCTTGAGATATGTTAAGTATGCAAATTTAAATGTAAGATATATGTGAAATGCGTACATGAGTTTTATTTTACACATGAGAATTTAGAAGCATGATACTCTTGGAAATAAGTGTTACTTAAGCTTGATTAAATTATTACATAAATCCTTTCATTACAAGTGACATAAGTAAGGGACCATTCCGAACCCAACGGTTTGAGGTCTTCCCTTGCGAGGGGTGAGTGCGGCCTTAAATCTTTGTCCCGGTTCACACCGGGTGGCGACTCCATGTTATTCAGTACTTCCCAACTAGGCCGCGAGCCTAGAACAGCGTCGCCCAGGTCCTGTGTTCCACAACAACTGTGGCAAGAAAGGGCACGTCAAGAAAGATTGTTGGAATATGAAGAGTGGTGGAGGAAAAGTTATTGTTGCAACAAAATCTCAAGGATGTGTTACAAATACTTCTGAAGAAGGTGGCGCACTTTACAGTGAAGTAGCAATGATGTCCAATGATAGCAAAAACAGCTAAGTGATGCATGGTTGGTTGATTCCGTAGCAACATAGTACATGACCTATAGGACATAATTGTTCTGTCATTATGAACCTGTCTTTGGATGATCGGTTTTTATAGGCAATGATCATGCCTTGAAAATGTTGGGATTGGAACCATCAAAATAAGATGTACGATGATACTATTCCCAATGTACAATATGTTTGACATGTTGTGGGAATGAAGAAGAATCTTATGTTAGTTGGACATTTAGATGACCTCGAATACAAGATCGTTGTTGAAAACGGGGTATTAAAAATGGTGAAAGGGACACTTACTGTCTTGAAAGCTGAAAATATCTCAGCAAACTTGTATATGCTCTTGGGAGACTCGATACAGAAAGAAACATCATCGGTGGCTTCACTGGATTTTGGAGAGGAAGCTTCTATGTTGTGGCATCGGAAACTATGTCACATGTCAGAATAAGGAATGCAGATTCTCGTCAATCAAAAGCTACTATCAGGCTTTAAAGCAGTCAGTCTATCATTTTGTGAGCATTGTGTTACAAGTAAGCAAAACAGATTAAAATTCAGCAAGTCAAGTGTTCGGAGTAAAATCATTTTAGAGTTGATTCACTCTGATGTTTGGGAAGCACCGGTTCAATCTCTAGGGAAAGGAAAATATTTTGTATCATTTATTGACGACTTTTCTAGAAGATTGGGTGTACCCGATCAAAATAAGTCAGATATGATATCAATTTTTAGGAACTTCAAAGCACAAATTGAAGTAGAAACTGGAAAAAAAAAATCAAGTGTTTAAGGACAGATAATGGAGAAGAATATTACAGTAATGATTTTGATGCATATTGTCAGCAAGAAGACATCAAAAGACAGACTACTACATCATACACTCCTCAACAAAATGGTGTGGCAGAGATGATAAATAAAACGTTGCTGGAAAGAGTAAGAGCTATGCCTCAGAACAGCTAATCTACCAAAATACTTTTGGGCAGAAGCAGTTCATACAACATGTTATGTTGTAAATAGATCTTCATCAACTGCCAATGATTTGAAGACACCGATGGAGATGTGGAGTGGAAAACCAGCTGATTACTCATCTCTTTACATTTTTGGTTGTCCTGTATACATGATGTACAACGCTCAATAAAGAACAAAGCTAGATCTGAAATCTAGAAAATGTATTTTCTTGGGTTATGCTGATGAATTAAAGGGGTATCGCTTGTGGGATCCCAATGCCCATAAGATCATCATCAGTAGAGATGTGATATTTGCATAAGAACAACTCCAGAAAGAAGGAAATGATAGCACTTCAAAAGAAAATATAGAGACTATAACAGTACTGGTAGAAAATAATCCAGAATAAGAAAATTCAGATTCTTCTGAAGCAGCACCAGAGCACGAGATTCCGGAACCAAATGAGTTTGAAGCTTATAAAGTTCGTCGATCCACTCGAGAGAGAAAATCTCCAGGTTGGCACTCAGAATATGATACGGAGAGTAACATTACATATTGTCTTCTAACATATGATGGAAAGCCATCAAATTTCCATGAAAATACAAAAGATATAAATGCATCTTTGTGGATGGCAGCAATACAAGAAGAAATAGAAGCTTTACACAGAAACAATACATGAGATCTAGTACCATTTGTTAGGGTTGGAGCTCAGAGCGCCAATCCAGATCGTTTTTATGTCTGATTCATGAATACGAGCAATACATTTTCCATAATATTAATAATTTAAATGGTAGCACCTCTTGTCTTTTATATACGTATTCGATCTAATTTCAATTAGATTGATTAGATTGAAATTAAATTCGATTTAGTGATATGTATATATATATTAGACAAATACCCCATGATTTACAACGTAGTGCACAGTTGCAACATAGTTTGTAATTGACATTGGGAAGTGTCACTATGAGTTGTATATCCTCAATTTAAGTTCCTGGTCAAGATTCACTAACACGGGTCGGTTAGTAAAATCCGTTGAGACTAGTACATGTCGTATATCGGACTTGGTCTGATGGTTTATCCCAATGAACCATGAGTGTTGGGAGACTTGTATAGACATGTAGGTGTTTATTTGATAAACACTGAACGACTCACCGAAGATTTCCTAATAGATGGTACACTAACGTCAATAGGAATCTTCTCGGGTTGAGTAGCATAATGATTCTTTGACTTGAGATATCTGTAGGCACTGCATTTTTACACATGAGTCCCTATGATGAGTCTCATTTTGGAGACACTATCTTTTAAGTCACGGAGGTCACGGGAAACGGACATCGGAAGGGGAAATTCAGAATAAACAAGGTTCACTGTTTTCGTTCGTGCTACGTTCGTGTTTATGTTCGAACGTCAAACGGATTGCGGGCGTTCGTGCCGCGTTCGAAGAAGCGTTCGAACGGTGTCGGTAATTCTGGTTTTGCTGCTAGCCTCACATCCAGCCCAATTAGCCCCCCAAAGCCCATAAAACACATCCCAATTTAAATAAATAAATATTAATTAAAACATTAACTAAATAATATAATAATTAAATTAATTAAATGATTAAATAAAACATATACCAAACATAAAATAAACAATTACCAACTTAAACTAAAATCATGCCTAAATTAAACAAATCACACACTAAATCAAAATATAATCATGCCTAATTAAAATCAATCAACCAATTATATTCCCAATCTAATAAGATTATTCCCAAACTTAAAATATTGTATTCCTAATCCAAGCCAATCAAATATCCAACCTTCCCTATCTAACCAAGATTTGTCCCCCCTCAATCTTTGACTTCCCTTAACCAAACCAAATCAAATTCCTTTCCTTGTCAAACCTAACCCTTTGCCTATAAAAAGAACCCTTCACCAACCTTCTCAACCCTAGCTAGCTAGTCTCTAACTCATACACAACACACATAAAAACTACAGGAAGAAGACACCCAAAAACAGTAAGCAAAAGATAAAGAGGAAATAGGAGCAGAACGGAGTTGGAGCCGCAAGCAAATCAGTAAAGACAACGAACGAGAACAGTGAACCATTGAACCGGGAGAGTTGCGGAGCATCCACCCTTCCGACGATCGGGTACCATACATCCGAGAGGTGATTTAAAAGGTTAGACCTGAGGGTACCTTTTCATTAGTTTATATTCATTGTTTATTGAATTCTATTCGCATGAGAGTCGTCTATGAATGCATGTTGTGGTCTTTGAGTAGATAAATATGCATGAATTATGAGATGTAATATGTTGTGGGTATTGGATGAATGAGAGATGTGTCAACTCTCGCGGTATATCGGATGGAAACCCGGACATAAATTTCATAGCCGATTCCGAATGGACGGTAATATGATCTGTACTCGGGCCACAACTCCACGTACCACTTGAGTAAACGGCACATTCTCTTGTTTTGTGTTGCTTTCATTTATTTATTCCTCGTCATTTAAATTATGTATGTCGTTAGTTATGCATGATTCAACCAAGCGCATGGGCTTAGTGAGTTAGTCCAAAGGTCCTCCATTTAGGAGATAAAGAGCCGAAAAGGCCACCTTCGTGACACTACTTCGCCGCGCCGGTTGATGTATGTTCGGTTGGACGCGAGATACGTTCAATCGGGCATACTTAGTTTGATATTGTTATCTTTATTTTCGTATGTATAAGTCAATCGAGCGCATGGGCTTAGTAAGTGTGTTGTGAGATCCCCTATGGGGAGGGGCTAAAAGCCCTTTACCACGATGCTTTGCCGCGCCGGTTGATGTGTGTTCGGATTGGATGTAAGATGTGTTCAATCGGGCATACTTGGTTGATATGATTGGTTCTATTCTTGTATGTGTGATGTGATGCGCATGGGCTTAGCATGTTGGTCTAAAGGTCCTCTCTTTGAGAGATCAAGAGCCCCAAAAGGTCACCTTTACGGCAGTGCTTCGCCGCGCCCCTTTATTTTCTATTTATTGCATCCTATTTCATGCATCAGGTCCGTGTCCGTTCGAACGCGTTCCCGAACGCAACTCGAACGCGCATAAATTTTGCCTTATCATGCATCAGGTCTCATTTCCGTTCGAACGCGTTTACGAACGCTACTCGAACGTGAGCATTCTGTTTCATTTCCGTTCGAACGCGTTTACGAACGCTACTCGAACGTGAGCATTCTGTTTCATTTCCGTTCGAACGCGTTTACGAACGCTACTCGAACGTGAGCATTCTGTTTCATTTCCGTTCGAACGCGTTTACGAACGCTACACGAACGCGAATACACTGAACTGAGTCTTTTTCATTAGATTTCATGCATAGTTTTCCTAGTAGCTATCTCCACATGTATAAATGCAAATATGTTGATGTATTACAATTCATATGCTTGTGTCATGATAACATTCGGTATTATTTCTTGCGGTATATCGGATGGAAACCCAGACGTAAATTCCGTAGCCGATTCTGAATGGACGGTAGTGCGGTCTGCACTTGGGCTACAATTCCACGTACCACTTGAAAAGTGTCCATATGTGTGCTTGTATGCTTACCATGTGTGCTTGTATGGATAATATGTGCGCTTGTGTTTTTTTTCTGAATGTGATATGCAAGTAAAGTTGTATGCTAGTTGCTATCTTGATATATGTTTAGCATGCAAATTTAAATGTAAGATATATGTGAAATGCGTACATGAGTTTTATTTCACACATGAGAATTTAGAAGCATGATACTATTGGAAATAAGTGTTACTTAAGCTTAGTTAAATTATTACATGAATCCTTTCATTACAAGTGACATAAGTAAGGGACCATTCCGAACCCAACGGTTTGAGGTCTTCCCTTGCGAGGGGTGAGTGCGGCCTTAAATCTTGTCCCGGTTCACACCGGGTGGTGACTCCATGTTATGTAATCCTTCCCAACTAGTGCCGCGAGCCTAGGAACGGCGTCGCTCAGTTTCTGTGTCCCACAATATCACTGTGGATATATGAGTTATCCTCCATACTTAGATGGCAGTCACGTCACCGATCTATTTAGATCAGACCTCCGCCTATTCGTTGGGTGTGGACTCATGCTCATGATATCCTGTGAGTATCAAGAAAAGATCCGTCAGTTCTGTGTACAGAGCATAGGTAGTCAATTTGTGATTAACAATCTGTTAAATCTATGGCCATAGTATACTTCGGAAGTGAGTTTCGAATGTTATTTAGAGTTTGCTAATAGTTACGTCGACGAGATTATTCCTAAAGAGATTTGACGTTTATATCTGTATCTCTGGGATAATTCGGATACCTTTGACAGAGGGATTATACGTATGCAGTGACCTCGACCTGTATGATTCAACGAGTTTATCCTTGGTCGTCATAATTTACGAGTGGGTGAATTATGGACACGAAATTAGATTTCGTGACGGATATGCCTGAATCTAGAGAGTCTCACTAATGAAATTTACTTGTAAAGCACTAGGGCAAATGTTATGAATAATACTGATTATTTATAACTCGTTTAACGGTTAAACGAAAAATACATGCAATCGGGACCTAACGGTCATTTCTGAATTAATGTGTATTTGTATTTAATACTTGATTTTATTAAATACACATTAATTAAATATCAAATTGTGATATTTGACATATATCATTTATATATATGTATTTCAATATTTAATGTAAATATAATACATATATTAGGATATTTGTATTTAATTATTTAATTATTTAAATGTTAAATAATTAAGTTAATTAAATAACAAAATATCTATTACATGATTTATGCTTGGAAATGACTTGATATCATTGGCTCACTTGTAAGTTTACTTTATTTATAAGATAAATGTTATCTTTTAGTAAAGTAAATTTGTTCCAATGAAAATGAAACAAGTTAAAAAAGTTAAATAAAAAAAATGTTTATTGTATTTCTTGTTGATATTTTCGGAAATATCAAAGAAACACATATAAATATTTTTTGTTTCATTTTTTAAATACACCAACACAAGTTACAATATTTTACAAAGAAAAGTTGAGAGAAAACCATGAAGGAGAAAATAAAAGCTTAAAGAAAATGGTATTTTGTAAGTATTTTCTCATTTCCTTCAACTTGAAAAATGTTTCCATGTTTCTAAGCTTCAACATGTGTTGCTTAGAATTTTCTCTACTCTTTAATTATGTAAATTGAATGATTGAAAACTTGTTGGAAAGATGTTTGCATGTATGATTAATTTATTTCCTTATTATTGTAATTAAGCTTAATAAATTGATTAGAAAATTAAAGTTGCCATTCTAGAGTTAATTAGCCATTCATAATTAACCTAGAATTATTCTTGATTAATTTCATGATGGTGAGATTTAATTGGCGTGGTAATTTGAAGATTAAAATATTGAATTTTATCAATTTAATGTAAATTGCCCAATTTGAGTAATTTATGAAATTAGGGTTCTTAACCCATTCAAATTTTGGGGCTTTTCATATATATGATATAATTTGATGTATATTTGATGTGTGTCAAATTTGGGATTGATTGGATTTGATCTTGATGTGTTTTGAACAAATTGGGCCAAATTACAATTAATGAAAAGTTCAGGGGCTGTTTCGTAATTCTGAAAAATTACTGGGCAGTTTGCGCAAATATGGAAAATTTTCTGGTTTTGTTGCAAAATTGTAAAAATTATTTTGGGATTGATTTGGAATCAATTAAATATGTAATTGACATATTTAAAAACTAAAATGATTAAATTGTAAAACTTTGGGGTCTTATTGCAATTAATGATAAATCTGATTTTTCTCATAAAATTCAGTTTTTATTTATTGAGTAATTAGAATAAATTAGTTTATTTTAATTGCCCAAGAAAATTATTTATCGGAAATTATTTCGGAGTGAAAATACGCGAAAACGGTGAAAAACGGAGTTACCGGGTAACGGCAGCCCAAACAACGAACTGGTCACTGTTCAGGCAGCCTACGTACTGTCCAAATGTTTTAGGGGTTGACCTGGGCAGTCCCATGAGTATTGGTCGGTCGGTTCGGCGGAGGAAACGCGTTTTATGCTATTTTGCGGAAAAACATTTTCGCAAAAGTTTCGCGATGTTTCTATATTATTTATGTCGTTATATGATATCAAATAAATACGTTTAGGTGAAATATGAATGAATTATTAATATTGGATATTAAATAATTTATTCGTAAGTTTAAAAATTTTAAACTATGATTTCGCCCGAACCGCGCTCCTTCCGCTGCGCCTCTCTGATTTGACCTCAACAAAAATGGTATCAGAGCGAGTCTGATCCTGGACGCCCTATATGAATAGCCCTCTAAAATTCAATGTTTAGTTTAATCATTAATTTATACATGCATTTGTTTATTTAATTTGATTAAATAAAGTAAAAGCATCTTTTGTTGGAAAATCTCCGATTTAAATAAGGTTTTAAGAAAGTGACTAGTATTAGGAATACTTGTTTCTTCGTCCGCCTTGTCAATACAGATGTAAATGTTTTTCATGATGCTATGGCTGTAACGTGCCAAAGCTGTGCAGTTATAGTTGAAGGTAGTTCATTTGCGCCGGTAGAACTTATATGATAAGAGACAAATTCAAGTGAAAATGGAAATCCTGAACGTGCCAAAGCTGTAAGGACTACATCGTAGCTTGAGTTTGTCATTGACAAGTTTAACCTTGATACGCCTCATTGTGAACGTGCCAAAGCTGTCATAACGAGAAGCGATCAGGACCGAACCTAGGAGTCACAGTGAGTGTGATTGACAATGAGTTGTCTACCTAATGAATATACGTAGGCGAGAACGTGCCAAAGTTGTGAGTCGAAATATATTCATGGGGTCCATTTCCCATTATGGAATTCAATTAATTATTGAATTCTCGTTTCCGTGGGGATTACGGTATTACGTAAAGTAATGAGAGGCACTGCTAAGTTAAAAATCCTTAACTTATGTTGTGTGTAATATTATTTAAATTATCGCTCATGTTGTTCCTTATTCTATTTGTTTGATATAATTAAACTTTTATCCACTGCATGCATATTATATATATGTTTTCTGACTTCAATATGGTTGCAGATTTCTAGAATAGGTTCTAGATTATAATAGATATTGATATAATCCTTCTAGATAGAATAGTTTCTTATGTAGTAAAGATTGACATGAATTGATTCACGTCTCAAGATTCTTCACTGCATTAAGAAAATCCTATTAGGTATTTGTTTATCTAATAATGACATTCCATGGCTTTAGTGACATTCGGAGGTCAAGTGTTCGACACTATTTGTTTTTCGATTATTTGCAAAGGTTGTAAATAATTTGAAAGTAAATAATGAAGCTAAAGAATGCAGATGCGTATAGTTGTGTATAGAAAATATTGATTTTCATTATACAACAACTGTAGATATTGGATATTAGATCTCCCGTCTAGATATTTAAAATATTGTTGAATGATTGTTTCGATATTTGATATCAGAACTTGCGACTATCTGATAGTTACTTTTTCTTTGCAAACAGTTGTTACATATTTTAAAAGGACTAGTAGTGTCATTTACGATAGATAAACATTAAGAAAAAGTATTTGGTTAAGTAAATAACTTAGAACATTATTTTATGAGATTTTATCACTTAAGTATTTGATGCTTATTCCATATAGTAAAGGATGGTCTGATATGAGATCACACCACATATCCTTATCCATTTAATGAATATTGTATTCGGGAAAGTGACTAAATCTCATTTAACCAATGACTTTCATTAGACCACAAAATTTATTAAACTAATACATTGGATGTATGTAATTTAATGAATTGTAAATTGCTTAAGATAGTTTTCTTTACTTCATAACTTAGTCAATGAACTGTCATGACTTAGTTACGTGTTTCTGATGATGAAACGCGGATAGAATATTTTGACTGGTTCAAAGATATTCGATCTGAAGTTTTGAAAACTGTATCTTTAAAATTCATTATGTGTCTTTGAATTGTTCAAAGATGTTAGATACGATCAAACATATGAATTTTGGCAATTTGTTCTAAGGTTATTCAAAGAATATGATTCTTACTCAATATAATTCTTCCACGATTCCATATTGATGGATTGGTTAATGGAAGAAATCAGATCTATATGATTTGATTCGTTTGATATTGAGTGTTACCGAATTAGTTTCAATACTTTTGGGGTATTCTGCTCCTGTAACACTAATTCATCATTTTAATTAATGTTCATTTTGTTTCTACAGTTATATAAATGATATATATATAAGTAGAAAATTCGAATCTTGAAAAGTTTGAGATTTGAATCTATCTTTTGTATAATGGTTATAATTGATATTACTTGCGCCTCGGAGGTATGAGTAGAAGTTTATCATTTATTTTATTTAATATAATGTTGTATTCTATTTGATAGAATATCTTTTCTACGATCTCGAGTAATAAAATTATTTATTACTTAGTGTGTAACATTGGTTGTTGACTATTGTAAAAAAGACTTGACTTATTGAAGTCACATACGGTGATAAACTATAAATGGAACAACATAATTAATAAGATGAAAATACCCTTAAATTACTTCCATATAAGTGCTATAGGATGTCAGAGTCATTAGCAAAGTATTTGATATTTAATGGTTCTGTTGTTTTCTTTCGAAGAAGAAATTATCCTATAACTTATAATGGGAGCGATATGATATCGAATCCGGAAATTAGCATTAGACCATAGATCTTAGATTGTTCATAGCTTACTACGATCAAGTTTGGAACTTGATTGACCTTTTATTATGAATCGTTCATAAAATGTGCAAATGGTTACGCAACAAAAGCAAAGTGAGCTTATTAAAGGTTTGACCTTTATAGTATGACAGTGAGAAAAGTTATACTCAGCAATCTATTGTAGATTCCAAGGAAACTTGTCTCTATTCGCACTGATTGAACAATTTAGGATCCGATGGTTAATAATGATATTAAATTGTACATTTTAGCTAAAGAATACAAAGTGGCGTTTCTGAATGGTTTCTTCAGATAAGAGATCCATTGTGAGTTCTTAGTTTGAAGAATTCATTTTGGAATGGCCTTGGAGTTTGTATTATGCTAATATTACAATTAGTATATTAGCTTATAGAGCCTATTGTAGACTCATATGAGCTTTCTGGAAATTTGTGTTTTCTAATTTTGATATTAGTCAGATTGTCTGATTTTATCAAATCATAGAGAATACATATGAGATTGAAGGGTTAGGGTGGGGAGCGTACAAATTTCTTTCTAGTATTTTACATCATAATGACATAATCATTATTAATGTAATAATGAGATGTTTATGATGTAAAAAAAAAGATTACCTCAATCTCGTATTCTCCATGAAAGCAGTGAGAGTAGTCTCTATTTTATATTTGATATAAAGTTTTATATAAGATATAAAACTAAGAGACTCGTGAGATGCTCCTGAACGCAACAAGACTATCTGTATGACAGTTAGTATAACTGTTGACAGTTAGTGTTGTCTTATATATAGTATTCATCTTTCATAAATGATGATTCTTTTTTCGAAAGAGATATTGATTAGAATGTCTAATCAATCTTATGCATCATAGGATGATGGCATAATGAATACTATATTGAGTGCGATTAGAGATAACAATTTAATCGTAATTATTATGAGTTATTTTGATATCCTCTAGACCATAAGATGAGTCTTGAAACATGTTCTTTATTATCTTTTAGATATTAATAACAAGTTTCTAATTAATGGAGAATAAATCCGCAACCATTAGGGTTATATTAGTTTTGAGTCTAATTATGACGTTAGACAGTCTACGTCATAAAGAGTCAGAAAAGATGCAGTGGGAGTGTCACAGATGATTCCACTATAAGAGTGGAGTTAGTTGTAACTTATGAAGTATTGACTTATGAAGTTACATAGTGACCTCAAAGATTAGAAGTTTGTTATTAGTATTGTGTTTGCGGCTGTCTACAAAGTATTTTGGATTTAATCCATAAATACTTAGACAATTTAGTAGCTAAAGCACAATGTTGATATGGCATCTGAGTCATATTTATGTAGAACTTAGTTTCTACAAAAAAATATGAATGATGTTTGCTAAGGAAAATGATTGTGTTTGTTGGACAAACTCAATATGTCATAGCGGGCTTATTTGTTGTTACCTACCTCTTGAACGCAAGGTGAGTTCTTGAGGGCCATGAGTATGTAAGACACATTGGGATGTGTATATGATACCATGGATTGGCACTAGAGCAAGTGGGAGAAATTGTTAGGGTTTGTGCTCAGAGCGCCAATCCGGATCTTATTTATGTCTGATTCATGAATATGAGCAATACATTTTCCATAATATTACTAATTTAAATGGTAGCACCTCTTGTCTTTGTTGGGGTTAGTGCTCAGAGTGCAAATCCAGACCGTATTTATGTCTGACTCATGAATACGAACATCCATTTATTCCATAATATTACTTATTATGGTTGCACCTCTTGTTTTTATATACGTATTCGATCTGATTACGATTAGATTGAAACTAAATGTGGTAGTGATATGTATATATTAGACAAAGGCCCGATAATATATAATGCAGTACACAGTTACAAAGTTAGTTTGTAATTGACATTGAGAAGTGTTACTGCTATATGTATATTATCAAACATAGTTCCTGGTCAAGATTCACTAACATGGGTCGGTTAGTCAAATCTGTTGAGACCAGTACATGTCGTATATCGAGACTTGGTCTGATGGTTTATCCCAATGAACCATGAGTCTAGGGAGACTCGTATAGACGTGTGTATGGTTTATAATGGATAAACACTGAAGCTCACCGAAAATTCTTAATAGATGGTACACACCAACGTCAATAAGAATCTTCTCGGGTTTAGTAGCAAGTGGTCCTTCGACTTGAGACACACTGTGGATGTATGAGACATCCTCCACACTTAGATGGCAGTCACGTCACCGATCTATTTAGATCAGACCTCCGCCTGTTCGTTGGGTGTGGACCGATCCTCATGATATCCTGTTGTGTCAAGATAGGATCCGTCAGTTCTGTGTACAGAGCATAGGTAGTCCATATATAATTAGCAGTCTGTTAAATCTGTGGCCACAATATACTTCGGAAGTAAGTTCCGAGTGTTATTTAAAGATTGCTAATAGATACGTCGACGAGATAATACCTATAGAGATTTGACGTTTACATCTATATCTCTGGATTATCTGGATACCTGTGATGGAGGGATTATACGTATGCAATGACCTCGACCTGTATGATTCAGCTAGTTTATCCGTGATCGTCATAATCTACGGGTGGATAGATTATGGACATGAAATTGGATTTCATGACAGATATACCTGAATCTAGAGAGTCTCAATAATGAAACATACTCGTAGAGCACTAGAGCAACATTTATGAATAATGATGATTATTTATAATCGTTTAAACGTTAAACGAAAAATACATGGAACGGGCCGAACCGTCATTTCCTAATTAATGTGTATTTGTATTTAATATATGATATTATTAAATACACATTAATAAATAGTCAAATAAAGGTATTTGACATATATCATCAATATATGTATTTGTGATATTTAAAGTAAATATAATACATATATTTGATATATTTGTATTTAATTAATTATTTAATTATTTAATTGTTAAATGATTAGTATAATTAAAATATAAATATATCACCAAATGATAAAGTTAGGAAAGTTGATTATAAGTTGCAATTGTTGACTTATATATTAAAGGAAATGGTTGTCAAATTGATTTTGACTTCTTAAGATATTTGTTCAAAATTGTTTGAAAAATGAAAATATCTTTTTCCTTTATTTCTCCTAAATTCGGCCAACACTTAAAATATAAGAGTTATATTTTTCTTAGTTGCATTTGTTGACTTAATTAAATGTCTTAAAGTGTTTTTAGATATTTAGCCAAGTTGATCAAATGTAAAGTGAAATGAAATGAAAAATTACTAGATGTGATTAGGCTAAGTGAATTTCGGCCAAGGCAATGTTGTACAAGTATATATTGTTTTTCATTTCATTTCATTCATAACCTAATACACTTTAAAAGAAAACTCCATTAATGGAAACCAAAGGAAGTGTGAGAAAGAAAGAAAAAACCAAAGAAAGCTTGATTTTAGTAAGTTTTTCCAACTTACTATTAGAAAGGAAAATGTTCCTTAGGATCTAGGTTTTAACATGATGTTCTTAGGTTATTTCTTTCTTTATTCCTTGTGTTTTTGATGATGGAAGTTTTTGGTGAAAGTGTTGAGCATGTGTGATGAAGGAAGATTGTGACTATTGTAGTTATAAGCTTTCTTTTAAGGTTTTGGAAACCTTGTTTGTAATCTAGAGTTGTTGACCCACTCTTAGATGACCTAGATTTGATCTTGAGTTGTTTCATTGTGTTGAGACTTTGATTGGATGGAAGAAACATGATTGAAGTGTTGGATTTAACCAATTTGGTCTAATTTGTCCAATTTGAAGAAATTGAAAAATTAGGGTTCATGACCAATTCCAAATTTGGGGTTTTTTTTATATATGTTGTGATTTGGATGTGTATATGATGCATATAAAGTTCATGTTCATTGGATTACATCTTGATGTGTTTTGAGCATGAAATGACAAAGTGCACAACTTGGCACCAAAGTGGTGCATTCGGCCAAGGAGGGAAAATGAGGATTTTGTTGCCCTTGGTGTTTTGATGTTTTGAACATGCTAAGTTCATCTTAGAAATGATTTAGAATCATTCAAAATTGATTTGATCAATTTCGGACTAAAATGGACAAAATACCAAGTGTAAGGGCAATTCGGTAAATTCACTTAAATATGATTTATTTGAATTCTATTCCATAATTTGATTATTGGATAATTAAATAAATATTTTTATTTAATTCTCGAGAAAAATTTTGAATCGGAAATTTGATTTTAACATCCGTTTTCCTCCTTCCCGCTGCGTTACCGGATTTAGCCCCTAAAAACTCCTACAAAATGGTATCAGAGCGAGTCTGATTCTAGGCCTCCATAAATGATTAGCTTGTTTTATTCAATGTTTAATCATGTTTTTTGACTTTATACATGCATGTTATAATCTAATTTGATTAGATTTAGGGTGTATGACACTTAATGGAATATCCCCGCTTAATAAGGTTTTAAAGTAACTAGTATTTGTAATACTTGTTTCTTGGTCCGTCTTGTCAATACGGTTTATAAATATTTTTCGTTACTACATCCGAGACCGTGCCTCTGCTGTGAGGGTGTAGCTGTGTAGCGATTATAGATTATTTATGCCGAATGTATATTAGATACTAGATAAATTCAAGCGAAAGCGGAATCCTGAACGTGCCCTAGCTGTCAGGGTTACGCAAGTAACTTGAGTTTATCATTGACGAGTTTAACCTTGGTACGTCTCCTTGTGGGCCTGCCTTACCAGCGACAACGAGAAACGGCCAGAACCAGAAACCTAGGAGTCACTAGTGAGTGATTGACAAATGAGTTGTCTACCTGTGAATATACGTAGGCGAGACCGTGCCTCTGCTGTGAGTCGAAATATATTCATGGGGTCCTCTTCCCATTATGGAATTCGATTTAATTATTGAATTCTCCTCTTTCCGTTGGGGATTACGGCATTACGTAAAATTAGGGGAGACACTGCTAAGTTTAAAATATTCCATAACTTAGGCAGTGTATGTTATTATGGAAATTACCGCTTGTTTGTTTCCTTATTCTATTGTTTATATAGAATTAAACTTTTATTTATGCTGCACACAATATTTGATATGTTATCTGACTAGACTCTTGGTGGCAGTTATTCTAGAATAGGTTCTAGATACTATTAGACTAGGATATTATTAGATTAGTCTAGACCATCGGGAACTGTTGTTATGATTTCTTCAAAAATCAAGATGGTTAATGACTTAGTTTCTAAGTCACAACAGATAATCTAGATAGATATCCCTTTTAGGATATAATACTTTAGAGAGAATAGTTTCTTATGTAGTAAGAATTGACTTGAATTAGTTCATGTCTCGAGATTCTTGATTGGCATTAAGAAAGCCCCATTAGGTATTTTTATCTAGTAATGACGTTTCTAAGCTTTAACTACCTTTAAAGGTAATGTGCCGACACAATTTGCTAATCAATTATTTACAATTGTTGTGATAGTTGAATGCAAATAGTAAAGCTAAAGAGGAGATGCGTATAGTGTGTATAGAAAATATTGATTTTCACAAATACAACAACTATAGGTATTGGATACCAGATCTCCCGTCTAGTTTATTGAAAATATTGGTTACGATTGTTTTGATATTTGATATCGGAACTCGCGACTATTGGATAGTCACTTGTTCTTTATAAACATTGTTACATATTTTAAAATAACTAGTAGTGTCATTGACGTAAAGATAAACATTAAGAAAAATTATTCGGTAAAGTAAATAATTTAGAACGGTGTTTTATGAGTTTAATCACTTAAGCATTGGATGCTTATTCGTATGGTGAAGGATGGTTTGATACTAGATCACACCACACATCCTATCCATTTAACGAATATTGTATTCAGGAAGGTGATTAAGATCTCGTTTAACCAATGATTGTCATTGGATCACCAAATTTATTTAACTAATACATTGGATGTATGTCGTTTTATAAATAATAATTGCTTAAGGTAGTTTTTTCTTATTTCGTAACTTAGTTGATGAATTGTTATAACTTAGTTACGTGTTTCTGAAGGAACACATATTGAAAGTCTTGAAAGTATCAAGAACTTTCAATCTGTTCTGATGAAACGTAGATTGAACATTTTTGACTTGTTCAAATATATTCAATCTAAAGTATTTTGAAAACTTGATCCTTAAAATTCATTACATGTCTTTGAACTGTTCAAAGATTTTTGATACGATCAAACATTTGAATTTAAAGCAATTAGTTCTAAGGTTATTCAGTGAATATAATTCATATTCAATATTATTCTTCCACGATTCCATCTTGATGGAATTGAGTAGTGGGAGCAGTCGAATCTTATATGATTTGATTCGTTTGATATTGAATGTTACCGAATTAGTTTCAAACTCTTGGAGTTATGCTCCAGTAAACTAATTCATCTCTTTAATTAATGTTCCATTAATTTCTACAGTTACATATAGGATATGTATATGTAGAAAATCCGAATCTTGAAAAGTTTTAGATTTGAATGTTTCTTTTATATAATAGTTATATAATGGAAATTACTTACACCTTGGAGGTATAAGTAAAAGTTTATCGTTTATTCTTTTTAATAGAATATATGTATTCTATTTAATAGAATATATTCCTACGATCCTAAGTAATAAAATTGTTTTATTACTTGGTGTGTAACATCTGATGTTAATTATTGTAGAAAAAGACTTGACTTATTGAAGTCAAATGTGAGAATGATAAATTATAAATGGAACTACGTAATTAATAAGATGAAACAACCCTTATACATCTTCTATATAAGTCTAATAGGATAACAGAATCATTCACGAGTATTTGATACTTAACGGTTCTGTTGTTTTCTTATTGAAGAAAAATTATCCATGACTTATAATGGAAGCGATATTTGATATCGATTCTGGAAGTTCACCATTGAACCATAGATCTAGATTGTTTCATAGCTTACTACGATCAGTTTTGAACTTGATTAAGCTTTCATTATGAATTAGTTCATAAAATGTGCTAATTGTTTGCGCAGCGAAAGCATTGTGAGCTTATTAAAGGTTTGACCTTTACAGTATGACGTGAGAAAAGTTATACTCAGCAATCTATTGTAGATTCTGAGAAAAATTATCTCTAGTCACACTAAATGAACAATTATAGATATATTGGTTAATGTTATATGAAACTGTACATTTTAACTAAAGAATGCAAAGTGGCGTTTTTGAATGACTTATTCAGATAAGAGATCAGTTGTGATTTCTTTGTTTGAAGAATTCATTCTGGAATGGCCCTAGAGTTTGTGTTCTGTTGAGATCGCAGTTTTGTGCTAGCTTACAGAGCCTATTGTAGACTCGGATAAGTCTTCAGAAATATGTGTTTCTCTATTTTTGATATCGTCAGATTGTCTGACCTTGTCAAAGTATATAGAATACATATGTGATAAAAGGGTTATTGGGAGCGTACAAATTACTTTCTAGTTTTATATATCCTAACAACATTATCATTATTATAGTAATAATGAGATGTTTGTGAGGTAAAAGGTTTACCTAAGTCTTCTTTACTCCGTGAAAACAGTGGGAGTAGTCTCTGTTATATACGATATAAAGTTTTATATAAAGATATAAAACCAAGAGACTTGTGAGATACTCCTATTATTCGTACATTAGATATGATCTAATTAAGGACATAACTAGGCTATCTGTATGACAGTTAGTATAACTGTTGAACAGTTATTGTGTGTCCTATATAAAGTATTCATCTTCGTAAAGGATGATTCCTTTTTCGAAAGAGATATTGATTAGAATGTCTAATCAATCTTATGTATCATTTTATGATGACATAATAAATACTTTATAATGTGCGATTAATGATATTGATTTAATCGTAATTGTTACGAGTTATTTTGATATCCTATAGACCATAGGATGGATCTTGAAACACGTTCTTTGTGATCTTTGAGATATTAAGAACGAGTTTCTAATTCATGGAGAATACAGTCTGCAACCATTAGAGTCATATTAGTTTTGAGACTAATTATGACGTTAGAGACAGTCTACGTCATAAAGAGTCACAAAAGATGCAATGGGAGTGTCACGAAGGATTCTACTAACTGAGTAGAATTAGATGCAACTTATGAAGTATTGACTTATGAAGTTGTATAGTGACCTTATAAATTAGAAGTTTTATATTGGTGTTGTGCTTGCGGTTGTCCATATAGTATTTTGGATTTGATCAATAATACTTGGACAACTTAGTAGCTGTAGCATAATACTGATATAGCATCAGTGTCATATTAATGTATAATTTAGATTCTACAAAATATGAATGATGCTAACTATGGGAAACGATGGAGTTTGTTTGACAAACTCAAAATTTCATAGCGGACTTGTTTCTTGCCTCTTAAGTACTGGTGAGCTTTTGAGGGCCATGTGCATATGATGCACATTGAGACGTGTATATGATACCGTGGATTGGCACTATAGCAATGGGGATAAATTGTTGGGGTTGGTGCTCAGAGCGCCAATCCAGACCGTATTTATGTCTGACTCATGAATACGAACATCCCCTTATTCCATAATATTACTTATTTATGGTTGCACCTCTTGTTTTTATATACGTATTCGATCTGATTACGATTAGATTGAAACTAAATGTGGTTTAGTGATATGTATATATTAGACAAAGGCCCGATAATATATAATGCAGTACACAGTTACAAAGTTAGTTTGTATTGACATTGAGAAGTGTTACTGTTATATATATTATCAAACATAGTTCCTGGTCAAGATTCACTAACATGGGTCGGTTAGTCAAATCTGTTGAGACCAGTACATGTCGTATATCGAGACTTGGTCCGATGGTTTATCCCAATGAACCATGAGTGTAGGGAGACTCGTATAGACGTGTAGGTGTTTATAATGGATAAACACTGAACGGCTCACCGAAGATTCTTAATAGATGGTACATCAACGTCAATAAGAATCTTCTCGGGTTTAGTAGCATAGTGGTCCTTCGACTTGAGACACCACTGTGGATGTATGAGACATCCTCCACATTTAGATGGCAGTCACGTCACCGATCTATTTAGATCAGACCTCTGCCTGTTCGTTGGGTGTGGACCGATCCTCAGGATATCCTGTGTGTGTCAAGATAGGATCCGTCAGTTCTGTGTACAGAGCATAGGTAGTCCATATATAATTAGCAGTCTGTTAAATCTGTGGCCACAGTATACTTCGGAAGTAGTAGTCCGAGTGTTATTTACAGATTGCTAATAGATACGTCGACGAGATAATACCTATAGAGATTTGACGTTTACATCTATATCTCTGGGATTATCTGGATACCTGTGACGGATGGATTATACGTATGCAATGACCTCGACCTGTATGATTCAGCTAGTTTATCCGTGATCGTCATAATCTACGGGTGGATAGATTATGGACATGAAATGGATTTCGTGACAGATATACCTGAATCTAGAGAGTCTCAATAATGAAACATACTCGTAGAGCACTAGAGCAACATTTATGAATAATGATGATTATTTATAAATCGTTTAAACGTTAAACGAAAAATACATGCGAACGGGTCGAACCGTCATTTCCTAATTAATGTGTATTTGTATTTAATATATGATATTATTAAATACACATTAATAAATAGTCAAATAAAGGTATTTGACATATATCATCAATATATGTATTTGAGATATTTAAAGTAAATATAATACATATATTTGTATTTAATTAATTATTTAATTATTTATTGTTAAATGATTAATATAATTAAAAATATAATATATCACCAAATGATAAAGTTAGGAAGTGATTATAAGTTGCAATTGTTGACGTATATATTAAAGGAAATGGTTGTCAAATTGATTTTGACTTCTTAAGATATTTGTTCAAAATTGTTTGAAAAATGAAAATATCTTTTTCCTTTATTTCTTGCTAAATTCGGCCATACACTTAAAATATAAGAGTTATTTTTTCTTAGTTGCATTTTTTGACTTAATTAAATGTCTTTAAAGTTGTTTTTAGATATTTAGCCAAGTTGATCAAATGTAAAGTGAAATGAAATTGAAATTACTAGATTTGTATTAGGCTAAGTGAATTTCGGCCAAGGCAATTGTTGTACAAGTATATATTGTTTTTCATTTCATTTCATTCATAACCTAATACACTTTAAAAGAAAACTCTATTAATGGAAACCAAAGGAAGCTTGTGAGAAAGAAAGAATAAACCAAAGAAAGCTTGATTTTTAGTAAGTTTTTCCAACTTACTATTAGAAAGGAAAATGTTCCTTAGGATCTAGGTTTTAACATATGATGTTCTTAGGTTATTTCTTTCTTTATTCCTTGTGTTTTTGATGATGGAAGTTTTGGTGAAAGTGTTGAGCATGTGTGATGAAGGAAGATTGTGACTATTGTAGTTATAAGCTTTCTTTTAAGGTTTTGGAAACCTTGTTTCTAATCTAGAGTTGTTGACCCACTCTTAGATGACCTAGATTTGATCTTGAGTTGTTTCATTGTGTTGAGACTTTTATTGGATGGAAGACATGATTGAAGTGTTGGATTTAACCAATTTGGTCTAATTTGTCCAATTTGAAGAAATTGAAAAATTAGGGTTCATGACCAATTCCAAATTTGGGGTTTTTCATATATGTTGTGCATTTGGATGTGTATATGATGCATATAAAGTTTCATGTTCATTGGATTACATCTTGATGTGTTTTGATGCATGAAATGACAAAGTGCACACTTTGGCACCAAAGTGGTGCATTCGGCCAAGGAGGGAAAAATGAGGATTTTTGTTGCCCTTAGTGTTTTGATGTTTTGAACATGCTAAGTTCATCTTAGAAATGATTTAGAATCATTCAAAATTGATTTGATCAATTTCGGACTAAAATGGACAAAGTACCAAGTGTAAGGGCAATTCGGTAAATTCACTTAAATATGATTTATTTGAATTCTATTCCATAATTTGATTATTGGATAATTAAATAAATATGTTTATTTAATTCATCCGAGAAAAAGTTTTGAAATCGGAAAATTTGATTTTCCACCGCTTCCGCTGCGTTACCGGATTTAGCCCCTAAAAACCCCTACAGTCTTTTATATATGTATTCGATCTAATTTCAATTAGATTGATTAGATTGAAATTAAATCCGGTTTAGTGATATGTATATATATTAGACAAAGACCCCAAGATTTACAACGTAGTGCACAATTGCAACATAGTTTGTAATTGACATTAGGAAGTGTCATTATAAGTTGTATCCTCAAATTAAGTTCCTGGTCAAGATTTACTAATACGGGTCGGTTAGTAAAATCCGTTGAAAGCAGTACATGTCGTATATCGGACTTGGTCCGATGGTTTATCCCAATGAACCATGAGTCTTGGGAGACTCGTATAGACGTGCAAGTGTTTATTTGATAAACACTGAACGACTCACCAAAGATTTCTTAATAGATGGTACACCAACGTCAATATGAATCTTCTCGGGTTGAGTAGCATAATGATTCTTTGACTTGAGATATCACTGTGGATATATGAGTTATCCTCCATACTTAGATGGCAGTCACGTCACCGATCTATTTAGATCAGACCTCCGCCTATTCGTTGGGTGTGGACTCATGCTCATGATATCCTGTGAGTATCAAGAAAAGATCCGTCAGTTCTGTGTACAGAGCATAGGTAGTCAATTTGTGATTAACAATCTGTTAAATCTATGGCCATAGTATACTTCGGAAGTGAGTTTCGAATGTTATTTAGAGTTTGCTAATAGTTACGTCGACGAGATTATTCCTAAAGAGATTTGACGTTTATATCTGTATCTCTGGGATAATTCGGATACCTTTGACAGAGGGATTATACGTATGCAGTGACCTCGACCTGTATGATTCAACGAGTTTATCCTTGGTCGTCATAATTTACGAGTGGGTGAATTATGGACACGAAATTAGATTTCGTGACGGATATGCCTGAATCTAGAGAGTCTCACTAATGAAATTTACTTGTAAAGCACTAGGGCAAATGTTATGAATAATACTGATTATTTATAACTCGTTTAACGGTTAAACGAAAAATACATGCAATCGGGACCTAACGGTCATTTCTGAATTAATGTGTATTTGTATTTAATACTTGATTTTATTAAATACACATTAATTAAATATCAAATTGTGATATTTGACATATATCATTTATATATATGTATTTCAATATTTAATGTAAATATAATACATATATTAGGATATTTGTATTTAATTATTTAATTATTTAAATGTTAAATAATTAAGTTAATTAAATAAAAAATCTCTATTACATGATTTATGCTTGGAAATGGCTTGATATCATTGGCTCACTTGTAAGTTTACTTTATTTATAAGATAAATGTTATCTTTTAGTAAAGTAAATTTGTTCCAATGAAAATGAAACAAGTTAAAAAAGTTAAATAAAAAAAATGTTTATTGTATTTCTTGTTGATATTTTCGGAAATATCAAAGAAACACATATAAATATTTTTTGTTTCATTTTTTAAATACACCAACACAAGTTACAATATTTTACAAAGAAAAGTTTGAGAGAAAACCATGAAGGAGAAAATAAAAGCTTAAAGAAAATGGTATTTTGTAAGTATTTTCTCATTTCCTTCAACTTGAAAAATGTTTCCATGTTTCTAAGCTTCAACATGTGTTGCTTAGAATTTTCTCTACTCTTTAATTATGTAAATTGAATGATTGAAAACTTGTTGGAAAGATGTTTGCATGTATGATTAATTTATTTGCTTATTATTGTAATTAAGCTTAATAAATTGATTAGAAAATTAAAGTTGCCATTCTAGAGTTAATTAGCCATTCATAATTAACCTAGAATTATTCTTGATTAATTTCATGATGGTGAGATTTAATTGGCGTGGTAATTTGAAGATTAAAATATTGAATTTTATCAATTTAATGTAAATTGCCCAATTTGAGTAATTTATGAAATTAGGGTTCTTAACCCATTCAAATTTTGGGGCTTTTCATATATATGATATAATTTGATGTATATTTGATGTGTGTCAAATTTGGGATTGATTGGATTTGATCTTGATGTGTTTTGAACAAATTGGGCCAAATTACAATTAATGAAAAGTTCAGGGGCTGTTTCGTAATTCTGAAAAATTACTGGGCAGTTTGCGCAAATCTGGAAAATTTTCTGGTTTTGTTGCAAAATTGTAAAAATTATTTTGGGATTGATTTGGAATCAATTAAATATGTAATTGACATATTTAAAAACTAAAATGATTAAATTGCAAAACTTTGGGGTCTTATTGCAATTAATGATAAATCTGATTTTTCTCATAAAATTCAGTTTTTATTTATTGAGTAATTAGAATAAATTAGTTTATTTTAATTGCCCAAGAAAATTATTTATCGGAAATTATTTCGGAGTGAAAATACGCGAAAATGGTGAAAAACGGAGTTACCGGGTAACGGCAGCCCAAACAGCGAACTGGTCACTGTTCAGGCAGCCTACGTACTGTCCAAATATTTTAGGGGTTGACCTGGGCAGTCCCATGAGCATTGGTCGGTCGGTTCGGCCGGAAACGCGTTTTATGCTATTTTGCGGAAAAACGTTTTCGCAAAAGTTTCGCGATGTTTCTATATTATTTATGTCATTATATGATATCGAATAAATACGTTTAGGTGAAATATGAATGAATTATTAATATTGGATATTAAATAATTTATTCGTAAGTTTAAAAATTTTAAACTATGATTTCGCCCGAACCGCGCTCCTTCCTCTGCGTCTCTCTGATTTGACCCCAACACCATTACCACATGGAAGAAAATTCATTGGTAATAAATGAGTTTATAAGATCAGCGAGATAACAATGATCAAGTGGAGTGATATCGTGCACGATTGGTGGTGAAAGGATATGCTCAGAAAGAATAGATTGATTTCAACAAGATATTTTCTCCAGTGGTTCGACTTACTACAATCATAGTGGTCATGGCTATGTGTGCTACTTTTGACCTACATCCGGAACAGTTGGATGTAAAAAATGTATTTCTTCATTGAGAACTTGAAGAATAAATTTATATGCTCCAACCAGAAGGTTTTGCTAAAATAGGCAATGAGAACTTGTTTTGCAGGTTGAACAAGTCTTTGTATGGTCTCAAACAAGCGCCGAGATGTTGATATAAGAGATTTGATTGCTTCATTATTTGTGGGAGCAGTTAGTCGTTTTATGGAGAATCCCGGTAGAGAGCATTGAAATTTTGTTAAGAGGGTCCTTAGATATATCAAAGGAACCTTAGATGCTGCATTATGTTATGAAGGATCAGAATTAATTGTCAGGGGCTACGTGGATTCAGATTTTGCAGGAGATCTTGATAAAAGAAAATCCACCACGGGTTATGTGTTTGCACTTGCAGGAGGAGCAGTGAGTTGGGTATCCAAGTTACCAAGTGTTGTGGCTTTGTCTATAACAGAAGCTGAGTACATGGCAGCTACACAAGCTTGCAAGGAAGCTTTTTGGTTTCAAAGGTTATTGGATGAGATCGGACACAAACAAAAAAAAAAGATTCATTTATTTTGTGACAGTCAAAGTGCTTTATATATTGCAAAGAATACAGTATTTCATTCAAGAACAAAACATATAGGGGTACAATACCACTTTGTCCGTGAAGTGGTGGAACAAGACAGTGTGGACTTGTTAAAGGTACACACCAATGAGAATCTTGCAGATGTAATACCAAGCCTATCAATACAGACAAGTTTGTATGGTGTAAATCCTCTTATGACTTAGCAAAAACGTAAGCAGCTTGAAGACGGCAAAGTATAATGGATGGTGTGGAAACTGATTGGTTCTCAATCAAGTTTGCAAGTGGTAGAATTGTTAAAGTCAATAAAATTATCAATCACTGAAATGTGATTGATAATTAAATATTAAAAAATATATAAATTATTTTGGGTGGGTCTCACATGCTTAAAAATAAAATAATTAAAAATTAGAATTCACTATTTTCACGGTGAATCTCATGCCTATAAATAGAGGCTTCATTTCATTATTTTCTTCATCTCATTCTCAACCAAATCATATGTATTCTAAGAGAGAAAATATAGTTTCTTTTTAAAAATTTGTGAGAGAGTTGTAGTTCTCATATTCTAAGAGAGTGTGAGATTGTTCACTCATTGTGCTTAGAGAGAGGTTGTAAAATTCTTTCCACTATAGTGAAATCCTTCTACTTTTGCCCGTGGATGTTTCCCTCACATTGAGGGTTTTACCACGTTAAATCTGGGTTTCATTGCTTTATTTTATTGTTAAGATTTATGGTAGGCTAAGTCTCCTAATTATTATTGTATTGTTATATGGTAGACAACGCCTCTTAAACTAATAATTATTCTTAATTTCACTTTACTTACATGCCAGTTTCAGCCCACGATCCCCTAACAACCCCATTATGAGTTTTTAATTCAATGGGTATAAGGTTAAAAAAGGCATTTTTTTTTTTTTTGGAATTTTCATGGGAAATGCTAAATAATGTTGTTTAGGCCATTAAATATGTTTTGTTTTTTGGGATTGCGCAATTGACATTATCAAACAAGGTATTTATAAAAAATAAAAAATAAATAAACATTATATTACATATTTATTATGAAACACTATCACTTCCCTCATTTGCTTTTGTGGAATAAATTTTTTTATAAATATTTATAGTAGATTTGATTCATTTAGAAGTTAATATTTAAATTTCGTGATAATAAAGTTGCCTAAAAAGAAAATTCAAGACCTGACTTAATTTTTGGCAATCATGAAATATGAACATAGCTTGAATATGGCAACAAAAAGAGAAATTTACCTTAATTTTGTGAATTATCAATAGGGGTGGCAATTTGGGTTAGAATTCGTTTATTCGTTCGATTCGATTCGCTTTAAAGCGAATACGGGTTTGAAAAAATGGATTCGTTTAATAAATGGGTCAATTCGATTCGATTCGTTTATTAAACGAATCGAATACGAATTTAAGCTCATTGATTCGTTTAGAATTCGTTTTATTATTTTTATTTACTAGTTCTTGTTAATTTTCAATTAAGGTTCGAGAAATTATAGCTAATTATCATAGAAAAAGTAATATTTTCGATATTTGGTGAGGTATTTTTAGTAAATATATTAATTACATATTACATATGTATATATTTATGAATAATTAATGTAAGTCAAGTGTGGTAAATTATTTTATTAAATAATATCATTGACTAAACGAATATTCGTATTCGATTCGTTTAATAAACGAATCGAATACGAATCATGATATTAGGATTCGTTTAATAAATGAATCGAATACGAATCCATCACATTTTGATTCGATTCGTTTAGGATTCGATACAAATTCGATTCGTTGATTCGTTTTACCACCCCTAATTATCAAGGAAAAAAATGGTACTTGATAAGGTTTTTTTATGCATATTTTTATGATAAAATTAATGGAGTAGATTAAACTTTAAAAAATATGAATTATTATCCGTCTATCCAAAATAAGTTAAAGTTTGCAAAAATATCAGGTTTTTGAAAATTTTCATCCCATCACCCAAAATTGCGAAAAATGTGATATTTTATACTAAAAATTAGTTATAAGAATGATATTTTATATCCCGAAAAATTAATAATTGGAGTATAAAATATTTATTTATTTATTTTTTATAAATTAAAGTGAACAGATAATTTTTTTAAAAAATATTTTCAGATTTTAAATTAACAAATGGGTGAGAATGATAATTTTGCTAAAATTGATAGTGTAGTACTTGAAGCATGTGATCCTTACCAAGACAAATTTAAAATTTATTATAATAGATTTGTGAAAAGTCCAAGAAAGACGCTTGATTGATTTGTTAATTTAACATCGCCCATTTTATTTTGATCCCTGTTTTATTATAATTATTTTTAAATAACTTCGCACCATTTAATAAAAAATATTGAATGAAAGTAAAAATTAACTTATAAATATTACAATGAGAATGTAAGCTAATTTATAAACTTATAAAATTCTATATTAGATAGTACATTAACAAAAAAATATTATTGTTTGCACAATTTTCCGTCAAAGAGCGTGTAAGGTTCAAACCTCCTGAGACAAAGTCCCAGCAAATGGGTGTTTGATTAAGTGAACAAGCCTCCAAGGGACGCAAACACACAAATTACAGTCTTAAAATTACAAAGCTAAGAAACTAAAATAAAATGCTCATTTTGAGTCTTCATTTTTCGGTTTCTTTTCTTCTTCCCATGTTTGAGCTCTTTATAGTGAGTTTCTGTTAACCGCTTGGACGGTTTCGCTTTTGTCGGTCCACAACTTCCCACGTTTCATGCTGGTTACCGCTGGACCATGCGTCTATTTGCTGAGTTCTTGTAACTGCTGGGTCATGCTTCTAATGCTGAGTTCTGCGTGAAAACTGCCAGATCGTGGGTGGTTGTGGCCTAACTGCTAGGTCGTGGGATCGACTGCAACGCATGGTAATCGTCCTGACCGCTCTTCCTTTCGTCGTCCTGATTGCAAATCGTTCTGTGGTGTGGTAATTGTTCGCCCTTTTTGCTTTTCGTCCCTTATTGGCTCGTTCGTCCTAGGGCGATTTTCTTCGCCAACAATTGTCCCCCAAATTCGTCTTGATTGAGTTGGACGATGAAATCGGGACGAATTTCTCAATTTGGGTCTATTGGCCGTATACTGGCGTCGGCCTGCAGGTTTTCGCTCTATTGTTCTTTGTGCGTCTTACGGCCGTCCTTTACGTTCCCCATGTGAGTCA